>JACBWV010000610.1:125605245-125635617 GCA_013435795.1 Chlamydomonas sp. ICE-L | reverse complement strand
TGGCACAACCATAGTGGCACCATATAGGCCCCTATAATATGCACAATATGGCACTATATTGGCATACCAATGTGCACTATATTGGCACCATATTGGCACCATATTGGCACCATATTGGCACTATATTGGCACTATATTGGCACCATATTGGCACTATATTGGCACTATATTGGCACTATATTGGCACTATATTGGCTCCATATTGGCACTATATTGGCACTATATTGGCACCATATTGGCCTAATTGCCTAACATTGCACTATATGGACATATTGATTGGCACTATATTGGCACTATATTGGCACCATATTGGCACTATATTGGCACTATATTGGCACTATATTGGCACTATATTGGCACTATATTGGCACTATATTGGCACCATATTGGCACTATATTGGCACCATATTGGCACCATATTGGCACTATATTGGCACTATATTGGCACTATATTGGCACTATATTGGCACCATATTGGCACCATATTGGCACCATATTGGCACTATATTGGCACTATATTGGCACCATATTGGCACCATATTGGCACTATATTGGCACCATATTGGCCCTATATTGGCCCTATATTGGCACTATATTGGCTCTATATTGGCACCATACTGGCACCATATTGGCACTATCGTGGCACTACTTGCGAATAATTGTCACGTATATTCGCCACTATTGGCCCTTCTGCTCCATATGCCACCATATTGCACTATATTGCATAATTGGCACCCTATTGGCACTATATTAAGCACTATGTGGCACCATTATTGGCGCCATATTGGTCAACTATATTGGCACTAATTAACACGATATGGCACCGATAGTGGCACATATTGGAACTCATTTGGCACTAATATTGGCACCAATTGTTCACCATATTAGCGCTATATTGGCACTATATTGGCACTATATTGGCACCATATTGGCACTATATTGGCACTATATTGGCACCATATTGGCACTATATTGGCACCATAGTGCCCATAATGGCACTATTTGGCACGAATATTGGCAGCACCATTTGGCACCCATATGGGCAAAAACTATATTGCCCCAGCTTGCACTATATGGCACAGATTGTCACTATATTGGCACTATATTGGCACCATATTGGCACTATATTGGCACTATATTGGCACCATATTGGCACTATATTGGCACCATATTGGCACTATATTGGCACCATATTGGCACTATATTGGCACTATATTGGCACCATATTGGCACTATATTGGCACTATATTGGCACCATATTGGCACTATATTGGCACCATATTGGCACTATATTTCACTATATTGGCACCATATTAGCACCATATTGGCACCATATTGGCACCATATTGGCACTATATTGGGACCATATTGGCACTATATTGGCACTATATTGGCACCATATTAGCACCATATTGGCACAATATCGGCACTATATTGGCACTATATTGGCACCATATGGGCACTATATTGGCACCATATTGGCACTATATTGGCACTAAATCAGCACCATATTGGCACTATATTGGCACTATATTGGCCCTATATTGGCACTATATTGGCACTAATGGGCACTCGAATTGGCACAGTATTGGCTATATATATCACTATATTTGCTACACCATATTGGCACAATTGGGCCAAACTATATTGGCACTATATTGGCACTATATTGGCACTATATTGGCACCATATTGGCACCATATTGGCACTATATTGGCACTATATAAAAAGTCACAAAAAGCTACAGAAAGCACTAAAACGCTGTCTCTGGAGGAGGCCTAGAACCATAAAGCTAGAAGAAACCCACTTTCAGATTTGAAAAAAATCATTGAAACAGGCAGTACGAAACTCATAATCTTGAACAGCAGGTGCGTGATCTGGAATTTAAAATTTGAATTTCAATCATGGACCTCCAGATCGTGTTATTGAATGTAAAAATTTGAATCCAATTCTGACCTGCCAGGTGGCATGGTATGTCTAAATTTGAATTTAAAATTTGAATTTCAAATATGGGCCTGCAGGTGCATGTTACTGGAATTTAAAATTTGAATTCCAATTCTGGACCTGTACGTGCGTGGTATTGAATCTAAAATTTGAATTTCAAATTTAAATTTCGAATATGGGCCTGCAGGTGCGTGATCTTGCCGCAGACTGACCGTCGCATTCATTGCGCAACGCAGGAAAGTTGAGGACTCCATCGCCCAACAGTAATGAACTGACGGGGAGAGATGATTGGATTGATTTGTTTGGATTGGATTGAATGGGGTAGGGTTGGAGTGGGTAAGGTTGGGGCTGTGCTGTGCGGGTTTGGGCTTGTGCTTTGCTTGGCTTGGGGGCTTAACTTGGCTTGGCGTGGCTTTGCTAACGCCTTAGTGTTAGGACGAAAAACGGGGGTGAAAGAAAGCCATCGCCCAACGAGTAAGACTGATCAGGTGAGAGATGGATTGGATTGGATTAGGTTGGATTGGATTTGAATGGGGTAGGTTGGAGTGGGGTAGGTTGGGCTGTGCTGTGCTTGGCTTGGCTGTGCTTGGCTTGGCTGTGCTTGGCTTGGCTGTGCTTGGCTTAGCTTGGCTTGGCTTGGCTTGGCTTGGCTTGGCTTGGCTTGGCTATACTCCTTAGTGTGAGGACACCGGGGTGAAGAAGCCGTCTCCTAACGAGTAAGACTGATCAGGTGAGCGATGGATTAGGTTTGGTTGGGATGATTTAGGTCAAGTTTTGTTGGGTTAGGTTGGGTTAGGATTGATTGGGTTAGGTTGGGATGGGTTAGGTTAGGTTGGGTTAGGTTGGGGTTAGGTTGGGATGGGTTAGGTTGGGTAGGCCTTTTCTGGGTTCGGTTGGCCTGGTGTTTCGGTTGTGTTCGGGGCTTGCCTTAGGGTCGGTTTGTGCATGTTTCGGTGGGTTCGTCTTGATTGGGTTCGGTTGGGCTGGTTTAGGTTGGGTTCGGATTCACTTGGGTGAGGTGTGATGGGTTCGGTTGGTTTCGGCTTCCTGGGTTCGTTTTGGCTGGGGTTCGTTTGGTTTCGGCTTGCTTGGGTTCGGTTTGGGATGATGTTCGGTTAGGGTTCTGATCGCTTGGTGCCGTTGGGCTGGGTTTCCGTTGGGTTCGCTTGCTTGGGTCGGTTGGGCTGGGTCCGGTATGGGCTCCGGCTTGCTTGGGTTCGGTTGGCTGGGTTCGTTATGGGCTGGGTTGGTTGGGTTTCGCTTCTTGGTGTTCGGTTTGGGTTGCTTGGGTTCGGCTCGGGTTGGTTTGGGTTCGGCTTTTTTGGGTTTCGGTTGGGCCTGGTTCAGGTTGTGCTGGGGTGGGTCGTGGTTCGTGTTTTGGTTTTCGGGCTTGCTTGGGTCGTTTTGGTGGTTGGTTTGTATTGTCTTTCTTTCTTTTCGGTTGGCTTGTTTCGGTTTTGGGGCCCTTTTGCTCTGGTTTGGTTCGGTTGCCTTGGGTAGGTTTAAGAGGTTAAAATTGGATTGGGTTACATTGGATTGGGATGGATTGGGTTGGGATGATTCAGGTTGGGACGGGTTAGGATTGGTTTGGGTTAGGTTGGGTTAGGTTAGGTTAGGATTGGTTTGGTTGATTGTTTTTAGGTTTGGAGTGGGTTGGGGTGAGGGTAGGATTTTGGGTAGGTTGGATGTGTTTTTCTGTTGAGGTTAGGTGATGGTTAGGATGGTAACGGGTTTCCGTGGGGAATTGTGTATTTTGTTTGGTGTGTAATTTTTGCTTAGGTAGTTGTTTGGGCTGTCTGATTCTGTTGCTTTTCTTGTCTGTCGCCCACACCCAAACCCTCCCACCTCCAATCTCCTCACCCACCCCACCCCACCCCAAACTCCCCACCCAACCCAAGTCCACCACTCCTCTCCACCCCACACCCGCCCACCCTCCTCCCCCACCCTACCCGGCCCCCCCAACTAACTCACCGCACCCCACCCACCCACCAACCACCCCCACCCCACCTCCCCGCCACCCAACCCCATCCCACCGTCCCTCTCCGCCCGCCAACATCAAATTCCTCCCACCCCCCCCCCCCACTGCCCCCAACCTCCCACCCCCCACCCATCCCCCCTCCCGATCCCCCCACCAACGCACCTCACTCACACCGACCCTACCCTCCCCACCCCCCCCACTCCCACCCTAGGAAAGGCCCCCCCGCCCCCCCAGCCGCACGCCAAACCAAACTGTCACCCAACCCCCCACCGCCCCAAAACACACACACCTCCCCCCCACCGACCCCCCCCCCCCCTACACTACACCCACCCACTCTCCGCCCAAACTCCTCCTCCAACCCACCCCACCCCTCCCGCCAAACCCCCACCCCCCCCACCCCAAACTCCCTCCACACCATCCCCACAACTCAAACTCCCTACCCCACCCCAGCCCCATAACTCTTCATTCACCCACGCCCAACAGCCGACTCCCCCAACACAACCCACTCATCTCAACCCACCCAACGCCGAGCCCAACCCACCTCAACCAACCCGAACCCCACCCAACCCACCCCAACCCAACCCACCCGAACCCCACCAAGCCCACTCTCAAACCGCCCCACCCACCCCAACCAGCCCCAACCCCCTCCACACTTCCATTTCCCCAACCTCCCCCCTCAACAACCCCCCACTACCACGCTTCAGACCGCGCCACCATCCTCATCCACCCCCGCTTAATCCCCAACAATCCTCCCCCCCCACCCGCCACCCCACCCCACCCCCCAACTCTCCATCCCACCCCACCCCAACCTCCCCGCGCCACCTCAACCTCACGCCCCACCTCCCCACTGCCCCCCACCGCCAACGTCTCCCCCACCCCACCCCTCCCCACCCCAACTCCTCACGCGAGGTCCACCCCAGACCTCCCTTACCCATCCTCCCCCAACCACCCCCCCCTCCGCCACGTCCCCGCCCCCCCCGACGCCCCACCAACCCAACCCTCCTTCCCACACCCACCCCAACCCCAGAAAGTAAACCCCAACCGCCCCAAATCGCTCCCTCAAAGTCACTAGGTATTGACCCCCCCAGAGGAAGATTGTCCGAGGCCCCCCACTCGTCCACAGCATCACCACGGGGCTTGGGGTCGCAAACCTCCAGGTCTTCTGCATGGGGGGCCACGCCCAAGAGTGCGGGATCAGGGGGGGCCTCGCCCAAATGGGGGGCCACATCAAAGAGTATGGAATCTGGCATGGCCGGGGGGGCCTCGCCCAAATGGGCTCCAGACTCACCCCAAGTCACCGGGTCTGGGAGGAGTCCTATGAAGCCAAGCCGACTGAGGGTTGATTTTGAGACGTCTACTGAGAGAGGCTGGTAGGTGTGCTTGCTGAGGGGTGTGTGGGGGTGGGGGTGGGGGTGGTATGGTTGTGGGTGTGGTGTGTGTGTGTGTGTGGGGGGGGGGGGGGGGATCTAGGTTGAATGTTGATTTTGAGACGACTACTGAGAGAGGCTGGTAGGTGTGCTTGCTGGGAGGGAGAGTTCTGTGTGTGTGGGTGTGGGTGTGTAGGTGTGTGGGTTTGGGGTGCATTTGTGGGTTTGGTGTGGGTGTGTGGGGGGGGGGATCATTCCGTTGAATGGTTTTGATTTGAGACGACTACTGAGAGGCTGTTAGGGTGTGGCTTGCTGGGGGGGACGTGGTGGTGGTGGTGGCGTTGTGTGGTGTGTGGGGGGGGGATGTAGGGCTGATTTTTTAGACGACTTTCTAACGGAGAGAGGATAGGGTTGTTGTTGCTTGATGGGGGGGGCTTTCCCTGGGGAGAAGTTGAGATTGGGGAGGAGGTTTAGAGGTGGTGGGGTTGTTGTGGGGGGGATCCATCTGATTGGACTCTCTATCAGAGAGGATATAGGTTGCTTGCGGTGGTGGGGGTGGGGTGTGTGGGGGGGGGACTGAAGGGGGTGGGGGTGTGGAGGGTGGGGGGGATCTAGTTTATTTTTAGATGACTACTTAAAAGAGGAGTGTGGTCGCTGTTTGGGATGGGAGGGGGGGGCAGTGTGGTGTGTGGTGGGGGGGGGGGGATGTAGGTTGATTTTGAGACAACTACTGAGAGGGCATGGTAAGGTGTTGCTTCTGGGGGGGAGTTGGTGGTGGTTGGTGGGGGCGGTGGGGGGGGGGGGGGGGGGTAGTTTATTTTAGACACTCCTGATAGATTGCTTTTTGGTGTGCTGTTCTGGGGGGGGGGGGTGGGGGTGGCGGGCGGTAGGGGTGAGTTAAAGTGTGTGTTCGTGGTGTGCGGTAATCTATGTTGATTTAGAGATGACTACTGAGAGAGGCTGGTAGGTGTGCTTGCTAGGGGGAGAAAGGAGGGGGGGGAGTCGGGGTGTGGGGTGTGTGTGGGGGGTCTAGGTTGATTTGTGACGTCTACTGAGAGAGGCTGGTAGGTGTGCTTGCTGCTTTAACACAAAAACCATTCACTCACACACATGCATACACACACGCACGCACATACACAGACCAGTCACTGTCGCACATGCACGCATACACACACACGTACACTTACCCAGTCACGCACACACAACCACAGAACCATTCACTCACACACATGCATACACACACGCACATACACAAACCAGTCACTGTCGCACATGCACGTACACACACACACGTACACTTACCCAGTCACGCACACACAACCACAGAACCATTCACTCACACACATGCACACGCAGGCAGAGTGCGGCAACCACCCCAAAGTCTATTGGGGCTTCTGCGACCATGCCAAAGTCCGCTCTTGCGCCCCCCCCCACCCCACCCCACCCCACCCCCCACCCCACCCACCCCTCCCCCCCACCCCACACACACACCTACGTCCGCTCTAGCCACACCCAAGTCTGCCAATGTATCCATCTATCAATTTTTCTCTCACACACACAACTCAGTTGATCACACTCATACACTTAACCTGTCACTCACGCACATGCATTCACTTACCCAGGCACTCACGCACATGCATACACTTACCCAGGCACTCACGCACATGCATACACTTCCAGCACTCACGCCCCATGCCTACACTTACCCAGTGCCTCACGCACATGCATGCTACACACACCACATACACTACCCAGGCACTCCACGCACATCATACACTTACCCAGGCACTCACGCACATGCCATGCATACACCCCAAATACACTTACGCCATGCACTCACGCACATGCATACACTTACCCAGTCCTCTCACCACATGCATCATACACACACATACACTTACCCAGGCACTCACGCACATGCATACACTTACCCAGGCACTCACGCACATGCATACACTTACCCAGGCACTCACGCACATGCATGCATACACACACACATACACTTACCCAGGCACTCACGCACATGCATACACTTACCCAGCTCTCACGCACATGCATACACTTACCCAGCACTCACTGCACAGCATGCTTACACACCATACACGTACCTACCCAGGCACTACTCACGCACATCATCACTTACCCCAGTACCACGAGCCCGGCATGCATACACACACACATATACTTACCCAGCACCACCACATGCATACACTACCCAGGCACATCCGCGCATGAGCATACACAGCACACAGACACTCATCCGCACATACACTTACATACGCACATGCATACACTTACCCAGTCACTCATGCACATGCATACGTACACACACATACACACACACATACACATGCATACGCTTACCCAGGCACTCACGCACATGCATGCATACACACACACATACACTTACCCAGTCACTCATGGCACAGCTACGTACACATACACCCACACATACACATGCATATGCTTACCCAGGCACTCACGCACATGCATGCATACACACACACATGCACTTACCCAGGCACTCATGCACATGCATACATACACACATACACACACACACATACACATGCATAGGCTTACCCAGGCACTCACGCACATACATGCATACACACACATACACGTACACAGTCACTTATGCACATCCATACATACACACACAGACACACACATACACATGCATACGCTTACCCAGGTACCACCCCATGGGCTCCTCCACACACCTACCGTAACACATCACTCATGCACATGCATACATACACACACATACACATACACACACATACACTTACCCAGTCACTCATGCACATGCATACATACACACACAGACACACACATACACATGCAAACACACACATACACATGCATACACACACACATACACTTACCCAGCAACTCATGCACATGCATACATACACACAAAGACACACACACATACGCATGCATAGGCTTACCCAGGCACTCACGCACATGCATGCATACACACACATTCATGTACCCAGTCACTCATGCACATGCAAACATACACACACACCTACACACACATACACATGCATACGCTTACCCAGGCGCTTACGCACATGCACACATACACGT
Source organism: Chlamydomonas sp. ICE-L (assembly GCA_013435795.1). NCBI lineage: Eukaryota > Viridiplantae > Chlorophyta > Chlorophyceae > Chlamydomonadales > Chlamydomonadaceae > Chlamydomonas > Chlamydomonas sp. ICE-L. The sequence continues at coordinate 125,627,232 of JACBWV010000610.1, read as the reverse complement.
ACCCAGTCACTCATGCACATGCATACATGCACAAACATACACATGCATACACTTACCCAGGCACTCATCAGGCACATGCATACATACACGTGCACAGTTACTCATGCACATACATACATACATACACATACACATGCATACGCTTACACGTGCGCAGTCACTCATGTACATACATACACACATACACACACACATGCATAGGCTTACCCAGGCGCTTACGCACATGCATGCATACACACACATACACTTACCCAGTCACTATTGCACATGCATACATACACACACATACACACACACATACACATGCATACGCATACCCAGGCACTCACGCACATGCATGCATACACACACACATATACTTACCCAGTCACTCATGCACATGCATATGTACACACACACATACACATGCATACACACACATACACACACACGCATACACATGCATACGCTTACCCAGGCACTCACGCACATGCATGCATACACACACACGTACACTTACCCAGTCACTCATGCACATGCATATGTACACACACATACACACACATACACATGCATACGCTTACCCAGGCACTTACGCACATGCTTGCATACACATACGCACATACGCTTACCCAGTCACTCATGCACATGCGCACACACACATACACACACACACATACACATGCATACGCTTACCCAGGCACTTACGCACATGCTTGCATACACACACGCACATACACTTACCCAGTCACTTATGCACATGCATACATACACACACATGCACATGCATACGCTCACCCAGGCACTCACGCACATGCATGCATACACAGACATACACTTACCCAGTCACTCACGCATGTGCATACACACACGCACATACACAGAACCAGTCACTGTCGCACATGCACGTATACACACATGTACACTTACCCAGTCACGCACACACAACCACAGAACCATTCACTCACACACATGCATACGCAGGCGGAGTGAGGCAACTACCCCAAGGTATGTCAGGTCTACTGCGACCATGCCGAAGTCCGTTCTAACCCCTCCACCCACACACCCACCCACACACCCACACACCCACACACCCACACACAGATACACACAAACAAACATACATACATACACATACGTCCTCACTAGCTACACCCAAGTCTGCCAATGTGTCCATCTATCAATTTTGCTATCACACACACACTTACCCACTCAATCACATACACACACTTACCCAGTCACTCACGCACATGCATTTGCAGGCGGAGTGAGGCAACTACCCCAAGGTCTGTCAAGTCTACTGCGACCACGCCAAAGTCTGCTCTAGCCACACCCACGGTCTGGCCCATGGCTATTTCTCCTAGATCACCTCACGCCTCTGGAGTCCTACTATGTCGGTAGGTGTTCTCTAATCAACCCCCCCCCCCCCCCCCCCCCCCCCCCCCCCCAACCCCAACCCCAACCCCAACCCCAACCCAAACCCCAACCCCAACCCCACCCCACCCCACCCAACCCCAACCCCAACCCCACAAGGTCCTCTCTGCCCCCCCCCCCCCCCCCCCCCCCCCCCACACACCACCACACACCCACCACACACCACACTCACTCATTCCCCTTCACTCCTCAATCCTCACCAACACACCCCAAAGTCTGTTCTACTCTAACAAAAACGCCCCCCGCCCCCCCCACCCCACCAACACCCACACACACACAAAAACAACGCCACACCACCCCCACCACACGCACCACACAACTCACTCTCCCACCCTAATTCTTTTCTATCCCCACCCAATTCTGCCATGGCATCTCCTAGATCCACCTCCACCATCTGGAGGCAGCTACTATGGCCCAGGTATGTGTGTTTCTCTAATGCAACCTCACCCCCCCACCCCCACCCCACCCACCCACCCACCCATATACACACGTACATACACACACCCAAGTCTTCCAGCAGCTATTCTCCTAGAGCTCTCTCACCATCCGGAGGTAGCGACTATGGATCACATAGGTGGTTCTCATACACAAACATACAGACACATACACACGCACACACACACAAACACACACAAACACCCACGCAAAGTCTGCTCTAGCCACACCCAAGTCTGCCAATGGCTATTCTCCTAGAGCAGCCTCACCATCGGGAGGTAGCTACTATGGATCAGGTAGGTGGTTCTCCAATCACCCTCCCCCCACCCACCCACCCACACACACACACACACACACACACACACACACACTCACGTCCCAACGCAAAGTCTGTTGCTAGCACACACCATGTCTGCCAATGGCTAAGCCCTAGAGCAGCCTCGCCATCGTGAGGTAGCTACTATGATGGGTCAGGGTAGGTGGTTCTCCAATCACCCCCACCCACCCACCCACCCATACACACACATACACAACACACGTACACACACACACAAGTCTTCCTATGGCTACTCTTCTAGAGCCGCCTCACCATCGGGAGGTAGCTACTATGGATCAGGTAGGTGGTTCTCCAATCACCCTCCCACCCACCCACTCACCCACCAACACACACACACGTACACACACACACAAGTCTTCCTATGGCTACTCTTCTAGAGCCGCCTCTCCATCAGCAGGTAGCTACTATGGATCAGGTAGGTGGTTCTCCAATCACCCTCCACCCACCCACTCACCCCCCACACACACATATGTACACACAAACACAAGTCTTGCCTATGGCTACTCTTCTAGAGCCAGCCTCACCATCGGGAGGTAGCTACTATGGGATCAGGTAGGTGGTCTCCAATCACCTCCCCCCACCCATCCACCCCCCCCCCCCCCCCCCCCCACACACACACACACCCACACACACTCACCCACCCCCACCCAAATTCCGTTCCATCCCCACCCAAGTCTGCCAATGGCTATTCTCCTAGAGCAGCCTCGCCATCGGAAGGTGGCTACTATGGATCAGGTAGGTGGTTCTCCAATCACCCCCACCCACCCACCCACCCATACACACACATACACACACACATGTACACACACACACAAGTCTTCCTATGGCTACTCTTCTAGAGCCGCCTCACCATCGGGAGGTAGCTACTATGGATCAGGTAGGTGTTCTCAGTCCACCCTCCCCCTACCCCCCCCCCCCCCACCACCACCACCACCACACACACACACACACACACACACACTCACTCACCCCCACCCAAATTCCGTTCTATCCCCACCCATGTCTGCCAATGGCTATTCTCCTAGAGTTACATCACCATCGGGAGGTAGCTTCTATGGATCAGGTAGGTGGTTCTCCAATCACCCCTCAGCCCCCCCCCCCCACACACACCCCCACCCCCACCCCACACACACACACAAACACACTCACTCCCACGCAAAGTCTGTTCTAGCCACACCCATGTCTGCCAATGGCTAATCTCCTAGAGCAGCCTCACCATCGGGAGGTAGCTACTATGGATCAGGTAGGTGGTTCTCCAATCCCCCCCCCCCCCCCCACCCACCCACACACACACACACTCCCACGCAAAGTCTGTTCTAGCCACACCCAAGTCTGCCAATGGCTAATCTCCTAGAGCAGCCTCACCATCGGGAGGTAGCTACTATGGGTCAGGTAGGTGGTTCTCCAATCACCCCCCCCCCCCCACCCACCCACCCACCCACCCACCCATACACACCCATACACACCCATACACACACACCCAAGTCTTCCAATGGCTATTCTCCAATAGCCTCCTCACCATCGGGAGGTAGCTACTATGGGTCAGGTAGGTGCTTCTCATACACACAGGTAAACACACATAAACATAAACATACATACACATACACGTACACATACATACACACACATACACACATCCATACACACACTCAAACACACATGCACACACAAACACATACACACATACACACACACACTCAAACACACATACACACACAAAAACATACTCACATACACGCTCACAAACACATACACACAAACACATACACACTACACCACCCAACACATACCCACACACACCACACACATCCACAAGACACACCCCACAGCCACACCACATCCACCCATAAAACACCATCACCCACACCTACACACAACACCACACCAACACCTACAACACCACACGGCACAAACACCAATACACACTACACACAAAAACACATACACACTACACACAAACACATATACACCCATACAATACACAAAGACACACATAACCCACAAACACTACACAACGTACACTTACACACATACACAGACACACAACAACACATAACACTACACCAGTCACACCACATACACCATACCCACAAAACACATACACCACGTACACACAAACACATACACACATACACACAAACACATACACACATACACACAAACACATACACACATACACACAAACACATACACACGTACACACAAACACATACACACATACACACACAAACACATACACACATACACACAAACACATACACACATACACACAAACACATACACATACACACAAACACATATACGTACAGTACGCAGCGTCGATATGTGACAGCGGTCCGCCTCCCTCCTATATATCGATGATCCTGAACCCTGAACCCTGGACCCTGAACTCTGAACCCTTTGCGTTCAGGTCGCAGCATCGATATGCTACGCTGGTCTGCCTCCCTTCCTGGATATCGATGATCATGAACCCTGTCCCTGGACCCTGAACCCTGAACCCTGTGCTTCCAGGTCGCAGCATTCAGCGGTCCGCCTCTGTCCTGAATAAAGATGACCCTGAACCCTGAACCCTGAACCCCGAACCCTGTGCTTTCAGGTCGCAGCATCGATATATGCCGACGAAGGTCCACCTCCCACCTGGATAAAAATGATCCTGAACCCTTAATCCTGAACCCTGAACCCTGTGCTTTCAGGTCGCAGCACCCATATGCGGCGGCGGTCCACCTCCCACTTGGATACAAATGATCCTGAACCCTGGACCCTGAACTCTGAACCCTGTGCTTTCAGTTCGCAGCATAGATATGTATGCACCTACAGTCCGCCCCCCCCCCCCCCCCCCCCCCGCCCCCCGCCCCCCCCCGCACCTACAGTCCGCCCCCCCCCCCCGCCCCCGCCCCCCCGCCCCCCCCCGCCCCTCACAGTCCCCCCCCCCCCCCCGTCCCCCCCCCCCCCCCCGTCCCCCCCCCCCCCGTCCCCCCAGCCCCCCCCCCCCCCCGGCACCTACAGTCCGCCCCCCCCCCCCGCCCCCCCCGCCCCCGCCCCCCCCCCCCGCCCCTCACCGTCCGCCCCCCCCCGCCCCCCCCCTCCCCCTGCCACCCCCCCCGCCACCCACCCTGCACCTACAGTCCGCCTCCCCCTCAGGTTTTGTTCTTGCCAGCTGCATTGTGTTGGTGTTCCCAACCGGGGTGAAAAAACCCCGTATTAAGCTGCACTGGCAATGATGTGGCTACGTGCCTGCCGGTCAGGCATCGGTTGGTGATTCTTTTTACTGAGGTGGCCCTACGGTGACTATAGCTAGCTCCGGCTTACGCTATGGTGTCCTTAACTTCACGTCTGTGAGTAACGGTATTACACGGATGTAACAATTTCAATTTCAATTTCAATATGCACCTACAGTCCGCCTCCCCCAGCCCCCCCCCCCCCCCCCCGTACCTACAGTCCGCCCCCCCCCCCCGCCCCCCCCCGCACCTACAGTCCGCCTCCCTCCTGGATAAAGATGGTCTTGACCCCTGTCCCTGGACCCTGAACCCTGAACCCTGTGCTTTCAGGCCGCAGCACCCATATGTGACGGCGGTCCGCGTCCCTCCTGGATACAGTTGATCTTTAACCCTGAACCCTGAACTCTGAACCCTGTGCTTTCGGGCCGCAGCATCGATATGCGCTGGTCTGCCTCCCTCCTGGATAAAGTTGACACTGAACCCTGAACCCTGAACCCTGAACTCTGAACCCTGAACCCTGAACCCTGAACTCTGAACCCTGTGCTTTCAGGCCGCAGCATCAATATGCGCCGCTGGTCTGCCTCCCTCCTAGATAAAGTTGATCCTGAACCTTGAACCCTGGACCCTGAACCCTGTGCTTTCAGGCCGCAGCATCGATATCTGCGACGCTGGTCCCCCTCCCACCTGGATAAAGTTATCCTGAACCCTGAACCCTGAACCCTGAACTCTGAACCCTGTGCTTTCAGGCCGCAGCATCGATATCTGCGACGCTGGTCCCCCTCCCACCTGGATAAAGATAATCCTGAACCATGAAACCTGAAACCTGAACTCACTGCTTTCAGGTCACAGCATCGATATGCGCCGCCGGTCTGCCTCCCTCCTAGATAAAGATGATTATGAACCTTGAACCCTGAAACCTGAACCCCAAACCCTGTGCTTTCAGGTCGCAGCATCGATTTGCGCTGCCGGTCTGCCTCCCTCCTGGATAAAGTTGATCCTGAACCCTGAACCCTGAACCCTGAACCCTGTGCTTTCAGGCCGCAGCATCGATATGCGACGGCGGTCCGCCTCCCTCCTGGGTATTGATGACAAGTTGTTGAGAATGCCAAATGGGCTGCACAAGGCTAGGCCAAAGGTGTTGGAGCTGCTGCTTGATGAAGATTACTGATAGTGGCGCTGCTCATATGTATCCTTGACCATTGATGATACTGAGGGGCTTGTCTTGAGCCAACCTCGGTCTGTCGATGACAATGTAATGTAATATAATATAAAATATAGACATACCGAATGGTGTGCTCAAGGCCAGGCTAAAAGTGTTGGAGCTGCTGCTTGGTGAATATGACTGATAGTGGCGCAGCTCATATTTATCCTCGACACTTTTGATAATTATTGTCTAGAATATCGAAGTCAATTTCCTGTAGCCTAATTGAATACCCCATGGACTATCCCGTTCCGACGAATGGTTTAATAGTAGAGCTCGTTGAAACAAGAATGTGCGGGTTTCGAATCCCTATGGGTGCCTTTAGCTTAATTGACTACCCCGTGGACTGTAACATGTAGTAATACTCTGTAATACTTCAATTTAAGCATGTGATACTTCATTACATCAGGACGGCTGACTAGGCGTCTCGTACTCGTGGATACCCTAACAGATAGATAGTACTGCAGGGCATCCAGGTGGTACATAATATGACGCAGCGTCATCTCATGACACATAGCAAGATAGTAGGGTGCCCTGGCGGGTCCCCTGGAGGTCGGCCCCGCGGGTGGTGTAATGTTCGTCAAGCAGCAGTGGCAGCCTCCTTGGTGATAGATGCACAAGCAAGTGCTTACTTATCCGTACAATTTAATATCGGGGGGGCCAAGAATCAATGTAGTGTGGCATGGCATGGCATCATTATTCAACTTGGTGGCCTGCAAGGCTAATGAACTTATTAGCTCACTGACTTCCCGAAGTTCCATGGAGGCAGGTGCAGCTACTCCCGAGGCTACAGTTGCTACTGCGCAACCTGCAGGAACTAGTGCGAAATATTAGATTTCCTTGTCAAGCACAATGTGCTGATGCAATGAGCTACGAGAGGCACGAAGAAGCGAATTTTTCAAGGGGAAATCGTAGACATGCTCCAGGTCCCTAGATTGAGTCCACAGGACAGTAGGGAAACGACAAATGAAAACTCCGCGTCCACAGTCTGCAACCCTGAGATACGTACTCCGAGGTAATCCGCCCCCGACGGGAATCGAACACGAGTCTCTTAGATTTCAGGCCAGTCAGATTGACCAGCTGATTTGACCGGCGATCTTGGGAAATGTGAAGATTGGAAGATTGGAAGATTTGACGATTTCGCGTAAGCATCTCATAGGTCTGTCCCCCTATAGGGGGCCGACCAACTACGTCTTCGAGATCGCAGTTTGAATCTGATAGGAGTACCTCTCGTTCTAGTAGGCATTGCAGGTTGGGTAAGTCCCTTTAGCCTATTTGGCCTACCCCTGGACTGTTACATACAAACATACACAGGTGCTGTGATATGGTGGTCGATGGTAGGTGAGTATGGCAGTAGAAGATGAAATGCATTTATATTCTGAGGATATAAAATTGCCTTATGAGAAACTGGAAATTGAACCTGGGTAGGTAAATTGGTTGATACAGACTCCAGCATGAGACTGATAAAAGGTAATGATAACGCCTGGTGGGGCGTGGTGTTAAGGGAGCCCGTCGTACGCAGGGGGGAAGCGGTCTCCCACCGTCACTGGACAAGCTACCATCGCGGTTGACAAAGACCTGCAACGCAAAGTGCGACCGAAGGGGGAGTCGAACTCCCGACTCTTTATCCTCAAGCGATCTGGACTACAACTAGACCATTGTATATCCCTGTAAGGGGCTATGAGGTTGAATGGCTGATCATGACTCGTGATTGTTTTGATTCCCACTTTCCCAGTTTTTTAATTTGTTTCTTTTATTTCCTCCTCTTCTAGTGAACGATAAAAACAGTACACAAAAACTATACATACCTATAAAAAAACTTGATCCAGTCTCATCAAACATTCATGGATGAACAAAGGAAGCTTCTCTGAACCTTCAACTTCTGGATTGCACATCAGGTAATGTAGAGGAATCATTTTGCTCTCAGATTGGGAAATCAGGTTCTAATACTTTCTTCTCGGATTCAGCAACGCTTCGTCAGAACATTCAAATACCACATGGTGTTCATCTTCAAGTGTTCCATAATCACTGAAGGTGGCACACTCGATCCTTCCAAAGAACAATTGGACGTTTCCTTTGGTTTTCCGGAGTTATGTGCAGCGCACAGTGACGAAGGGAAGTAGCCAGAGAATCTGATCGTTACAGTAGATAAAAGCACTCGAGCAATGTGCTGGAAGGAAGTACTGAGATGGCGCGGTACCTCAGGGTACCGGCATCAGAGTCCGTGCCATAGCTGGCAGCGGCACTGCAGTACAGTGCTACAGGGCGGGAGACCTGTGCACTCTAAGTCACTCTAGGTGAACCGGGAAAACCCAGTGAATAACATTTCCATCTAACAATGCCCATCTTTAGGTAGTGGGAGGAAGTTCTAAATATAGACATCCATTAATTTTCCATCCTTCTCATCCATTACGCACCACCTTGTGAGGCAGGTCTCGGATGAGATAATTGGGTATCTTAGGTTTCTCACTCTCATCCCATGAGGAGGACATCCAAGTCTGGTACACAGCATTCTTCCTTCCTTGTGATCCCGAGCTTTCATCTCTAGGGCGCGTATCTGATGGCTTGGTGCTATTGTAGAGGAAAAGATGATTGGATAAAAGGACATTTTCCACTTTGTTCCAGTTAACAAGTTTCGAAGGATCCACACCTCCATGTAAATTATTGGCCAAAGATTCATCCTAGGAATCTTCCAAGGAGTACAACGTCACTAGGGCATCAGACACATCCTTGCTCCAACAGTCTTTGCGTTCTCTACTTCTCTAGCCATATTGAGATCGGCAACGTCCCTCATCATACCACAGTTACTACCACAGTATTTACAATGGAGTTCCACCGATGTCAACCAATAATAGTGAATTGGGAATTGACCTGTTTCTTTTAAAGCAATTTGTCGGGGGACAGATCACTTCACTCCTAGGACACGTTTCATAAATCCAGAATGCCTCATGTTATGCGGATATCTGTAGATGCTACTCCGTCTTTGCTGGTAGCACCGAGAAGATGTTGAATGAGAAGGATGGACATATCTAATACAACTAATCGAAACATGCTATAATAAGAATCGCGCAAATAAATTATCATCCCATTTAGGATGATAATTACATTATTACCGTATACCGTAATTAAATTTTAAGTGTAATACTAACTCAGGCCCCCCCGCCAGTAAGACGATTCTTCGGGGGTCAGTTCATCAGTGCTCTTTCGTTTTAGCCCCTCCTGCCACGGTTGGACAAGTCCCTTGAGCCTATTTGGACTACCCCTCGACTGCTGTAACAACATACAATTGATGCGTTGGACGCTTATGAAGGGCGCTTCCCTAGCTTCGCAATGCTAGCCCAACACTCACACATGTTCATTGCCCCTCAAATCTTCGTCCTACAACATCCCCCCTCATGTAATGTGATGAGCCCCACGCCTGGTGGGGCGTGGTATTAAGAGAGCCTGTCGTACAGCTATTCTAGCGGCAGAGAACGGGCTGCTACTTTCCCTGGACATAGCTGCGGTTGGTAGCGACCGCGAACACTAAAGCGCACCCGGAGTGATTCGAACCTGCCCTGGTTGATTCCCGGGGGCGGGCTCCAAGGCACCGTCTACTCGGAACGGTAGGCCACGCTAACCGACGCTAACCCACCAATCAATGGTGGCCTTCGCCATTGGATCATTGCTGGTGAAGGCAGATACGAAGTGCTGGCGCACACCCGGAATCGCGCCGAGGATGGCTTTAACGTGTTCCGCCCCCCGAACCTGCCCTCCTTTCCTTTCCTGAACTGCAACTGTCCTGCACTGTCAACAAGCAAATATTTCTTCAAGAGTGCTTGGTCCAACGCAGCTTTCTGACTAGCGCCCAGAGCCAGCGTTGAGCACTCCGAGGATCCAAGCTTCACTTGCAGATGAGGCGGGACAACGATCTTGGGTGAAAGACCAAGGCACCGTCTACTCGGAACGCGGTAGGCCACGCTAACCGACGCTAACCCACCAACAGGGTTGATGAGTACAGATACATGGTCTGTCGCTGTTGGGAAGTAGAAAGCTAATAGCATATGTATGTGTTGCCGTTATTTGCGGGATAGGCTATTACGATAAATATCGCAATAGCCTATTCTCGTAATATTACGAGAATGTGATATTTCTTTCGTCTTCTCACCTCCTAAAACTCCCATCAAGGCAAACTCATATCGGGGGGTTTTCCAGGGGTAAAACCGAGCCGCGAGCATATCAGGGCGCGCCGTCGGCCATTCGCCCTATCGGTCATCCAAAGGAGTGACCGACGTGCCAGCTCATAGGTCGTGCACCGCCACCTCATCACATTGATTTGCCGGCTCAAAGGTTGTACAACGCCACCTCATCGCCTATCTGTGGCGCTTGCGCATGCTAGCTCCAGGCGCAGGCGCTTGAGTAGTGGGCAGCATGGGGCGAGATACTCGCAACCTCGGAATTTCGAAAAATGTCTGCCCAATGATGCGAACAGCTTCCTCTCTTTCTTGCACAATTCTGCTGCCGAAGCTTCGTTTTCTGGCGGAGGTGCTGGAGCCTCGTTCTCAGCCTCGTTTCGAGCAGTGCACACCCCCACTCCTGCCGAAACTCGATCATGGAGAGGCCTCGTTCACAGCCTCGTCCATAATGGGCAGCAGAGCATACTATTAAATACTACGCCTCGCCTCGTGAACTTGTTTTGTTTGAGAGTGTTTGAATGTGTTAGATAACATGCGAGTTATGGAGTCACTGGGTGAGGGGGGTGGCGATGAAGCTATACACGGGTCAGGGCAGAGAATTAATTGAGCGCAAATGTGCAGAATTTTGCAAGAAAGAAAGGAAGCTGTTCGCATCACTGGGCAGATATTTTTCAAAGTCCCGAGGTTGCGAGTATCTCGACCCTTGCTGCCCACTTCTCAAGCGCCTTCGCCTGGAGCTATGCGCAGGCGCCACAGATATGCCTTTGAGCCGGCGAATCAATGTGATGAGGTGGCGGTGCACGACCTATGAGCTGGCACGTCGGTCACTCCTTTGGATGGCCGATAGGGCGGATGGCCGACGGCGCGTCCCCCGGGCGCGCCCTGATATGCCGCGAGCCCTTGTGATATGATACACATGTGGTTGTCGTACGCGGAAACAGATTATAAGATTCGAAGGCGACAGCTCACTCATTTCGCAGGCAACAGGTCCACCATGTGAGGGGGATTTGTGTGGACCTAAGTCAGTACTGCGGTGCCCACAATAAACTCGAACCGCCAACCGTCCTTCCCGTCTTTCGATGTGCCCATCTGCTCAAGCTTGGCTTTCTATATCCCCATTTGCCCATGCTTGTAAAAGCTGTTTCTCTTCCCTCGATCGCTAAACAAGAGAACGCCGCTCCTTGCGAGTAGGAATTAAAGCCACGGCTCCCGGCGTTTTTCTTTCTGAATTCGCCTCCCTTCCGTTCACCTTTCTCCTTCAGTTGCATTGACCTCCTTCGGTTCAGGACAAGGTTAGGTAGTGGCAAGGATTGCAAAGCCAAAACCGTTCTGACAGTGTCCGGCGGTCAAGCGAGCGGCTATGAATCAACTTCGAAAACTCACCAGCTGCTTCGCACGCATGGATGAGCCATCACCCGAGCCACCACCCGATCCATCGCCCGATCCATCACCGGAGCCATCAACGGAGACATTACCCGAGCCGCAGCCATTCAGTGCTTCGGTGAGTTGCACCGCGGCGAAACGGGGAATCAACCAATCGGATAGAGTTGATATATCGAAAAAGGGAATACGATACTGCCAGAAGGCGACCTGTAAGCTCCTTGATCGATTACGGGACGCGCTAGTTCAATTCGCCCTTAAACAGTCACGCGTACCGACGAGGCCCCTCATGTGATATTTAATTCACGTACTACATCGTTGTCCTGTAGTCGTAGTAATAGTAATTTCCCGCTCTACTTGCAAGGCAATGTTCATGAACGTTGCCCCGCAAGTAAAGCAGTAAATATCTGATATGTGAACGCATCCAAATTGCAGTCAGGCGCAAGGCAACGTCCACGATCGTGGGTTTGCAAGAAAAGCGTTAAATATCTGCTATCTGAACGCCAGGCGCGTTTTCTAATGCCAAGTAAGGACGAATCGACAAGAAACGCGATCGCAAAACTGTTTCCTCTGTGCAGAACACTGTGCAGCGAATATTAACTATCCAGCGCCTCGCAACCGTTTAGACAGCCAGCTTGCAAATCGGGAAGCTCAGTGCACTCTCTCACCACCCACTTAGTCGTTCACTCGCCAATTCTGTCATTCAATCGAGCCTGTTGGAAGTTGTGGTACAGATCATCCGCCGAGCTGCCAAAAGCACGTCTGCAGAAAACGCCCTCCCATGCGACACACATCGGAACAATGCCTTGTCCCCTCCACAGTGCTGTTCAAAATAACTAACTAAACAACCAGGTGTGTTCAGAAGTATCAGTCGCTTCCAAAATAAAGTAACCTATGAAGCCTGTCCGCACATTTCGTCTCCCACACTGTACCATCCCGGGAGTTTGGGGCCCAAACTTACTGCGCTAGGTAACAGCTTTCTCTGATAAACGAGCCAGGTCCACTGGTGACGTTTTCCCGGGTGATATATTGCGAGGCTCCTAACATGTCATCGTGTTTTAGCTCTTTCCGGCCACGGCTACATGCTGAGGTCAATACACACCCAGGTCAATGTGTGTGCCCACGACACACACTAGCATCAGAGTAGCACGACATGCTTACTATTCTGACCCCCCAAGTACACCTATGGAGGCAACACGCAATTTTGGGTTGGTGTGCCTTGTCACCTTGTGTAATATAGGGTACTTGTGACATGCCCCCCCACCCATGTTATTTTGACTATTCGAAGGGGGGAAATGGAGGAACTAGTTTACAGCTGCCTAGGCATTGCTTCATAACACATGCATGATGACACATGCATGATATGAGTTGGGACCGGCTCACCGGCATATCACCGGCATATCACCGGCATGATTTTCCGGACCGGGATTTTCGGGACCGGCTCACCGGCATATTTTCCGGACCGGGATTTTCGGGACCGGGATTTTCGGGACCGGCTCACCGGCATATTTTTCGGACCGGGATTTTCGGAACCGGCTCACCGGCATATTTTTCGGACCGGGATTTTCGGGACCGGCTCACCGGCATATTTTCCGGACCGGGATTTTCGGGACCGGGATATTTTCCGGACCGGGATTTTCGCATGACCGCATATTTTCCGGACCGGGATTTTCGGGACCGGCTCACCGGCATATCATATGATTTTGACCAAAGGCGGGTATGATATCATATGATATCGTACACATTGCATCATATGTTATCGTGTAGGAATGGAAACTTTAGCCTAGTCAGTCTGCCGGCAACATATGATATCATATGAATGATTTTATATCATATGAATGATTTATATCATATTGCCGTTCCCTAAACATTACATTACATTACATTACATTGCATTACATTACATTACATCACATTACATTACATTACATTACATTACGTTACGTTATGAATGATTTTATATCATATGAATGATTTATATCATATTGCCGTTCCCTAAACATTACATTACATTACATTACATTGCATTACATTACATTACATTACATTACATTACATTACATTACATTACATTACATTACGTTACGTTACGTTACGTTACGTTACGTTACGTTACGTTACGTTACGTTACGTTACGTTACGTTACGTTACGTTACGTTACGTTACGTTACGTTACGTTACGTTACGTTACGTTACGTTACGTTACGTTACGTTACGTTACGTTACGTTACGTTACGTTACGTTACGTTACGTTACGTTACGTTACGTTACGTTACGTTACGTTACGTTACGTTACGTTACGTTACGTTACGTTACGTTACGTTACGTTACGTTACGTTACGTTACGTTACATTACATTACATTACATTACATTACATTACATTACATTACATGTTAGCCTACTTGACACCGCGAGGGTGTATGAGACTCTGTGCTTTAAACAAAAAGAAAAAGCACCCACAAAGCAAAAAAAACCATTACATCAGGGGTGTGTCGAGGACAAACAAACCAAACTCCCAACCACCGTTTTGGTGGCGTAGGTATTAAACCCCCTAGAGCAGGACCCAGATCTCAACCACTTACAGTGGCGGAGGTAAGAAGCTAACAAATGAGAAGTCACAAGAAGAAAAAAAGGGATAATAAATTTTAAATATGAGCCATCATTTGTGTTCTATTCCTAAATATCACCCATGAAGTATAAGCTCGTTGTTGACATGTGACCATTTTTAGAAGATGACTAATACTTTTGAACAAGTCTAAACATACTAAACAACTACCTACCTACTTCAAGCACTAACTAATTCCCATATCATTCCATCCCTTCAGATGGCCATTGTTTATGATCCCCCCCCCCACCACCACCACCACCACCACCACCACAACCACCACCACCACCCCCTTCTAGTCACCATTGAAATATTAATGCCCTCCCCAGGTGCCCCCTTCAAAGTGGTATGCCAAAACGACTAACTAAATAACTAACTCATCAACTAACCGACTTCAAGCACTAACGAGCTCCCATGTTTTTTCAACCCTTCAGATGGCAATTTTTATGATACGCCCCCCCCCCCCCCCCCCCCCCCCCCCCTCAAGTCACCATTGAAACGATAATGCCCTCCCCAGCAGGGTACTACTTAGCGCGCGCGGCAGCGAGGTGCCGCGCTGCCTTTTTGAGCCCCTCTGCGCGCTTCGCGCAGTTTTTTCAACCCCCTGTAGGCGCAGCGCGCAGTTTTTGCGCTTTTTGCACTAAAAAGCGCCTACCAATTTGACGTTTGTGCGCTTTAAGCGCTGACCAATTTGGTAAGGAGTAGTACCCTGCTCCCCAGGCGCCCCCTTCAAAGTGATATACCAAAACAACTAACTAACTAACTAATCAACTAATGACTACCTACTTCAAGCACCAACTAACTCCCATGACATTCCACCCCTTCAGATGGATTTTTTACGATACCATACTGCTGCAAGTGACCATCGGCACGATATCGTTGGCCGGCCCCCCTTCAAAGTGGTGGTCAAAAACAAGCAAACTAACTAACCAACTAACTGAATTAACAAACTAATCAACTAGCTGACTACCTGCTTCAAGCACTAACTAACTCCCATGTCATTCCACCCCTCCAGATGGCAATTTTTTACGATACCATCCCACTGCAAGTGACCATCGGCACGATGCCGTCCACCGGCACCCCCTTCAAAGTGGTATACCAAAACCAGCCTAGCTCTGTGTACTTGGGACCTCTGGAGTGCAACACCCCCTTGGGTTCGACCTTGTCCGAGGCATTTATCTGGGAGCAACTCCTGGGCACTTCGGACAGTGAGAGGCGGGAAGAGCTAGTGACTGAGATGATGCAAGTGGCCCAGACAGGAATGGAGTGGAGACAGGCCGTGCCTATGGTCACACTTGTAACAGTACGCCCAACAATAGGAGGAGGTATGTGTAGGTAGTACTTACGGTAGCTTCATAGGGGAGGCAGGAAGAGGTACGTGTAGGCAGTACATACAGTAGCTTGATAGGGGAGGTGGGAAGAGCTGGTGTCTGAGATGATGCAAGTGGCCCAGACAGGAATGGAGTGGAGGCAGGCCGTGCCTATGGTCACACTTGTAACAATACGCCCTGTTGTAAGAGGATGTACGTGTAGGCAGTACATATGGTAGCTTCATATGAGAGGAAGGAAGAGGTACATGTATGTAGGCAGTACATAGGGTAGCTTCATAGGAGAGGCGGGAGGAGGTACATGTAACTTGGCAGTACATACGGTAGCTTCTGCATCCCAGTTCTGACGAATGGCTCAATGGTTGAGCTCCTAAAAATAAAAAGAAGTTGCCGGGTTCGTATCCCCACGGGTGCAATTTAGTTTTAGCAGTCGCTATCAACCGCCATGGTAGGTTTGTCCAGGTAAAATAGCAGCCCGTTCCCTTCCCGCGTAAGACGGGGCTCCCTGAATACCCCGCCCCACCAGGCGTTATCATTATGGTAGCTTCATAGGAGAGGCAGGAAGAGGTACATGTATGTAGGCAGTACATACGGTAGCTTCAGGGGAGGCAGGAAGAGCTGGTGGCTGAGATGATTCAAGCGGTACAGGTTGGGGAGGAGTGGTGGCAGTACATACGGTAGCTACATACGGGTAGTGGGAAGAGCGGGTGGCTGGGATGATTCAAGGGGTACAGGCAGGTAGGCAGTACATTCGGTAGCTCCATAGGGCAGGCGGGAAGAGCTGGTGGCTGAGATGATTCAAGCGGTACAGGCAGGGGAGGAGTGGAGGCAGTATATACGGTGGCTTCATAGGGGAGGCGGGAAGAGCTGGTGGCTGAGATGATTCAAGCGGTACAGGCAGGGGAGGAGTGGAGGCAGTACAAACAGTTTCTACATACGGGTAGTGGGAAGAGCGAGTGGCTGGGATGATTCAAGGGGTACAGGCAGGTAGGCAGTACATACGGTAGCTTCATAGGGCAGGCGGGAAGAGCTGGTGGCTGATATGATTCAAGCAGTACATATTTCGACAATATTTCGACACTATTTCGACTATATTTTAACATTATTTTACACTAATTCACACTATGTCGACTCTATTTCAACTCTATTTTGAAACTCTTTGTCACTATTTTGACACTATTTCATCTCTATTTCCACGCTTTTTTTACACTATTTTGACTCTATGTTAACTCTATTTCGACAATATTTTGACACTACTTTGATTTAAAGGCCCTCCCCCCCCCCCCCCCCCCCCCCCCCTCCCAGAATCTGCCATTCCAGAAGAAGAAGCTGATCAAGTAAACAGCGGCCAGCTACGTCCACTCTCTATTTTTACACTTGTTATTTCAACCATATTTTGACCCTATTTCGACTCTATTTTGACACTATTTTAACACTACTCGGATTTACCCCCCCCCCCCCCCCCTCCCCTCGCAACCCACCCCACCCACCCATCCCAGAATCTGCCATTCCAGAAGAAGAAGCTGACCAAGTTAACAGCGGCCAGCTACGACCACTCTCCACTTTGCCACTCTTTTGCCACTCTTTTGACACTATTTCAACTATATTTGGACTCTATTTCGACTCTATTTTGACATTATTTAGATTTGACGTCCCCACCCCACCCCACCCGTCCCAGAATCTGCCATTCCAGAAGAAGAAGCTGACCAAGTCAATAGTGGCCAGCTACGACTGCTCTCTATTATGACCCCAAATGATGACTACAAGCCACATTCATCCGGCGTCGGCAGTAAGTTGAACATAATGGTATACAATGGTATGAAGTGGTAGTCAAATGGTATGGCCTGCCTGTTTGCTTGCACTTGTGCCAATCACTATTCCGAGTTCTCCAAATGATGACTACAAGCCACGTCCATTCGGCGTCGGCAGTAAGTAAAACAGAATGCTATAAATGGTATGAAGTGGTAGGCAAGTGGTATTAAGTGGTAGACAAATGGTATGACAAGCTGTAAAATGGTATCGAGTGGTAGAAAATAGTAGTGGTATGGCCAGCGTGTTTACTTGCACTTGTGCCAATCACTATTCTGAGTTCTCCAAATGATGACTACAAGCCACGTCCATTCGGCGTCGGCAGTAAGTAAAACAGAATGCTATAAAATGGCATGAAGTGGTAGGCAAGTGGTATAAAGTTGTATACACATGGTACAACAAGGTATACAATGGTATCAAGTGGTGGGGAAATGGTATGGCCAGCGTGTTTACTTACACTTGGGCCAATCACTATTGTGTGTTCTCCAATTGATGACTATAAGCCATATCCATCCATAAGTGGCAGTAAGTAGGACATAATGTTATATCATTGTATAAAGTGGTAGAAAAGTGGTATGGCCAGCGTGTTTACTTACACTTGGGCCAATCACTATTATGAGTTCTTCAAATGATGACTACAAGCCACATTCATCCGGCATCAGAAGTAGGTAGAACATAATGGTAGAAACATGGTATAAAGTGGTATACAAATGGTATTAAGTAGTATTAAATGGCATAAAGTGGTAGAAAAATGGGATGGTCAGCTTGTTTACTTGCACTCGGGCCAATCTCTAATATGACCCCAAATGATGGCTATAAGCCACATTCATCCGGCGTCGGCAGTAAGTAGAAAATAATGGTAGAAACATGGTATGATGTGGTATACAAATAGCCAAATGGCCAGCCTGCTTTGCTTGCACTCAGGCCACAGACCTCACCATCACCCTACACACAAACACACCACACACACACACCACCACCACCACTCAGGTGTGCCTGATACTGCCGATAAAGATTACCGGTCAATGCACGCAAGTTCCCCTCAAGACAAGCTGAAATCTACCACAGACCCACCCCCCCTCCCCCACACCACCACCCCCACCCCCACCCCCACACCCCCACCACCACACACACCCCACCACCACACAAACACACACCCCACCACCGCTCAGGTGTGCGTGATACTGCCGATAAAGATTACCGGTCCATGCATGCAAGTTCTTTTCTAGAAGATATTGAATCTTCCGAGAATGTCATCCTCACAGAGTCGCTGGAACCACCAAGAGAGGGCGACATGAAGGAACCCTACAGCATGGTGCAGCTCATCCGAGTGACTGCTAAGACCTGGTGGGATGCAGCTAGTGGGCAGTGAGTATGGGTGTGGGGGTGGAAGGGTGAGGGGGGTGGGGGTGGGGGGGGGGGTGGGGGGGCGTATTCGGTGCCGCAGCTCATCCACGTGACTGCCAAGACTTGGTGGGATGCAGCTAGTGGGCAGTGAGTATGGGTGGGGGGTGGAAGGGTGAGGGGGGTGGGGTGGGGTGGGGGGTGGGGGGGCGTATTCGGTGCCGCAGCTCATCCACGTCACTGACAAGGCTTGGCGGGATGAAGCCAGTGGCCAGTGAGTATGGGTGGGGTGGGGGGTGGGAGGGGGAGGGGGGGAGAATGTGAATCCAAGCCAAGTCAATCGAAGCCAAGTGTTGAGTGATGAAGCTCATCCAAGTGACTGCCAAGACATGGTGGGATGAAGCCAGTGGCCAGTAAGTATGACCCACACTCACTATCCATGTGTGTGAATTCAGACCAAACCAAACCAAACCACCATAGAACCATCGAGGTTAGGCATGTAGGGTAGGAAGGAACTATATTTGGTGCTACAGCTAATCCAAGTGACTGACCCACACTCCATCATGGCCAAGTCAAGCCAAGCCAAACTGCAGCTAATCCAAGTGATTGACCCACACTCCATCATGGCCAAGTCAAGCCAAGCCAAACTGCAGCTAATCCAAGTGACTGACCCACACTCCATCATGGCCAAGTCAAGCCAAGCCAAACTGCAGCTAATCCAAGTGACTGACCCACACTCCATCATGGCCAAGTCAAGCCAAGCCAAACTGCAGCTAATCCAAGTGACTGACCCACACTCCATCATGGCCAAGTCAAGCCAAGCCAAACTGAACACACTGTTTGTATTGTTATGCAGGGGTGCCGGTGCTGCAGCTAATCCAAGTGACTGACCCACACCAGGGTACTACTTCTTGCCAAATTGGTTAGCGCTTAAAGCGCACAAACGTCAAACTGTCAGGGCTTTTTTGTTAAAAAAACGCAAAATCTGCGCGCTGCGCCCAGAGGGGGTTTTAAAAACTGCGCGAAACGCGCAGAGGGGCTCAAAAAGGCAGCGCGGCACCGCGCTGCCGCGCGCTCTTAGTAGTACCCTGACCCACACTCCATCCAGTGATGACCCACACTCCATCTTGTCCAAGTCAATCAAAGTCAAGCCAAGCCAAACTGATCACACCGTTTGTATTGTTATGCAGGACTTGGTTGATGATCACTCATTCAGACGTCAATAAGGCCTGGCCAAGCCAAGCCAAGCCAAGCCAAGCCAAGCCAAACTGAACACATTGTTTGTGGTGTTATGCAGGACTTGGTTGGTGATCAATCATACGGACGTCACTATAGCCTGGCCAAGCCATGCCAAGCCAAACTGAACACATTGTTTGTATTGTTATGCAGGACTTGGTTGGTGATCACTCATTCAGACGTCACTAAGGCCTGGCCAAGCCAAGCCAAGCCAAGCCAAACTGAAGACACCGTTTGTATTGTTATACAGTACTTGGTTGGTGATCACTCATACAGAGGTTGCTAAGGCCTGGCCAAGCCAAGCCAAGCCAAACTGAACACATTGTTTGTATTGTTATGCAGGACTTGGTTGGTGATCACTCATACGGACGTCACTAAGGCCGAAGTGACTTTTAACATGATGGAAAGAATTACACAAGCGCAGCTGACAATATTGGCAGAGGTGGGTGGTGGGTGGTGGTGATGATAATGGTGATGGTGATGATAATGATGGTGGTGATGGTGATGGTGATTGTGGAAATGATTATAGAAGCGCAGCTGACAATATTGGCACAGGTGCGTGGTGGGTGGTGGTGGTGATGGTTATGGTGGTTTTGATGGTGATGGTGATGGTGGTGATGGTGATGGTGATTGTGGAAATGATTACACAAGCGCAGCTGACAATATTGGCACAGGTGCGTGGTGGTGGTGATGATAATGATGGTGGTGATGGTGATGGTGATGATGGAAAGAATTACACAAGCGCAGCTGACAATATTGGCAGAGGTGGGTGGTGGTGGTGATGATAATGATGGTGGTGATGGTGATGGTGATTGTGGAAATGATTACAGAAGCGCAGCTGACAACACTGGCACAGGTGCGTGGTGGTGGTGATGATGATGGTAATGGTGGTGGTGGTGATGAATATGATGGTGGTGTTGAATATGATGGTGTTGGTGTTGAATATGATGCTGGTGTTGGTCGTGGTGTTTAATGTAATGCTGGTGGTGGTGATGATGATGATAATGATGGTGGTGATGATGAAGATGTTGATGATGAGGATCCTACATACACCAAACCTTCTGAAACGACACCAGAGTTCCCCTTACACACCGCTCCACACCACCACCACACACACCATCACCACACACACACACCACCACTGCACCACCACACACCACCACACACACACGCACACCACCACACACCATCCCCTACCCTCTACCACCAGAGTTTCCCTTACACCCCACACCACCCCCCACCCTCACCAACCAGAGTTTCCCAAAGCACGTGATCGACTACATGTGTGGTGACTTGGAGGAGCAAGTGAAGACGTATGGATCGCTCGCCCGATCTCATGAGAAGGCCACCCTTCTCTTCATGGACATTGTTGGTGAGTACTTGGTGGTGGTGGTGGTAATAAGGTGTACTATTTATTTATTTATTTATTTATTTATTTATTTATTTACATCGTCTGTGCGCCTCCAGTTTACTACACTGCATTTTCACATGTTCATTTGGCTTGG
>JACBWV010000610.1:125482745-125600245 GCA_013435795.1 Chlamydomonas sp. ICE-L | reverse complement strand
CTAAACCCTACAACCCAAACCCTGAACTGCCAGGTGAAGGGCAAGGGCATCATGAAGACCTCCCACATTCTGCTTTCTTTTTCTCTTTACCACCTTCCTTCTGACATAGCCTGAAATAACCTGATATAGCTCAAAATAAGATGAAATAACCTATACCATATACCCTAAACTGCCAGGTGAAGGGCAGGGGCATTATGGAAACGTTCCACATTCAGATTTCTTGTTCTTTTTCGCCCCTTCCCTCTGACATAGCCTGAAATAACCTAATATAGCCCGAAATAAGATGAAATAACCTATACCATATACCCTAAACTGCCAGATGAAGGGCAGGGGCATTATGGAAACGTTCCACATTCAGATTTCTTGTTCTTTTTCGCCCCTTCCTTCTGACCTAGCCTGAAATAACCTCAGACAGCCCGAAATAAGATGAAATAACCTATAACATATTACCTAGACTACCAGGTGAAGGGCAAGGGCATTATTTCGACCTCCCATATCCTGTTTTCTTTTTATTTTTACCCCTTTCCTTCTGACATAGCCTGAAATAACCTGAGATATCCCGAAATAACAAAATAACCTAAAATAACCATACACCATATACCCTAGACTACCAGGTGAAGGGTAAGGGCCTCATGGAGACCATCCACATTCAGATGGATGATTGCTATTGTGACTTGCTCACCCCCACCATGTTACATAGTCTTACCACTATCCTGCCTCCCCCCCCCGCCCCCCCCCCTAACCCTAAAATCTACAACCTAAACCCTGAACTGCCGGGTGAAGGGCAAGGGCATCATGGAGACCTTCCACATTCAGATGGATGAAGAAGTTTTTGACATCGATGCAATCAAGAGAGACCTCAAGGATCCAATCTAGAAGGCAGATGATATCTTGGAGAACCCAAGGTGAGCATCATGCGTGTATTGTTTGTATTGTTCTGCATATAAAAAATAATTTTATCTGAATTTGCATGATGCTTCAGCACCAACCCAAGGAAGAGGACTTCTTGTAGAACCCAAGGTGAGCATCATGCGTGTATTGTGTGTATTGTTCTACCTATACAAAATAATGTTATTTGAATTTGCATGATGCTTCAGCACCAACCCAAGGAAGAGGCCACCATGGGAAATGCAAGGGAAGCATCATGTGTGTATTGTTTGTATTATTCTGCATATGCACATGTGTGTTGGGGGGTGGGGTGGGTGGTGGGTGGGGTTGGGGGGGTTGGGGGGGGGATGGATGGGGGCTTACTTTGATGTCAACGCGATCAAGAGAGACCTCAAGGATCCAATTGAGAATACTGATGAGATCTTGGTGAACCCAAGGTATACATCATACGTGTACGCGTTTGTCTGTGTGTGTGAATGTATGTGTGTATGTGTGTGTATGCATGTATCTATGTATGTGTTTGTTTGTCTGTATGCATGCATGTATCGTCTGGAAGGACAACATGGGAAATGCAAGGTGAGCATCATGCGTGTATTGTTATGCATCTAAAAATGTGTGTTTGTGTGTGTTGGGGTGGGTGGGTGAGGTGTGGGTGTGGGGGGCGTTTGTGTGTGTTGGGTGTGGGTGGGTGGGTGGGTGGGTGGTGTGTGTGTGTGTGTGTGTGTGTGTGTGTGTGTGTGGGGGGGGGGGGGCGGGGCAACCTTTGACATCAACACGATCAAGAGAGACTATACAATCACTCTGTCTGTCTTTTCTCAAGTCTGATGTCGACCCACGAAGGAGTGTTCTGGCCCATTCTGAGCATGATGGAAAATTCAAAATTCGAATTCAAAACTGACATCACTCTGTCTGTCTTTTGTGCAGTCTGATGTCGACCCATGAGGGAGTGTTATGGCCCATTCTGAGCGCTCTGGCCCATGGTGGAAGTGCTGAGAGCGTAAGGAGTTCCAAGAGGCGAGTATTTGCATCTGCACTAGTTTTTTTTTTCTATTTCTGTTTCTGTTTATTTCTGTTTTCAGTGTTTTCTTTTTCCACTCCTGTCTTCTGCCCAGTCTGATGTCGACCCATGAGGGAGTGTTCTGGCCCATTCTGAGCGCTCTGGCCCACGGCGGAACTGCTGAGAGCGTAGAGAGTTCCAAGAGGCGAGTATTTGCGCCTGCACTGGGGGTTTCTTTTTTTCTATTTTCTGTTTTCTGTTTCTTTTTATTTCTGTCTTCAGTGTTTTCTGTTCTCACTCCTGTCTTTTTGTCCAGTCTAGGGTAATACATTTTTGCAAATTGGTCAGCGCTTAAAGCGCACAAACGTCAAATTGGTCGGCGCGTATTAGGGCAATAAGTGCAAAAACTGCGCTCTGCGCCCACAGGGGGGTTAAAAAATGCGCGAAACGCGCAGTGGGGCTCAAAACGCGGGGGTGGTGGTGGTGGTGGGGGGGGTGGGGGGCAGATTTGCCAATGATTAATTATGATGCGGGAGTTCAGGGCATTCCGATTCACCTACAAACAATGTAGAACAACAACAACAGCAACAACACACAAATGTATATCATCCTCTTCATTCACCCTCCTCCTCTCCTCTCACCATCCTCCTCCGTCACTATCCCCCCATCCTCCTTGCCTCTCCCCATCCACCCATCATCCACCCTCACCACCCCTACCTCACCATCCTCCTCCCTCACCACCCATACCTCACCATCCTCCTCCCTCACCACCCATACCTCACCATCCTTTTCCCTCACCACCTATACCTCACCATCCTCCTCCCTCACCACCCCTCACTCACCATACTCCTCCCTCACTACCACTCCCCTGACTATCCCCCCATCATCCCCGCCCCTCAGCACCTCCAGATTGCCTGAGGAGCATCTCGTGGCCATGGTTAGGGGGAGCAAGAGCCATTCTGAAACTACAGTCTTAAACCCTAAACCCTAAACCATCATCACCTCTAGATCTACCGCCTCTGCCCGCCTTGGCAGTACAACATTACACACTAAACCCTAAACCCTCACCACCTCCAGATCTGCCTCTCCCCGCATTGGCAGTACAGCGTATCGCCTCCTTGCAGCAAGCAGGAGAACCCGGGACACCAGAGCCAGCTGGAGCAACCTACTGTTCGTTGGTTGCCCCTCTGATGACAAGGACTTCACATCTCCAAGGGTTTCCATGCTGGCACGAGAAAGACTTCCGAGCAGGGACGATAGGAGCCTCCCGTCTGCCGCGAGAAGGGCTTCCCAGCTGGCACGCGAAAAGCGTCCTAGCTGGCACGAGAATGGTTTCCCTGCTACCCCGAGAAGGTTGCTGACATTCTCTTCCCTAGCCCGAGGCACCACCGTCGGTGCAGCAAATCTGGGCCTTGGCTTAGGCCCCCTTGATAGTTTCCGCCCTGCTGGCAAGAGAAGGGCGTCGCAGCTGGCAATCTCTTCCTTAGCAAGTGTCCCCTTGAAGCTGCAGGTGGCAACGGAATCGAGCGCACCGAAGCCACTTAGTTATGAGACAGTCGGCTGACGTGTCAGGGTCTCGCTTGTGTCGGCCGCACGCGCACGGTCGTCGGTCGGTCGCCGGCGGTCGTCGGTCAAACAGACAACGGGGTGGCCCTGCCAGGCTGGGGGGGGTGCGGGGGGTAGGGGGTGACCCCGGGTGACCCTGCCAGGCTGGGGGCTCCCGACCCCCAGAAGGGGGGGCTCCGCAAAAAAGGACTTCACAGTTGGCATGCTCTTCCCTACTCTGCGCTTGCATGGTGGAATCGAGAAGCAAGAGTCTGAGCGCCATAATTGGTGTGGACAGACGCTCAGAACGAACGAGGAAAAAGATGCGCGCAATGCTTATTTAGCGCATCTGCTCTGTCATTTTGAAATTTTGGTGGGGAGTTGGGTGGGAAGTCGGCTCAGTAGAGATACGCTAGGTTCCCTAAACCCTAAACCCACTATACAAAAAAGCTAGCGCCAGCTCCGATAGCCAGCTAGCGCCAGTTCGTGGAATTCCTGTATGTTGACATATATATAGATATGAGTGGTAACTTTGGACTGGCCAGACTACCGTCATCACATGATATCATATGATGACATAATATCATATGCTATCATACAAATTGAATCATATACCAAAAATTGAATCAGATACCAAAAATTGAATCAGATACCAAAAATTGAATCAGATACCAAAAATGGTTCGCAGCCAACAGCAAAAAAAATTGAATCATATACCAAAAATTGAATCATGTACCAAAAATTGAATCATATACCAAAAATTGAATCATATACCAAAAATTGAATCATATACCAAAAATTGAATCATATACCAAAAATTGAATCATATACCAAAAATTGAATCATATACCAAAAATTGAATCATATACCAAAAATTGAATCATATACCAAAAATTGAATCATGTACCAAAAATTGAATCATATACCAAAAATTGAATCATATACCAAAAATTGAATCAGATACCAAAAATGGTTCGCAGCCAACAGCAATGATGAGAATGGCTTGATTCCCTTTACATCCGCCTTACATAAGCAGGATCAGATTCGTTCTATAGCACAGTTTAGAATGGGTTCCCATTGGCTGAACACAGAAAGAATGAGGGTGGTGGATAGAGCACACATCCCTCGCTCAATGAGACACTGTCAAATGTGTGGGTTCCAAAAACCTGAGGATGAAATGCATATGTTTGAGTGCCCTTTTTATAATGATATTCGCCTCCGCTACCAGAAGCTGTTTACAGATATTTATAGGCATGTCCATGAGGATACCAACTTAACCGTATGGAATGTGGAATTCTGCGATTCCACATTCAGAACCTTTATGAATGGAAATGGCACTAAGTCTTTTTGGAGCAACCTAGCCGACTATCTTTCTACTTGTAGAAGAGCAAGACAGGAAGCCCTGGACTGCTTAGTGGCACCGTAATTTATCATCCCTTTTTTTCTTCTTCTTGTGACTTCTCATTTGTTAGCTTCTTACTTCCGCCACTGTAAGTGGTTGAGATCTGGGTCCGGCTCTAAGGGGTTTAATACCTACGCCACCAAAACGGTGGTTGGGAGTTTGGTTTGTTTGTCCTCGACACACCCCTGATGTAATGGGGTTTTTTGCTTTGTGGGTGCTTTTTCTTTTTGTTTAAAGCACAGAGTCTCATACACCCTCGCGGTGTCAAGTAGACTTTAACATGTAATGTCATGTAATGTAATGTAATATGATATCAAGTGATGACGGTAGTCTAGCCAGGCCAAAGTTACCACTCATATATGATATCATAAACAGTAATACAGTTTGTATGATATCATAAGCAGTAATACAATGTGTATGATATCATAAACAGTAATACAATGTGTATGATATCATAAACAGTAATACAATGTGTATGATATCATACTCGCCTTTGGTCAACATCATATGATATCATACTGCTGATCCCTAGCCATATGTCATATCCATAGCTGTAATGCTTAATCATATCGATGGGAATGATGCACCATGATCATATGAATGGGAATGATGCACCATGATCATATGAATGGGAATGATGCACCATGATCATATGAATGGGAATGATGCACCATGATCATATCGATGGGAATGATCCACCATGATCATATGAATGGGAATGATGCACCATGATCATATGAATGGGAATGATGCACCATTATCATATGAATGGGAATGATGCACCATAATCATATCGATGGGAATGATGCACCATGATCATATGAATGGGAATGATGCACCATGAATGGAATGATGCACCATGATCATCGATGGGAATGATCCACCATGATCATATCGATGGGAATGATGCACCATGATCATATGAATGGGAATGATGCACCATGATCATATGAATGGGAATGATGCACCATAATCATATCGATGGGAATGATGCACCATGATCATATGAATGGGAATGATGCACCATGATCATATGAATGGGATGATGCACCATGATCATATCGATGGGAAATGATGCACCATGATCATATGAATGTGAATGATGCACCATGATCATATGAATGGGAATGATGCACCATGATCATATCGATGGGAATGATGCACCATGATCATATGAATGGGAATGATGCACCATGATCATATGAATGGGAATGATGCACCATGATCATATCGATGGGAATGATGCACCATGATCATATGAATGGGAATGATGCACCATGATCATATGAATGGGAATGATGCACCATGATCATATCGATGGAATGATGCACCATCCAAGGTACTACAAAGCGCGCGCGGCAGCGCGATTTCGCGCACACTTTTTGAGTCCTACTGCGCGTTCCGCACAGTTTTTCAACCCCCTGTGGGAGCAGCGCGCAGTTTTTGCGCTTTTTGCACTACGAAGCGCTGACCAATTTGACGTTTGTGCACTTTAAGCGCTGACTAATTTGACAAAATTTAGTACCCTGGCACCATCATGACCAGAAGATATGATATCCCATCATGCCCAGGGGTATGATGGAACCTTGGCAGGGATATATTGAAAGTCACACATATATAGGGATCGGCGATATGATAAAATATGATATCATGCCATCGTATGATATGATATCATGTCATTATACGATATCATATGATGAGCTCGCGGTCGGCCTCAGACATCATATAATGCGCTCGACTGTACGGCACACGTGACGGCGCACGTGACTGAACAGCAGGTTTGTTCAGACTCTCATTCCTTTATCCCCTCCGCGTCAGGAGTATGTTGCATTCATGGTACTACATTTTGTCAAATTGGTTAGCGCTTAAAGCGCAGAAACGTCAAATTGGTCAGCGCTTTGTAGTGCAAAAAGCGCAAAATCTGCGCGCTGCGCCCACAGGGGGGAAAAAAACTGCGTGAAACGCGCAGAGGGGCTCAAAAAGCGTGCGCAAAATCGACCCTAAACCCTAAACCCTAAAACCCTTTGTGGTACCCTGGTGGCATCATCATAGCCATAGGGACAAAGTGGAACCTTGGCAGGGATCTATTGAATGACGACATACATATAGATATGATGATACATCATATACAGGAGTATGCTGCATTGTCACAGCCATTGGTATGAGACCCCATCATGCCCAGGGATGTGATTATTGAAACCTTGGCAGGGATCTATTGAATTTCTAGGCAGCTCCCTGAGCCGGCCACTGGGCTGTACTGAACTATTTCAGCACATCTGGACAAATGATTCTGACAGCATCTAGGTGCTGGAGGTTGTGCCAGGTTTGGCCGAGTAGCCAGTCAGCCGAGCTGTCTAGAAGCTGCTGCTCGTAGCTATGAAAGCAAACACAAAACATGGCCTGAGTCATGTGCCTAGCCAAGAAGAGGCATGGTGGAGCCGGTGCCAGGGCTCACAGATGTATGGGGATATCGCCCTGATGTACAGGGTCCTATCACATGACCTATCAGTCAGGTGACTATCTAAGAAGAGGCATGTGTGTAGTGCCACAGGGCATCACCGATGTATGGATATCGCCCTGATAAGGGTTATTCACTGCAACATCAGTCATTGCATATGCAAAGAAGGGCATGTGGATGTGCAGCAAGCAGGTCACAGGATGTTATGGTTATTCGCCCTGAACGGGTTATTCACTGCCATCAGTCATGTGCCTATCAAGAGAGGCATGTGGAGGTGCCCAGGGCACAGATGTATGGATATCGCCCTGATACAGGGTTATCACGCCATCACGTCATGTGCCTCTCAAGAGAGGCATTGGAGGTGCCCAGGGCCACAGATGTATGGATATCGCCCTGATACAGGGTTATCACTGCCATCAGTCATGTGCCTATCATGAAGAGGCATGTGGAGTTGCCAGGGCCCACGATGTATGGATATCGCCCTGATACGGGTATCACTGCCATCAGTCATGTGCCTATCAAGAAGAGCATGTGGAGGTGCCCAGGGTCACAGATGTAATGTTGGGGGGGATATCGCCCTTGATACAGGGTTCTACACATGCCATCAGTCTAGTGCCTCTCAAAGCAGAGGCAATGTGGAAGGTGCCCAGTGTGACACAAGATGTATGGATATGTTATCGCAACTGATACAGGGTTATCACTGCCATCAGTCCATGTGCCTATATAGAGAGGCCTGTGGAGGTGCCCAGGGTCACAGATGTATGGATATCGCCCTGATACAGGGTTATCAATTCTGTCTGCAGTCAGTGCCTATCAATAAGAGGCATGTGTGTAGGTGACCCAAGGCAGGGCACCAGATGTATGATATCGCCCTGACTACTAGGGTTACACTGCCATCAGTCATGTGCCTATCAAGAAGAGGCATGTGGAGGTGCCCAGGGTCACAGATGTATGGATATCGCCCTGATACAGGGTTATCACTGCCATCAGTCATGTGCCTATCAAGAAGAGGCATGTGGAGGTGCCCAGGGCCACAGATGTATGGATATCGCCCTGATACAGGGTTATCACTGCCATCAGTCATGTGCCTATCAAGAAGAGGCATGTGGAGGTGCCCAGGGGCACAGATGTATGGATATCGCCCTGATACAGGGTTATCACTGCCCTCAGTCATGTGCCTATCAAGAAGAGGCATGTGGAGGTGCCCAGGGCCACAGATGTATGGATATCGCCCTGATACAGGGTTATCACTGCCATCAGTCATGTGCCTATCAAGAAGAGGCATGTGGAGGTGCCCAGGGTCACAGATGTATGGATATCGCCCTGATACAGGGTTATCACTGCCATCAGTCATGTGCCTATCAAGAAGAGGCATGTGGAGGTGCCCAGGGCCACAGATGTGTGGAATATTCGCCTTATACAGGGTTATCCCTGCCATCAGTCATGTGCCTATCAAGAAGAGGGCATGTGGAGGTGCCCAGGGTCACAGATGTATGGATATCGGCCCTGATACGGGTTATCATGCCATCAGGTTCAGTGCCTATCAAGCAGAGGCATGTGGAGGTGCCCCGTGGTCACATATTATGGATTATCGCCTTGATACAGGGTTATCACTGCATCAGTCATGTGCCTATCAAGAAAGAGGATGGGAGCGGTGCCCAGGTCACCAAATGTATGGATTCGCCCTGATACAGGTTTTCACTGAATAAGTCCATGTGCTACAAGAAGAGCATGTGGAGGTGCCCGGGCCACAGATTGTATGGATATCGCCTGATACAGGGTTATGCAATGCCATCAGTCAGTGCTAATCAGAAGAGGAATGTAGGTGCAGGGTCACAGATGTATGGATTTTATCGCCTGGATACGGGGTTCCACTGCACTCAGTCATGTGCCTATCACGAAGAGCATGTGGAGGGCCCAGGGCGGGACCACAGATGTATGGTATCGCCCTGATTACAGGGTTATCACGCATCAGTCATGTGCCTATCAAGAAGAGGCATGTGGAGGTGCCCAGGGCCACAGATGGATATCGCCCGATCAGGGGTTATCACTGCCATCAGTATGTGCTATCAAGAAGAGATGTGGAGGTTGCCAGGGTCACAGATGTATGGAATATCGCCTGATACCGGGTTATCACTGCCATCAGTCATTGTGGCCTATCAAGAAGGGCATGTGGAGGTGCCCAGGGACACAGGGTATGAGGATATCGCCCTATGATACAGGGTATCACTGCCCAGTCCTATGTAATCAGAAGAGGAGTGGAGGTGCCAGGGCCACAGATGTATGATATCGCCCTGATACAGGGTTATCACTGCCATCAGTCATGTGCCTATCAAGAAGAGGCATGTGGAGGTGCCCACGATCACAGATTTATGATTGAAACCTTGGCAGGGATCTATTGAATTTCAAACATGTAGCTATGATGTTGTCGTTTCGACGAATGGCTCAATGCTAGAGCTCGGTGAAACAAGAAGGTGCGGGGTTTGAATCCCTACGGGTGCGCTTTAGTGTTTGCGTTCGCTGTCAAATGCCATGGTAGCTTTGTCCAGGTAAAGTAGCAGCCCGTTATCTACCGCCGAAAGACGGGGCTCCCTTAATACAATAATACCACGCCCCACCAGGCGTTATCATTACTGACTTGGTTACACTAGCTTGGTTACATTGGCTTGGTTACTTTGCTTGGTTATATGGGAGTAGCAATTTGGCTGCTCCCCCTCTAATTCTACATTTAATTTAGCTATGCTTGGAATTAACGTGCACGTTATAGCTAAAGCTCTTGGGCAACCCAATTTAAGCCTGGGCCAATGCCCTTGCTAAAGGGGGCAGAGCCCATAAGGGCTTATTGAAGGGGGCAGAGCCCATAAGAGTTATTCAAGGGGGCAGAGTTTAGTCGTATCCAGGAGTTCATCAGCATACCACTGTTTTTGGCGCATCCCCCTGTTCAAGGGGGCGGGAGCCCCCATGTTTACCCATTTGTCCGTCTGTCCGACCGGGAAAAAAAACTTGAAGCCTGACACGTCAAGCAACGGTCGCGTAACTTACTCGCTTCGGTCAGCTCCATCGTTGCCACCTTTCGTTCCGTTGCCAACACACTCCGCCAATTTTCCGCGGCGTTGGCGACGCAGCATACCACTGTTTTTGTCCGTGCAACAGGTTGCAAATTGATTGACTCGGTGCGACCTCAGTGTGACGCGCTGCCCCACGGGGCGCGAAGCGCAGAGCCCGGGGGGTTTGGGGTGGCATTTCTGACTAGTTTGCCAGACTCATGCGTCGCCATGCAGCGACGGAATGGCGAGGCGTCGTAACTAAACTGGTAGGGGGCGGTAGGGGGTACATACATCGATATATATAACAAGATACAACCGTTTTTTTTGCGCTCGGGGTTGGTGTCATAATTGTCTTTTTACTGAATTCAAAATATCGGCAGCCCCTTCCCGGCTGAAATAAGAGCGTTGCCACCCTTCACACATGTGCACTGGATGCTCCATCTCTCCCCACCATTGCATTCCTGTCACAATGTTTTTGCCAGTAACCGTACTGCAATTGCCAGTTACCATAGTGCTATTGCCAGTTACTGTACTGGTATTGCCGGTTAACGTACTGTTATTGCCAGTTAACAACACGAAAATGTAACGTTATAATTTGACGGGAGCACCCGTCAAATCGAGCGTTAAGTTTATTTTTGAACTTGAACTTGAAGTAGGTTACATAGCTTTTGCTAGCAATTTGGCTGCAGTAAAACAAATATTACCATCAAAATGTAAACTCGAACAAATCAATTGTTTTCCTTTTTTTCTTTTTCGTTTTTTTGTTTTTCTTCTTTCCTCCTCTTCTTCTGAACGATAAAAACAGTACAAGAAAACCTATTCATACCTATACAAAAATATTTGATCCAGTCTCTTCATACATTCATGGATGTACAAAAGAACTAGGGCTGTCAATATCCTATGATATTATTGTTTAATATCGTTATGTTGTTCGCCGGGTTTCACCGGCTCACAGGTTACGGTCCCATTCGCTTTAGATTGTCCTTGCTCGACGGTATTCCGAGCTGAAGGGCATTTTGATTGTTGTCGCGCGGAGTGAATCAATTGAAAGGATCGAGTAAGGCTCTCCACCCGACAAGAACCTCCCCGCTGGGACACCACTCTTGTGCGGTATATCATCCGCGTATCCGGATTGATTCTGCTCTATTGAGCCTCAAGCTGTCGTCCAGCACACACACCCCTCACCCCCCCTGACAACCAGCTCTACCTCCACTGCGCCCCCACCACCCCCTCCCCATCTCCCACGTCCCGTTGCTTACGCAACCTCAGCCGTCTCTCAACCACCTCCTCACCTATCATCTCTCAAGATCTCCCCCCAGTTGGCCTTCACCACCCTCCCTTCACCAACCCTCCCTTCCCCAAACCCTCCTCGTACCCCGCCCACACCGTTGCTTGCAACCCTCTCCACCCTTTTCCCCTCTATTACCCGTCCCCAGATCTCGAGTTTTATCGTACTCAGATCTCCTACTCCTTAATCCCGCCTTTCCCATCAACTTGTGCTTTGCCTTGCCCCGGCCCATTGCCATGGACGCGCCGCAATACCCCAAGTTCGACGATTAGGGAACGCTTGAAACCTTTGCAACCTGGTACAAGGACATGACCAGTCCAATGCTGGACAACATCTGCAGGCACTCGGTGCTTGCCGGAGACAGAGACTTCATCCCGTTTTCAGAGCCGAAAGACGGCATGCACTATTTTACCTCGCCCGAGAGTAATATCACTGCCATCAGCAACTTTCTTGCTATGGACCACATTTGTGACTCAGTCCACCCATCCATCGCTGCTGTTCTTTGTGACCGCACTAACAATGCGGCATCTGCCTTGCGCTACCTGAGAAACGAGTATGGATCAGGTTTCATGCTAGATCCTCCTATCCACACTCCAATTCCCACAACCCTCAGATCTCTAAACTTCTCCCGCCACTCCATCCATCGCAATGCAGCACTTCCCATCCGCCGAGCATCCAGGTCCCCCTCTGACCGGAATGCGCCACCCCCACCGCCATTCGTGGATGCTCCTCCTCCACCACCGAAGATGCCTCTGTGTCCCAATGATCCTTTTGTCCTCTGCCCCTTGGACGACGCCAAACTCAAGGCCAGCCTCCGCGCGAGCTCGCAGAAGATCCTGGAGAAGGACCCTAACTGGTTCAAGGACATCAAAGAGGGTCGCTACAAAGAGCGACCTCAACCTCCTCCAGGCCCATCCAGGCCGATTCCTGTAGACCAGCCGACTGCGACTGGTATCCCATCATCAGCGGGCAAGGAATTCTGGATTGGTGAGGATGACCCTGCTCCCCCACTTTGCAGAACACCCACAGTAGTGGGGACCATGAAGATGCTACTTCTGATCCAGATACCTCTGAGCACCCACCTGGCACTACGATTATGTGTTTCTATCCCTCCCAACCCATGGCACATGACTGGGTACTCAGCTCTGATTCAATTCATCACCTCACCTACAACAAGCATGCACTCATCAGAATCATACCTCTATCTCCCCCAGTACCAGTGTTCTTCCCAGGACATCCCCATCCACGTATGTGCTCCTCCACAGGCACAGATGTAGTCCAAGCACACAATGGCTTGGTCCTAACCCTCAAGGATGTTCATATATGTCCCATTGATAGTGACCCCATGCCACTCATCATTCCACACAATGGCATTCCAATGCAACTCATAAGCATCCCAGCTATGATGAGACAAGATGATGCCCTTACTCTTTCTTTGGATGACTTCCAGGCTACCCTATGCATCCCTTTCCAAGAGGCAGGACATAGGACAGGACGATGAGCCTGGACCATCACTCCAGCCTGTCCTGGTCTGCCACAACAATGCAAGGGGGGGAGTCTATACCACAGATGTATTCTACCCCAAGCCTACTGATCACCCAGATCAAGACAGACCAGTTGACCCATGGTACCTGAACCCTAACGTCATGGTACACCATTTATGCTCGGCAGGAAGAGCTAAGTGGACTCAACGGTTCAAGGACTCTACAGACCGCCTCAATGAACTGGCATCTCCTCCTCCTCCTCCTTCATCGTCATCTCCAGCTCCTCCTCCTCCATTGCCACCGCCAGTTTCTCCTCCTCCTCCTCCTCCATCACCTCCACCGGCTCCTGTCTCCTCCCCTCCCTCCACCTCTGCTGACCCTGCTGAGCCTCCCTCTACAAGCCCTATCCCTGCTTCCGTCCCCCAGCCGCACCAGGAAAAGAGATAAGAGAAAGCCAGATATGACATGCTGGAACTGTGATGGATTTGGACATTCCTCTACACAGTGCCCCTCACCAGGCACAAACTTGGCTCATAAACCACTCATGGACACCCTTCTCAAGCCCAAGCCAACAGGTCCTCCTGAACCAGTGCCTCCAGCACCCCCTAGAGCTCCTGCCACTGTCCAGTACCAGAAGAAATCCAATGGTGAGCCTTCCCCAGACTGCCTGTACTGGTCAGACTGTCACAGAGAAGCAGGATATGTAGAGGTCATGCCAGATAGTGCCCCTAGTTGTAGCCAGGATGATGATGCCATAGATGTTGCCCAACAGCTGGCCAACATGAAAGCATCGATGCTGGAGATATATAAGAAGAGGTATCCATCTGTAGCCAGCCAGCAGACTATCCAGCCACCAGTAGAGCCACCTGTAGAGCCACCAGCAGAGCCACCAGTAAAGCCACCAGTAGAGCCACCAGTAGAGCCACCAGTAAAGCCACCAGTAGAACCACCAGTAGAGCCACCAGTACAGCCAGCAGTTGAGCCACCAGTAGAACCCCCAGTAGAGCCAGCAGTAGAGCAACCTGCAGATAAACCTACACAGTTGGCCACTGCCATCCTATCCCTATTCCAAGAGGACATACTCCTCCAGACCATGGTCCCCACTGGCATCACAGACTTCTCTCCAGGTAGCACACCTCCCACATCAGAACCAGGTTCCCAAGCTGACATACAGAACAATGCCCACATGCCTGCTGTCAGCTACACCCTTGAGAACCACAGGGAGGGATACTATCCCCTGGGGGAACTGATTACATTACATTACATTACATTGCATGTTAAAGTCTACTTGACACCGCGAGGGTGTATGAGACTCTGTGCTTTAAACAAAAAGAAAAAGCACCCACAAAGCAAAAAACCCCATTACATCAGGGGTGTTTCGAGGACAAACAAACCAAGCTCCCAACCACCGTTTTGGTGGCGTAGGTATTAACCCCCCTAGAGCCGGACCCAGATCTCAACCACTTACAGTGGCGGAGGTAAGAAGCTAACAAATGAGAAGTCACAAAAAAAGAAAAAAAGGGATAATAAATTACGTTGCCACTAAGCAGTCCAGGGCTTCCTGTCTTGCTCTTCTACAAGTAGAAAGATAGTCGGCTAGGTTGCTCCAGAAAGTCTTAGTGCCATTTCCATTCATAAAGGTTCTGAATGTGGAATCGCATAATTCCACATTCCATACGGTTAAGTCGGTATCCTCATGGACATGCCTATAAATATCTGTAAACAGCTTCTGGTAGCGGAGGCGAATATCATTATAAAAAGGGCACTCAAACATATGCATTTCATCCTCAGGTTTTTGGAACCCACACATTTGACAGTGTCTCATTGAACGAGGGATGTGTGCTCTATCCACCACCCTCATTCTTTCTGTGTTCAGCCAATGGGAACCCATTCTAAACTGTGCTATAGAACGAATCTGATCCTGCTCAAAAACTTCAGACATAATACCTTCGACATCGACAGCCTCCAAAATGATGAGGTTTTCACTGGATCCTAGCTTGTGGAGAGCACAACGTAAGTCATGAACCCAGCCAGTGTTGGAATCAAAAGATTCCTCAAGAGCCATTCTAATGAGATCCTCAGGTTCTTTATCTATGGTCTTGTTCCAGAAGCGCAAAGCTTGTTTAAGCCAAGCAAAACACAACGGGGTTCTACCCAGCTCTTCCATGATAATATTAGATGTAGTAGATTGGCAAACACCCAACATTTGTTTAAGTATACCTCTATGCCATTTCTCACAAGCATGGTCATTTGAGATAAATGTGTAGTTCAGAATAGAAGGAGCCCACACCTCACAGCCAAAATTCAGGATAGGTTGTACAAGAGAATCAAACAGGTGGGTGAGAATATCAATATTGTATATCTCCATAGTATGGCATTGCCTACGGAGCATGTGGTGAGCCTTTTGGGCCTTAGCGAGCATCCTAGAAAAAGCAGCTTTTGCACGATTGCTTGAGTCACCATCCACAAAGAGGGATCCCAGGTAGATAAAAGATAACTATGTAGAAAGCTGTGCTCCATCATAGACAAATTTGTAATCAGGATCCATACGGACCTCATCACAGAATTGCTTGTTGAAAACGACAAACTCAGTTTCTTTATATTCACAGCCATCTGAGTAGCCTCGCAGAAATCTCTCAGGCAGTTAAGCATCGCTTGCATATCTGCCGGGGATTCTGCCATTATAGCTAGGTCATCAGCATAAAGTAACAATTGCAGAATCTTTCCCTTAAGCTCAGCCCCTACATTTGGGAGCTTGGATTTGATGGAAATATTAGATCACATGATGCTCTTGCCCACCCTGCATAGTCAACATGCTCAGGGTCCCCTTATACACCTTGATCCACGACTTCTATGCAAGGTACAAGCACCTGAGGTCCCTTCCAAACCAAGTCTGGAGAGAACAGGATATGCCCACCAATCCTGCACCAGTTATTAGCCCTATCCACTTGCACTCTAAGCTTCTAGCCACTCTCATATATAAGTATGACACCTGCTTAGCCAGCATGAAGGATAGATTGAAGTGGACCATCTGCCTGCAGGCAGCCATGGTCAGTGCCTACTGCAATGCAGCCCACAGGCAGCCAGGACTCCTCATGCAGTCCCATCAGATCAGGACAGATGGAGAGCCCAGCCCTATCCTGATCTACGTTGATGATGCCATCATGCCCTGGAATCAGCAAGACTGTTTCATCCTCAACTTCTGCCCTCCTGCCTTCCACTCTGACCCTACAGCTGACCTGTGGGATGACCTGCACCAGGCCATCACAACTAGGCTTAAGAGAGATGGTTTCTACCAGATCCCATACCCAGTTGATGACACCTGATCTCCTGATCCAGTAGCTAGCCAGCAGTTGATAGATGATAAATTTTACATGGCATCCCTTGTAGCTTTATTAGATTTGACTTTCCACCAGTCCCCTCTATCACCTCAATTCTAGACTCCATGACACCAAGGAACAGACTATTCCTAGATATTGATTGATTGCAACTTGATTGTCTGCTTTCTTCTATTTTAGATTTGACCTGAGCAGACATCCTGTCCCACAGGATATTCCTGTGCCTCCTCTCCTTGCACCTGTTAAGCCAGCCTGTCAGTCAGCCCAAGTTTATCTTTCAAAGCATAAAGTTGCTTATAAATATTTAAAGTCCCTTTAGTTTTTCTTTTAACTCCTCTAATTCCCGGAATTCTCCAGAATGAAGAATACCAGGAATTGGGGGGGATGTTGTTCGCCGGGTTTCACCGGCTCACCTAGAGTGACTTAGAGTGCACAGGACTACCTCCCTGTGGCACTGTACTGCGATGCCGCTGCCAGCTATGGCACGGACTCTGATGCCGGTACCCTGAGGTGCCGCGCCATCTCAGTACTTCCTCCTAGCGCATTGATCCAATGCTTATCTAACTGTAAAGATCTTATCCTTACCGTCTTCCTCTCGTCTCTGTGCTCTGCACATACTCCGGAAACTCACACGTTATCCTACGATATTACACACCTTTTGGGGGGAAATCAGCATGAGACGAAGGGGGTGTCACAGGAAACACCCCTTACATGTCCATACACAAACAAGGGCGTGACCGCCCTTGT
Source organism: Chlamydomonas sp. ICE-L (assembly GCA_013435795.1). Taxonomy (NCBI): domain Eukaryota; kingdom Viridiplantae; phylum Chlorophyta; class Chlorophyceae; order Chlamydomonadales; family Chlamydomonadaceae; genus Chlamydomonas; species Chlamydomonas sp. ICE-L. The sequence continues at coordinate 125,583,051 of JACBWV010000610.1, read as the reverse complement.
GTTGGATTGGACCAATTGGACCAAGGGATCCGCTGGTGGCTGAGGATGGGGATGGGTAGCCTCGCTGTAACCATGCCATGGAGGGGCGGTATGTAACAGCTCAGGATGCTTACAGCAGCTTAAGGGGTTAGTCTAGGGAACGGGCTACGTGATGTATGATTACGTGTATGTGGATATGGGTAAGCTAGCAGAACAGGTGGGGTGTTACCTAGGTAGGGGATGTAGAGTTGCTCGGAATGAATTCGTGGTAGGAGTAGAAGGGATCGTTCCGAGTAGCTCGTGTCTATATGCGCAACGTGTGCGTTGAGAGAGATGAGGCAGTACATGGGTATGGTACTGTATCATGTGCGTTCGTCACGTGGCTTACGGGTACGGTGTACCCGTATGCCTTGCTGGACGGCCAGAGTACCCGTGAAGGGTTCTGTGCCGTTACACTCCCCCCCTCCAGAAGAGATGTGGACCCCGCATCTGATCGTAATAAAGGTGAGATGAGAATACCAGTCGTCGTCGTATGTGTCGTGCTCAAAATATACTTGATGAAACAAGTTGGTTTCGGAGAGAACCATTTAACATCCCTTTTGAGTACTCCGAGTAAGATAGCTTTATAAATAAAGCAATCTTACCGCCGTGTTGTATGCGTCGAGTGCGATGGTTGGGTGATGGGCCCGTTTTTTTGACGTATGTCGGGACATAACGGGCATAACACGGGATTGTCATGCATCGACGACGTGAGGAGCACTTTTCTTGACCGCCTTGGCGAGTTCCCAAGTGTCTTGCTCAATACCGAAGTCTTGCCATCGGACCAAGTATTCGAGTCGTCGTTTGATGGATGTGCCGATGACACGCTATTTCTCGCGCATGATGCATTGGATATTCCAAATCGGAGCTCCGTCGGAGTCGAACTCGAGCGGTTGTCCAACATGGACAACGCCATCAGAGCGCCAGTGCTTGATCAACCCCACGTGAAACACGGGGTGGATGCGCATCCTATCATCTTAGGCAAGGCTAAGCGGCACGCCGTGACTTGGCGGACGAATCCAGTCTGCTCGTCGCGCGGACCAATGCATTCTGTGATCGTATAAGGGCCAACAAAACGAGGTGTAAATTTTGGTTGACCCGTTGCTTTGAACTTCATATTGCGGGTGGACAGGAGAACCTTATCACCAAGGTTGAAGAAAACCTCCGTTCGTCGTTTATCGTAATGGGCTTTCTGCCGATCTTGAGCGGCTTGCATGCATGCCTTGCATTGATCTTGTCGTTCAATGTGATCGGCCCACCAATTGTTGGCAGCCGGACATTTCGATTCGACTTCCGCCTTGAGTGGCGTTGTAGGGTCGTAGCCAAGGTACGCCCGAAAGGGGGTGTTCTGAATGGACTCTTGGTAGGAATTGTTGATCGCAAATTCCACCAATGCCAGGGATTTATCCCAATCGTCATGGTATGGCCCCACGTAGTGGCGAATCATGTCCTCGATGACTCGGTTCATTCGTTCAGTCTGACCGTCAGTCTGCGGATGGAACGCTGTCGAAAACGCTTGACGCGTGCCCATTAATGGATGGAGAGCCACGCCAAAATGTCCTGTTAATCGCGCGTCGGGATCACTGAGGAGTTTCTTTGGGATACCATGATATCGGATGACACGATTGAGGTACAGGGAAGCGAATTCCTCTGCGTTAATCGTAGTATGACAAGGTTCGACATGAACCATTTTTGACAACTTGTCGACGAAAACAGCGATGGCATCATGGCCAGAAGATGTTGGCGGAAGCGCTGTAATAAGGTCCGTGGATACGCACTCCCAGAATTTCTCAGGAATTTCCACGGGAACCATGGTACCGTTCGGCTTCGCGTTTCCGGGTTTGTTCGTTTGGCACTTATGGCACTGCTGGACGAAGGCAGTCACGTCTGCCGTGACTTTTGCCCAAGTAAAAGTGCGTGTGACAAGTTCCAATGTCTTGGTGCGACCGCAATGGCCCATGTATACGTGAGCTTCGCGGATAATATCCAGGCGAAGTGCCGCGTCCAGTGCACTATGAATTAAACTCGATTCTACTATACCCCATTTTGACTAGTATTTATTTATTACGACCCCATGGTTGTTTTTATTGCATTTGGTCGTATTTTGTTTATACGATAGGGGTAGTAAATGTTAATACGATAGGGGTAGTAAACCATCAGATGGTGTCGTAAACCGTCAAATTTGTACTAACCCAATATACTAGCCCTAGTATATTACCCTAGTAGATTCGTTACCTAGTAGATTCCGGTGTAAGAATTCTACAAGAATCCGTGTAGAATTATGGGGGAATAATTCTACTAGAATCCGGGTAGAATTATGGGGTAAGAATTATACTAGAATTCGGGTAGAATTCTGGGGTAAGAATTCTGGAGAATTCTCGGGGAATAAATTGGGCAAATTTGGGGATTCTGGTGAATTTGGGGGGAAATTCAGGGGGATTCCGGGGGAATAAATCGGGCAAATTTGGAGGGATTCCGGTGAATTTGGGGGGAAATTCAGGGGGATTCTGGGGGAATAAATTGGGCAAATTTGGGGGGATTCTGGTGAATTTGGGGGGAACTTTTGGGGAATTCTTCGATTCAGGTGTAATTCTGGGGCAGGAATCTTACAATAACCCGGGTACATGTATGGGGTCGGGTAGAATCCAGATAGAATTTTGGGTTTTGGGAAATCGTACCTCCCCAGATGGCCTGGTAGGAGCAGTGCTTGCACTGTAGATGTATTTAAAAATAATATACATAAATAATAGAGAATATATATATATATATATATATATATATATGTATATATATATATATATATATATATATATATATATATATATATATATATATATATATCTATATATATATATATATATATATATATATATAGGTAGGCTCGTGGGGGAACATGGCATGGAACATCTATGTTACATAATAGGATGGCAATGGATGAACCCTAAATTGAAGAGGATTGTAATAATCGATTACTTAAAACTAGTGATGACATAGACCCCCAACACCCCATGGCTGTAGTGATGACATAGACCCCCAATACCCCATGCATATCACTAGTGATGATATAGACCCCCAACACCCCATGTCACTAGTGTTGACAAAAAACCCCAACACCCCATGACTGTAGTGATGACATAGACCCACAATACCCCATGTCACTAGTGATGACATAGACCCACAATACCCCATGTCACTAGTGATGACATAGACCCCCAACACCCCATGACACTAGTGATAACATAAACCCACAACACCCCATGACACTAGTGATGTCACAAACCCCCAACACCCCATGACACTAGTGATGACATAGACCCCCAACACCCCATGACACTAGTGATGACATAAACCCCCAACACCCCATGACACTAGTGATGACATAGAACCCCAACACCCCATGACACTAGTGAGGACATAGACCCCCAACACCTCATGTCACTAGTGATAACATAAACCTCCAACACCCCATGACTCTAGTGATGACATAGACCCCCAACACCCCATGACACTAGTGTTGACATAGACGCCCATCACCCCATGACAATAGTGACGACATAAACCCCCAGCACCCCATGACACTAGTGATGACACCCGGCACTCCATGTGCAGCATGGCAGCACTCCATCTGCAGCAGCACAAAAAGGAACACAAATTAGTGTCGCTGATAGACAAATGCAAGGGCAGTGACAGTGGAAGACAGAGATAGAGGCAGTGATAGGGGTAGAGAAATAGACATAGGGGTAGAGAAATAGACAGCAGTAGTGACAGTGACATAGACAGAGACAAAGGCAGTAACACTGATACAGAGCAAGTGACAGAAGCTAGACAATAACATAGACCTAGACCTAGGTGGAGTACGTAAGAGGCAAAGGTAGAGACATATGTAATGACAGATCAGTGGCAGGGTCAGAGACATAGACGTGAACATTTACAAAAAATTCGACAAAGGCAAGGGCAGTGACCGAGACAAGGGAAGCGGCAGACAGAGGCAGAGGCGGTAACAAAGGCAGAGACATAGACAGAGGTTAGGGCAATGACATGGCAGACAGAGACAGAAGCACTGATAGAGGTACAGAAATAGACAGCGGTAGTGACAGTGACATGGACACAGGCAGGGGAAGTAACACAGATACAGAGCAAGTGACAGAGGCTGACATAGACAGATAGGCAAAGACAAATAAATATTAAGAGTCAAAGGCAGAGACAAAGGCAAAGACATAGACAAAGGTACTGACAGAGTCTGATGCAGGGTCAGAGACGGAGGCGTAAACATTTACAGAAAAATCGACAAAGGCAAGGGCAGTGACCGAGACAAGGGAAGCGGCAGATAGAGACAGAGGCGGTAACAAAGGCAGAGACTATCAGCATGTATAGCGGTGCTCTCACGCGTTTTATGACTTGGTGACTACTTATGTACTCCCTTAGAACTATCGGCTCTCCTGAGCCAGCTTCCCGTGGGACTGAGTCATCTTGAGATGACTCAGTGGCAGCTTCCTGTCACCTACGTCTCCGGTCTGATCTGTACCCTGTTAGGTTCCTGTCTACCGCCTCCTTTCACCACAGGTGCCCCTTTATGGGTCTCCTGTGTCTGTAACGTTATCCTTGTCTCCGTGTATAGATTGGTGCGTCTGTTCCGCTGCTTTAATCTACTGTCCACTCTACCGGAGTGATTTCAAGCTGATAGGTTACTGGGCTCCTCATCACTACCACTGCTTTGATAATGCAACTTCCGCGAGGGCCTCCTGCCGGCTTTGTGAAACTTACCAAACTTAATGGTGTTTCATGGGCTCGTGGGATCCGCAGTGTCATTGTGAGCAATGGATGCGACCGAATCCTCCCAACGGGGGTGAAGGTTCCTCTGGACTGGCTAGACGACTGTGCGCCAGCGGCCTCTGCTGCCGGAGAGGAGGATCCTTCCGCCATCAAGGAAGTAACCCCCCCCGGTCAATCCTCCAACTTTACGGTTCCTTCTCTCAATGTTCGACGCCTTTCCTCTGATGTTGAGGATGTCCTGATGAAGCTGTGTTGTGTACAGACACAGATCATCCGTTGTGCATCAGACCCGCAGCCTCCTTTCGTCCCTTTCAATTATGATGAAGACTACTCTACTACTACTGATGATGAGGAGGACTTGAAGAGTGCTACGAGTGCTGACTTCGGTGGCGTGACCCCATCTGCTGCTGCCACTCGTGTCTTTGAGACTTCCGCTGTTTTGCCGGTGTATGAGCCTGCTGATCAGCAGATGCCTAATCGAGAGCTTTCGCCTGTGTATCAGCCTCAGCCTTCGTCGGCGCCTCCCTTTGAGCCTGTTCCCCCGGCTTACCCGGAGGTGGCTAAGCCCACTTTCTTGAAGGGCTTTGCTTCTTTTTCCTCTGCATCTGCCCCCATGGAGCGTGGCCTCCCTGGCTACCACACTCGCTCTCGCGAGGCTGCTGTTTCCTCTGCACGCACCTCTGCTGCTGGTGCCTCCCTGGAACCCCCTCCGCCTCCGCCGGTGGAGCTGCCTCCTGCCCCTGGCCCTCCTCCTATGCTATATACGCGGTCATGCGAATCTTGGGAGCATCTGCTCACTGGTGGATCTCCTCCGACTTTGAACTTGCGGGACTACCGCCTGATCAACCAGGATCGACGGGATGGTGAGTCCTTGAACCGCTCTTTGTACGGTCGGATGGATATGCAGGCTACAATGGCAAATGTTAGTGTGAAGCTGAGGCATCGCCGAGTGATGGCTTTCTCTGAGCTTGGTACCAGGTGTCGTTCTTTTCTTGGTCCAGTCACTTCTGGGATTCTGTATCCCCCAGATCATGGTGTTTCCTTTGGTGGTACGAGGCGTAGTGATCACGAGAAGCTTGGTTATCAGTTTGTGCGAGTGCCTGTCCCTCTGTGTCCTGTTAGCCCAGATTTCGAGCTGCTTATGAGTGTTGCGAGGTCCATTCCTGTGATTAGGAACATAGACGACCAGCGCGCTCTTGACGCTGGTCTTGCTGCGGAGTATTTCATGGACATTCGTAGGTCCTTGGCTCCTGTCCCTTCTGCGATTGGAGCTGGGTCTAATACCCTCATTCATGGTGAGTCTCGGTTTGATCCTGCACTGTTCGGGTTCAGTGCACTGCCTCTCGAACGTCAGGAGTTCATGTGTTTAACTATGATGCTCGCGAACATGGAGGACGATATGGTCAAGGTATACCAGGACTTTGCCACCCCTCGGGATATCCTTTTGGATATCCGGAAGACGCAGTCTGATGCCCTTGCCTCTAGAGTCCCTCTCATGCGTATCGAACTTCATAATGCGCACATGGGCCCTTCTGACCGTGTCGATGATTTCTTTCGCATGGTTCGCAGTCTGTGCACTGACCTCCGCAGTGCTGGACATCCTGTCACTCAGCGCCACGCCATGGAAACCATTGTGAATGGGATCCGTTTGATCCGATTTGAATCGCTGCGGATCCAGTACGGTATGATGTTGGCTAACAGACAGACTGTAGATTACTGGTCTTGTCTGGAGGCATATCGGTCTCTAGACATTTTTGAACATTGCTCTCCCCAGGTCCGACTCCAGGCATCCTGGTTGGTCCCGGGACGCTCCCCAGGTTCCTGCCAATGCTGCGTTTCAGCGTGGGCAGGGATCTGGTTCTCAGGGTTCTGGTTCCAACAAGCGACGTCTGGATTGCACTTGGGGCCCATGCCTCAGCAAGACGACCCACTCGGAGGATCGCTGTTTCACGAAGCATCCGCACCTGCGTAAGACCAAGCCTGGTGCACCGGTTACCAATCCGGTGCCCATGGCCTTGGCCCTTCCAGGTGTGCTTACTCCGCGGCAGCTGGCCTCCTTGCAGGCTCAGATTGATGGGTATGCTTTGGACAAGAAATAGGAGGTACGCTCTGTCCTTTTCTCTTGCACTGCGAAATTTTCAAATGTCTGCAGCCCGAGCCTGTCTGAGGGTGTCTGGCATGTTGATTCTGGAGCTGGGATGTCAATCACAGGTGATATGTCTTTGTTCACTGTGTTTCATGCTTCTGAGACTGGGCCAGCAGTTAAATTTGGTGATGGTGTGGTTCAACGGTCTGTGGGTCAGGGTTCTATTGTGTTATGTAGTGATTGGTTACCAACACCAATCACTTTAACCAATGTTCTCTACATCCCACACTGTCCGGTGAACCTCATGTCAGTAAATGCTGTTGCCCATGCTCACAACTGCAAGATTTCTTTTGATAGTCTTAGTTGTACTGCCACACAGGGCTCTTCTGTTCTGTGGTCTTTCCCTGCCTCCAGTGATGGTGTGTACAAGTTTGCATGTAGGCCTTGTCACACCCCTCGTGGCCGTTTGTATGGTGCTGAAGATTATCCAGCTTTTGCTCTTGATGTTGATGAGGATGGTGGAGTTGTGATCCCTACCACTCCTGAATGGTTGTGGCATAGGCGGCTGGGTCACCCTGGCTATGATGCCATGCACAACCTTGTAAGGAAGGGTTTGGTTCAGAACTTACCCCTCACTCTCCAACAGGTGCAAAGACTGTCTAAGATCCCATGTGATGCTTGTCAGAAGGCAAAGGGAAAACGTATCCCTTTTCCTAAAGAAAGCAAAACTAGGATCCGTGCCCCATTACAACGCCTTCACTTGGACATCATGGGGCCATTTAATATTAGGGGCTTGCGTGGGGAGTTTTATGTTCTGTGTCTCACTGACCAATACTCTGGCTATGCTGAGGTCTTGTGCTTGAGAACCAGGGATGAAGCTCCCTTAGCAGTTCAAACTACCATCCTCAGATGGATGACTCAGCTGCATGGATTTGTTTTCAAGTGTCTTAGGTCTGACAGGGCTAAGGAATTTATAGTGAAGTGGTTCGAGGATTGGTTAGAATCGGTTGGTGCTGTGCATGAATTGTCCATGGCTTACACTGCTCAGCAGAATGCGACTGTGGAACGGTACAATGGGGTCCTTCAGAACGTAGCTAGGAGCATTCACTTGGAGTCTAAGCTCACTAAGTCCTTCTGGCCCTATGCCTTCCTCGCCGCGTGTTACCTACGCAACCGGCTGCCTAATCAGGGTGACAAGACTCCTTATGAGTTGTTCTTTGGGGTTCTACCTGATGTATCGTTATTGCGCGTGTTCGGGTGCCCATGCTATGTTACCTTAGTGAATGGGAAGAAGCGCAATAAGCTTGACGAAAGGGCGTTATCTGGTAGACTGGTTGGGTATTCTCTGGTGAGTAAGGGTTATTTTGTTTGGGTTCCGAAGTTGCGCCAGGTGGTAGAGAGTCGTGATGTGCTCTTCTATGAACAGTTTAGCTATAACTGTATCCCTGGGCTTTTTCCCTATGATGGATCTCAGTATTTTTCTCGCACCCCTGCCGCTATCATCGGTAAAGGGCTTGATACTACTGACAATGTCCTGGGCCCTTTACCAACCCCGATTGTTGACCGCTTTACTGGTCATGGGATGACGATGCGTCCCAGGCCAGGTAATGATGGTGCTGTATCGCGTGCGGCGGCATTGGGCCAGGGGGAGTCTGATGTTCCTTCAAGCTCTAATTTATTCGAATCTCAGGGGGTCGCCGGGCCTTCCTCTGCGCCACGTTTCGTCGGTGAAGTCGTAGGATTAGGACAGCCTCGGGTCATAGTGGAACCTAGTACAGGTCCACTGCCCACTAGTCGCCACCCCCCGTCCACCTATTCGGATAGCTCGCGGGAGTTGTTGATCACTTCACCCCCTGCTATACCTGGTGGTTTATACCGGACCAGGCATTGCGACGATGTGGCCGTCACAGATGATGTGAGTGATGACCTCGAACACTGGTCCGGGTCAGATACTGCGTATGGCTGGGGTGTTCCAGTGTACCCAGGCTTCGACGATTTAGAGGCAAAGGAGGCCGGCCTTGTTCAACCACGCATGAGTGCTGCGCTGGGGGCTTTATTACCGGTTACTGCTGATACTGCTGATATCCCCGCTGCCCATGTACAAGTACACTGCTTGTACGTGGGGGCTTTTATTTCTACCTCTACTGAACTCTCTTATAAAGCTGCAATGTTACCTACCAACCCTAACAGAGATCTCTGGCTGCAGGCTATGAAGGATGAGATGGCCTCCCTCCATGCTCATGGCACTTGGGTCCTCACTCCACAGCCTCCTAGGCAGAGGATTCTATCTGGCAGATGGTTATTTGTCAAGAAACATGGGGCTGATGGTTCTTTGCGTTTTAAAGCTCGTTTTGTAGTTCGTGGTTTTCTGCAACGTCCTGGGCTGGACTACCATGATGTATATGCCCCCGTCTCCTCTAAAGCAGGTCTTCGTGTGCTCCTTGCTGCCATCACTCATAGGAAGATGTTTGTGAGGCAGCTGGACATCAAGACTGCATTCTTGAATGCCAAGCTGGAACCTGGTCTAGACCTGTTCTGTTACCAGCCTGAGGGCTTTCATGAACTTGGTCCTGACAATGTTCCCCTTGTGTGTAAGCTGATTAAATCTCTTTATGGTTTGAAGCAGGCACCCAGGGCTTGGAGCAAAGATGTAAAGCAGGTTTTGGTTGCCCACGGTTTTACCATGTGCAAAGCTGAACCTGCTCTGTATTTCAGGAGGGATTCTACTGGTGGGTGGAGCTATGTCCTGACCTATGTGGATGACTTTATCTGTGCTTTTAGTGAGCTGCATAGGTATGCCTTGCTGATCAAGGCTATGGAAGCAGCTGGGTGGGAAGTCAAGGAAATGGGTGTACCTGTCCAGTTCCTTTCATTGGACATGACTTGTACACTTGATTCTGACGGCAGGTGTGTTAAGATCGACCTCTCCCAGCACTCCTACATTGTTGAGCTGGTGGAGCAGTTTGGTCTCACTGCTGCTACCAAGCCCAAGTTTTCAGTTTCCATGTCCAAGTGCACTGTCACTGATCCTCCTGGAGAACCTCTGGCCTCTAATAGCCAGTACCTCTCTCTTGTGGAGGCTCTGCTGTACCTGGCTACCTGCACAAGGCCTGATATTTCTTTTGCTGTTAGCTACCTGTCCAGGTTTTCTGCTCAACCCACTGCCCCCCTGTGGGCTGCAGCCAAGCGCTTGCTTTTGTATTTGAGAGAACATTCCCATCTGGGCCTCACTTACACTCACAGCCATGGTTTCTCTTTTACTGTCTTTAGTGACTCATCCTTTGCTGATGATGGGTCTGACAGGAGATCTCAGACTGGCTATGCTGTGCTCGCTGGAGGCTGCCTTGTGAACTGGATGAGCAAAAGGCAACCCACTGTTGCTGTTAGCTCCAGTGAGGCTGAGTATCAGGCCCTGTCTCAGACTGCCAGGGAGGTGCAATGGTTGAAAAAGTTGAGAATTGATCTAGGGCTGCCTTGTGACCTGGTCACCATTCAGGGTGACAACTTGGGGTCCTTGAGCTGGGCCAATGACTGTCAGCTGCTCCCTCGCAACAAGCACATTGATGTCATCCATCACTATATCCAGGAGCTGGTGGAGGATGGCCAGGTGGATGTTGCCTATGTTAACACTAAGGACAACTGTGCTGACCCCTTCACCAAGCCCCTTGATCCTATGGTGTTCTGGCGTTTCATTCGCATGTTTGGAATGACTGCTTCTCCTTAAACCAATTTTTTGGTTACATGTATTCTAGAATTTTGGTTACATGTATTCTGGAATTTTTGGTTACATTTAGAGTTTCTTTAAGTTATCATTGATTGGCATTAGGTTCCTATTCCCGGATCGGGTTTTCTATACCGTTGTTACCCAACTTTGATATTTAGTTGTCCTCTTATATCCACTTGGCAAATTTTGGTTCTTTGCCTTGCTTCATACCTTCCCTTACACCCTTCGGGTTTCATTTGAAGTTTCTCTCGATTTTTATTTTTCGGAGTTCTTTGATTTTTTTTTTTTTTTTTTTTAATTTGTTACATATAGTTCTATGTCACCAGTGCCATAGGTGGAGTAGTACTATTGTATGTCACCTGTGTCATAGGTGGAGTATCAGCATGTATAGCGGTGCTCTCACGCGTTTTATGACTTGGTGACTACTTATGTACTCCCTTAGAACTATCGGCTCTCCTGAGCCAGCTTCCCGTGGGACTGAGTCATCTTGAGATGACTCAGTGGCAGCTTCCTGTCACCTACGTCTCCGGTCTGATCTGTACCCTGTTAGGTTCCTGTCTACCGCCTCCTTTCACCACAGGTGCCCCTTTATGGGTCTCCTGTGTCTGTAACGTTATCCTTGTCTCCGTGTATAGATTGGTGCGTCTGTTCCGCTGCTTTAATCTACTGTCCACTCTACCGGAGTGATTTCAAGCTGATAGAGACATAGACAGAGGTTAGGGCAAAGACATGGCAGACAGAGACAGAAGCACTGATAGAGGTACAGAAATAGGCAGCGGTAGTGACAGTGACATGGACACAGGCAGAGGGAGTAACACAGATACAGAGCAAGTGACAGAGGCTGACATAGACAGATAGGCAAAGACAAATAAATATTAAGAGTCAAAGGCAGAGACAAAGGCAAAGACATAGACAAAGGTACTGACAGAGTCAGATGCAGGGTCAGATTTGGAGGCGTGAACATATACAGAAAATTCGACAAAGGCAAGGGCAGTGACCGAGACAAGGGAAGCGGCAGACAGAGACAGAGGCGGTAACAAAGGCAGAGACATAGACAGAGGTTAGGGCAATGACATGGCAGACAGAGACAGAAGCACTGATAGAGGTACAGAAATAGACAGCGGTAGTGACAGTGACATAGACACAGAAAGAGACAGTACCACAATAATAAAGCAAATGACAGAGGCAGACAGAGACAGATACGTAGACCTTGACAAAGAAATATAAAGAGGCAAAGGCAGAGACAAAGGCAGAAACAGAGGTAGTAACAGAATCAGTGGCAGGGTCAAAGACGGAGACGTGAACATATACAGAAAAATAGACAAAGGCAAGGGCAGTGACAGAGACAAGGGAAGCGGCAGACAGAGACACAGGCGGTAGCAGAGGCAGAGACATAGACAGAGTTTAGGCCAATGACATGGCAGGCAGAGACAGAAGCACTGATAGAGGTACAGAAATAGACAGCGGTAGTGACTGTGACGTAGACACAGACAGAGGAAGTAAAACAGATACAGAGCAAGTGACAGAAGCTAACATAGACAGACAGGCATAGACAAATAAATATTAAGAGACAAAGGCAGTGACAGAGGTACTGACAGAATCAGTGGCAGGGTCAGAGACGTGAACATATACAGAAAAATCGACAAAGGCAAGGGCAGTGACAGAGACAAGGGAAGCGGCAGACAAAGACAGAGGCGGTAACGAAGGCAGAGACATAGACAGAGGTTAGGGCACTGACATGGTAGACAGAGACAGAAGCGCTGATAGAGGTACATAAATAGACAGCGGTAGTGACAGTGACGTAGACACAGACAAAGGAAGTAACACAGATACAGAGCAAGTGACAGAAGCTAACATAGACAGATAGGCATAGACAAAGAAATATAAAGAGGCAAATGCAGAGACGAAGAAAAAGACAGACAGAGGTAATGACAGAATCAGATGCAGGGTCAGAGACGGAGACGTGAACATATACAGAAAAATAGAAAAAGGCAAGGGCAGTGACAGAGACAAGGGAAGTGGCAGACAGAGACATAGGCGGTAATAGAGGCAGAGACATAGACAGAGGGAGGGCACTGACATGGCAGACAGAGACAGAAGCAGAGATAGTGGTAGAGAAATAGACAGCTGCAGTGACTGTGATGTAGACTAAGGCAGTAACGCAGATACAGAGCAAGTGACAGAGAAAGAGACAAAGGCAAAGACATAGGCAGGGAATTAGAAAGAAACAAGGGCAAGGGTAGTGACAGCGTCGTAGCACTTGCAAGTAATTATCATGAAATAGCATGAGTACTGACTTAGACAGTTTCAGCACTAATCGTGTTCCATTGTGCATCCAGATCAAGGAACATGTATTGATCTTGGCCATCAACTGAGCCCTGAAAGCAGTAGCTCCTTCTCCAGAGCTAGGTGGCATTAACAAGACGCTCCATCTGCAGCAGCACAAAAAGGAACACGGTCAATTAGGTGTTGATGACAAGTGAAGTGCACTCATGCCCTTCACATGCAAGCAGTTATCCAGGTAAGCAATTATCATGAATTAGCATCAGTATTTAGGCAGTCTTCTCAGCAGAAGCAAGGCCTCTAACCCTGAAGCGGCGAGGCAGGCAGGTGTACGCAGGCAGGCAGTGAGGTTTCAAGCTGGCAGGCAGGTACGTAAGCGGGCAAGCATGCAGGCAGGCATGCAGGCTAGCATTTGTCAAACAGGGAGGCAGGGAGGCACCGTGTATGGACATCACGAGCATTGGATCGTGTCGTTTGCATGATTGTTTACGCATAAGAAAACGATCGCAAGGAAATCAGGCAAGAAAATATCACCAGCGAGATTCAGCCTTGCGACGTTCAAACCTTCGACATTCAAATCTGCGCACTAGCTACCTGCGTCATTCGAACCCTCCCATTCCATCAACAACCCTCAATCGCAAAACTCAATCGCCTTGGCTGGAAGCATGGCATTCGCCCAAGTAAAGCTGTGAACTGATCGACGCATTGAATATGGTCAAGCCGGTAGTATGGTTTAAAGACAGCGGCTTTGTGTGGGAGTAAAACAGTAGTGGCAATTGAGAAGCGAACGCTATTAAGAAGGAAGGGAGGTACGCGTGTAGGGTCGACCATACTAGGAGTGAAACTGCTATGGCTGCGGCAGCACGGCCAAACTAGTAATATGGTTGAAAGACAGCGGCTTTGTGCGGGAGTAGAGCAGTAGTGGCAATAGAGAAGAGAACGCTAGAAAGAAGGACGGGAGGAACGCGTTTGGTTCGACCAAGCTAGGCAGTACGGCAGTACGCGAGCGCACCTTCGAAAATGTCAGTTGACAGCTAGGACGCAGGAGGGTTGGGGGGTTGGGGTTGGGGGGGGGGGGGGGGGGGGGGGGCACGGTAATCCAATCATCCGATGAAGCCCTAAGTTCCTCCCGTGTCTCTCTCCTCCGTCTCTCCGTCTCTGTCTGTCTCTCCGTGCCTCCGTCGAGGCGTCTGAACAATACCGGGCACCTCCACTCCAAAACATTTGGGTCATAGTTGGAGTGCGCATGACGAGAGTTATCAGCATCGCAACGGTCATTATCCTTCGCCAAAGTTGTTCAATGTTTTGTAGCTTTATTTGGCTACTAGTAGCTCCTTTCTCAACTTTTGAACCCTCCTGCTGGGGACTGCTAAAGCGTTCTTCCGTGTCGCTTGCTTGCTGTTCTTCTTGGGACGGCCAATGCTCAGAATAATTATTATCTAACCACATGCACAGTCTTGGATCAAATCATTGAGGCATAGGGAAGTTATAACCCAAGATTGTGTCCTAGAACCTGCCACAGTAATCCTGTCATCCGACAGTGTCAAAATATTTCCAAAATATTTCTCATCTCTATGGTAGGTCGTTAGATATTATTTATTCTGAGCTAAATCCAAGAGAACTAGAGTGTAGAACAGGTTAGGACTTTGGAGAAAGATTACGACTGCGTCAGTCGCAGGGATTACCCTGTGTTACACCCAGAGCAAGTAACAAGGCATGCCCTTGACTTATAACTCAACAACCCCTGCCTCCGTGGTTCATACCAAGACTTGGTGAGTCGTTAGATATAATTTAATATGACTTACATCCAACAAGAAACGAGTATATAACAAGTTTGGAGAAAGGTTACGACTGCGTCGATCGACAAGATTACCCTGTGTTACACCCAGAGCAAGTAACAAGGCACGATCTTGACTTATAACTTAACTTACCTATAACTTAATTTAATCTACGATCTTGACTTATAACTTTAATTTAATCTACGATCTTGACTTATAACTTAATTTAATCTACGATCTTGACTTATAACTTAACTTACCTATAACTTAACTTACCTATAACTTAATTTAATCTGAGCTACAGCCAAGAGGGAAAGAGTAGAGATAAAGTCTGGTGGAAGGTTACGACTGCGTTGGTCTACGGGATTACCCGTTGTATCACCCAGAGCAAGTAACAAGGCATGTTCTTGGCTTATAACTCCACCCTGCCTCCATGGTTCGTCCCAAGACTTTGGAAGTCGTTTGTTATTATTTAATCCGACTTACAGCAAACAGGATAATAGTGGAGAACAAGTTTGGAGAAAGGTTACGACTGTGTTGGTCTACGGGATTACCCGTTGTTACACCCAGAGCAAGTAACAAGGCAGGTTCTTGGCTTATAATTCCACCCCGCCTCCATGGTTCGTCCCAAGACTTTGGAAGTCGTTTGTTATTATTTAATCTGACTTACAGCAAACAGGAAAAGAGTGGAGAACAAGTTCGGAGAAAGGTTACGACTGCGATGGTCGACGGGATTATCCTGTGTTACACCCAGAGCAAGTAACAAGGCATGTTCTTGGCTTATTGCTGAACCCTGCCTCCTTGGTTGGGCCAAAGACTTGGTAAATTGTTACGTATTATTTAATCTGAGCCACAGACAAGAGTAAAAGAGTGGAGAACAAGTTCGGAGAAAGGTTACGACTGCGATGGTCGACGGGATTATCCTGTGTTACACCCAGAGCAAGTAACAAGGCAAGTTCTTGGCTTATTACTTAACCCTGCCTCCATGGTTCGTTTTCAAGGCTTTGGAAATCGTTTGATATAATTTAATATGACTTACATCCAACAAGAAACGAGTATATAACAAGTTTGGAGAAAGGTTACGACTGTGTCGGTCGACAAGATTACCCTGTGTTACACCCAGAGCAAGTAACAAGGCACGATCTTGACTTATAACTCCGCCATGACTTTATGGTTCGACCCAAGACTTGGTAATTCGTTAGGTTTTATTTAATCTGAGCTATATTCAAGAGGAAAAGAGTAGAGATAAAGTTTGGAGAAAGGATACGACTGCGTCGGTCGACAAGATTACCCCATGTTACACCCAGGGTACTACATCGCGCGCGCGACTGCGCGAAAACGGGCAGGGTTTTGGAGCCCGACTGCGCTAAACGGGCAGTTTTTTAAACACCCTCTGCGCGCTCCGGGCAGTTTTTTTGACTACCTGTGCGCTCTCCTATTTTTACTGACTGTGCGCTTTCTGCGCTTTGTGCGCTTTCTCTCTTTCCCCAGATCAGATAGAGTGATACTCACTCAGTGAGTGAGTGAGTGACTTCAAATTGAGGCTGTCAGAGTAATAATGACTGCACTGGTGGCTGAAAGGTAACTGCAAACCTGCAACATGGATTTGAATTGTAACAGAACTGCAACCGCCCAATCGCCTCAGTCAAATAAATTCGGAATCTCAATGGCATTATTCTGCTTTCATTCCGATCTCTGTCATCGCCAGTTCGCCAGTTCGCCTCTGTCCTCCTCTCTACCCCTAGCTCGTGCCCTAGCCTCCTCGTCGCTCCTGCTGTCGCCAGTTCACCAGTGCTCGCTGCAGCAAGCTTGTGGAAACAAAGTAAGTTTGATGCTTGTGATTAGACCAGTCGATTAGCTAAATTGCTGACTTGCGAGTTGACTCGTTGAATTGCGAGTTGCTTTTTGATTTGCTATCTGGCTGACTTCGAGTTTCTTACCCAGTTTCATTCCACTTTGTGCAGTCGGAGTTGGAGTGTCGACCCTGCTCTCTGCCCCAAGCTCTTGCCCTCGCCTTCTCGTCGCCACTGCCCCTCGCTCCTGCTCCTCGAGATGTCCGGCAACCATAACAAGAAGACTAAGCTCGCTAATGCATCCATCTGGAGCAGAAGTAAGTTTGACTGCCTCGTGCTCTGCTGAAATTGTCTGACCTGAGCTATTAAGAAAGCGTCCCTCGTTTGCCCTCGATTATCGCATCGACTCGGTTATAAAATTAAGGTTGCGAGAATTAGCTTCGCTTTCTCGAGTACAGCCAGAATCACATTGCTTTCCCCCTTTCCTCTGCTGACTTCTAATTTCATCCCATATCGTGCAGTGGGTGTCTTCCCCGAGGTGTCCCCGAAGCGGAAGGGGCCTATAGCTGCTGGACAGGCTGCCACCTCTCCTGCGCCTAAGTGTTCCATGCCTCCTCCACCAGACCCCCCCTCGCCATCCGTGTTGGTGTCGATTGAGGGGTATGATCAGCCTGTTTGTGTCCTTGTCGGCTTTGGAGTCGACGATGATGTACCAGTTCAGGCAGCAGTGCAGCCACCAGATGATGACTCAATTTTCATTAGGTGGAGTCAATGTGAACTTGGCTGGAGTTACCCATTCTCAAGGTGTTGCCTACCCGTACTGGTCTACAGACTGAGCTACATTGTTACATTATTTAAAGCGATGATTTGGTCGTGTAAGTTTGTAACAGCGGTTCTTGTGTCTGTACTGTTTCCACTACCTACCGGTCACCTTGCTCCTTGCAGCAACCTGCTCCCTGTCAGGCTGTTACCCTGTGTCACCACAGCTCATGTAAAAAATTGACTAATAGCGCAATAATTAAAAAAACTGGTGCGCGAAGTGCGCAGTTTTTGGAGAGGTGAGTGCGCTTTTTTGAAAACGCGCACTTTTTTGAAGGCAACTGCGCTTTAGGGGCAGTAAAATAATGGCAAGTGCGCGAAACGGGCAGACCAAATTGACAGAATGTAGTACCCTGGTTACACCCAGAGCAAGTAACAAGGCACGATCTTGACTTATAACTTAACTTACCCTGCCTCCGTGGTTCGACCCCAGACTTGGTAAGTCGTTAGGTTATATTTAATCTGAGCTACAGCCAAGAGGGAAAGAGTAGAGATAAAGTCTGGTGAAAGTTTACGACTGCGTTGGTCTACGGGATTACCCGCTGTTACACCCAGAGCAAGTTACAAGGCATGTTCTTGGCTTATAATTCCACCCTGCCTCCATGATTCGTCCCAAGACTTTGGAAGTCGTTTGTTATTATTTAATCTGACTTACAGCAAACAGGATAATAGTGGAGAACAAGTTTGGAGAAAGGTTACGACTGCGATGGTCGACGGGATTATCCTGTGTTACACCCAGAGCAAGTAACAAGGCATGTTCTTGGCTTATTACTTAACCCTTTCTCCATGGTTGGGCCAAAGACTTGGTAAATTGTTAGGTATTATTTAATCTGAGCCACAGCCAAGAGTCAAAGAGTATATAACAAATTTGGAGAAAGGTTACGACTGCTTCGGTCAACAGGATTACCTTGTGTTTCACCCGGATACATATCAGTTCAAATAAAAGGAGAGGTATGAATCGTACTCGGATCAGTAACATAGATAGAAGTACAGTTCGGGGGGAATAAAATTTCGCCTAGAATCCGGGTATAATTCAGAGGTAAAAATTCTACTACAATCCAGGTATATTTCTGGGGTAGGTATCGTACAATGGGATAAGGGGGGTAGTATAATGGTGTACGGGCGGATTCCAAATTAAGGGTATCGTACTTTGGTCCTGGGGTATAGTAAACCGATCGCAAAACGTCTGGATCGACATTCCTAAAAAAGTACGAGGGGGGTAGTATTTTTTTAATATACGATGGGTGCAACAAAAGTACTAGCTAGTAGAATCGAGTTTAATTCATAGTGGTGGGACACATAAAAATTCTCGTCCGTACTTGTTCTTCTTGAACCAGTACCCGTTTCTGGAAAACTTATCACGGAGGCGCTTGCAGCCCGGCGTGAAGTTTGAGTCCGTTTTGTACCCCGCCAAAATTCGATCCATGATGGATAAAGAGGAGGGAGTCGACGCTAAGGGCATTGGGCGTCTGCGTCGTCGCGTCTCCTTGACCGGAACCGAAGGTGCGGGTAGGACCGTCTGTGGTTGGGGTAGGATATCAACGACTGTGGGACGGACCGCAATAGGACGTTGCTTTTTTCGATCGAGGACGGCATTCGCTGACCAAGAGAGAGAACACCAACAGCTGGTGTGCCACCGCGACGTCGGCGGGGGCGGAGAGGTTGGGGTTGCGACTGACCGGGTCTACCATATTATTGCGACCTGCGCGATACTCCCAAGTATAGCTAAAGGGCGCAAGGTCCTCCTGCCATCGATCCATGCGTCGCGAAAGGACTGCCTTGGTATCGAAGTACGTGAGCGGATTGTGGTCTGTGACCAATGTCATGTGGGAACCTTCGAGGTAGCACCGCCACTCGGTCAACGCGTGGACGATAGCTAGCATTTCCTGTTCCGTCGTAGTATAATTCAGCTCCGCTGGGATATACTTTTTGCTGGCGAAGGCGATGGGGTGTTTATCTTGTAAGAGCACCGCGCCCGTACGTACCAAGTAAAGATGCGTCGGTAATGACTTCGAAAGGTTTGCTGAATTTCGGAAGTGCGAGGACTGGGGCGGATAGCAAGGCTTACTTCTTTGAGGCCTTCGAATGCGACGAGATGTTCATGCTTGAACATGGAGCCGAGCTCACCCTTGATGTTAGACAAGGTTTGAAGAAGGGCAGCGAGGGAAGAATAGCCTTGGATAAACTTGCGAAAATAATTGCACAAACCGAGGAATGAGCCGATTTGTTTCGCCGTTTTCGGAGTTGGCCAGTCGCGGACTGTGCTAACCTTTTTCGGATCAACTTTAATTCCGTCGCTTCCAATGTAATGACCAAGGATTTTGACTTCCGTTTTGTTGAATGAACATTTGGAGAGCTTCGCGTAGAATTCGTTGTCCTGGAGGACCTCGAGGACTGTGGCCAAGTTGGCCAAGTGCTCCGCCGGAGTGCGTCCGTAAACCAAGATATCGTCCAAGTAGACCACGACGAACTTGTGCAAGTAGGGCGCGAATATCTGGTTCATGACTGCTTGGAATGTGCGTGGCCGGCGCGTTCACCAACCCCATCCCAAGGACTTTAAATTCAAACTGACCCATCGGGGTAGTGAACGCAGTCTTCGGCGCGTCCTCGTCCAAAATTCGTATTTGGTAATAACCAGACGTGAGGTCTAGGGAACTAAACAAAGTAGCTCCACCTAGACGATCAATGGTCTCGTCAATACGGGGAAGGGGATACCTATTTTTAATCGTAATGCTGTTGAGTGCTCGCCAATCGCAAACAACACGGTATCCCGTCCCACCCGGTTTTGCTATGATCATAATCGGCGCTCCGTACGGGGACGAGCTCGGGGCGATGAAGCCTTGTTGTAAAAGGTCGGAGACGTATTCTTCACATAGCAACGTCTCGGCTGAACTCATGCGATGATTCCTGCGATACGGAGCGTAAGCATTGTCTTGCGTTTTGATGACGTGAGGTATGACTCGATGGTTAGGAGTCCCCATCGGCAAATTGTTGAAGACTTTGCGGTACTTCCATAGGAGGGCGCGCAGATCGCTGGCCGAGATGAGCGTTTTATCATCCGTCGGTATTTAGTACTTCTTTGAGGGTCGTTTGAAACAAAGAAAATCCTGTTTGAATTGTTCGTTTGATTCATTCTTAGATTCAATCGGAGATAACCTTGATTCAATCGATCTTTGTTTCCTGTTTGAATCAGTCGGCCATCAAACCTACCGATTGAGATCCATTTGAAACAAGGTTGGTTGTTTCAAACATGACTCAAACCATGTTCAAATAGATAATAATATATATTAATCAAGCCGTCATCAACGTGCCCCTTGAAAAAGGTTTGAAACAAGGTTGGTTGTTTCAAACATGACTCAAACCATGTTCAAATAGATCTGTTTTTTCGTAAAGCAATGCAAGCACTGAAGACTGAGGGCGCATATTTGGACAGCAGGACTCTTCGATCTTTGTTACAGAAATTGAAAGCACCATAATGAATGAATCCTTAGATAGTTAAACATGATAGTAATTAGTGATTGAAGAGCTAGATATATATGCTACTAAGGAAGTGCAGTTGGCCACGAAGTAGTTCCTCAGGTACGAATTGACAAAACTCCAGCATGCTGTGCTTCTTGTTCATCAACGACATCGTCTTCAGCCTCAAGGTCATAAGCATCCAGGCGTTCTGACGCGAGACCAGTCGCAAGAGTGAGACCTGCAGACAAATGTTCGTTGGTGAGCGTTAGTTGAGATACATTGGCAGCAATGCGCATTCTTCCGACTTTCAAATAGCAGCCATGGTTCAAACCAAATTCGCTATCTGAATGCGCACCTGTTTTGCACCTCGAGCATTGGAACTCTTGCGGCTCCATGATGAGCTGGACGATAGGTCGACTTGCTGCAGCTGCCTTAATGCCTGCGGAACAACTCGAAAAAGCGAGTCAGTCAAAGTTGAGACAAATTCTGGTCAAGTAAGGCACCACTTGACGAGACGCAAAACGCAGTACCTTAACCGCACGCGCGGGGGCGGAGAAGCAGGTCGCTACAGTCTTGGGTTGAAGCACAACAATTCCCAAAGCAAAGTACCGCTGAAGCAAAGTGCTCGCGCGTGTAGGTATTGACGGATCTCAGAAGTAATTCGGGAATGGCTGAAGCTATGAAAGCAAGCTCAGTCCAAGTTAATTCAAGGAAAGCAGGCAGCATGTCGCTATCTGACTGCGCACCTGTTTCACACCTCGAGCATTGGAACTCTTGCGGCTCCATGATAGGTCATTTTGCTGCAGCTGCCTTAATGCCTGCGACACAACTCTGGTCAAGTAAGGCACCACTTGACGAAACGAAAAATGCAGTACCTTAACCGCACGCGCCGGCGTGGGCGGAGAAGAAGGTCGCTACAGTCTTGAGTTGAAGCACAACCATTCCCAAAGCAAAGTGCCGCGGAAGCAAAGTGCTCGCGCATGTAGGTATTGACGGATCTAGGAAGCAATTCGGGAATGGCTGAAGCTATGAATAGATCAGTCCAAGTTAATTCAAGGAAAGCAGGCAGCATGGTGCGCTATTCTGCAGGAATATCGCTGAGTCGAGAACCAATTGACGCGCAGTGAACAGTGAAAGCTTGCACAGCCGCTAAGTTGAAGCGCTAACCCATTGCGCTGACCAGTTTGAACTGTACAGCATGCAGTACCGCCGTAACCGCACGCGCATGGGCGGAGAAGCAGGTCGCCATATTTGAATCGGATTCTCGGGGCCTGCGCCTGCGGTGCATGCGGGATCTGCGTCGCAGGACCTAGACAACCCTGATGGGGGTCATGCTAATCAAACCTGATGAACAATGGGGGATAATGATCCCGAAACTTCTCATGTACCCAAATATGATTATTCCGATTCTGGAAAACAAAAGATCATAACCAGATTCAAAGGGACGAGGAAGTTCTGAGCTTAGAGAACTGGTTACACATCCGCGCCTTTCGAACAGCGACCAGTTGGGACCCTGCACACCAGTAGGCTATCCTCCACTATGATAATGGTTTCTAAACTTCTCATGTACCTATATATGATTATTTAGATTCAGGAAAACAAAAGATCATAACCAGATTCGAAGGGACGAGGAAGTTCTGAGCTTAGAGAACTGGTTACAGATCCGTGCCTTTCGAACGGCGACCAGTTGGGACCCTGCACGCCAGTAGGCTATCCTACACCTAGATAATGGTTTCTAAACTTCTTAGGTACCTATATATGATTACATCGATTCAGGAAAACAAAATATCATAACCAGAATCGAAGGGACGGGGAAGTTCTGAGCTTAGAGAACTAGTTACAGATCCGCGCCTTTCGAACAGCTACCAGTTGGGACCCTGCACGCCAGTAGGCTATCCTACACTACGTTAATGGTTTCTAAACTTCTTAGGTACCTATATCTGATAAATTCGATTCAGGTAAACAAAATGTCATAACCAGATTCGAAGGGACGGGGAAGTTCTGAGCTTAGAGAACTGGTTACAGATCCGCGCCTTTCGAACAGCGCAGATCGGTAACTACTGATTTAAACTCAGAACTTCCTCGTTCCTTCGAATCTGCTTCTGATCTTTGGTTTTACTGAATCGGACTGATCACATATAGGCACCTGACAATTTCAGGGACCATTTTCCTACTGTAGGATAGTTTATGGGGTTCAGGATCTCAACTGGTTACGGTTTAAAGAGCGCAGATCGGTAACTACTGATGTAAACTCAGAACTTCCTCGTTCCTTCGAATCTGCTTCTGATCTTTGGTTTTCCTGAATCGGACTGATCACATATAGGCACCTGACAAGTTCAGGGACCATTTTCCTACTGTAGGATAGTCTATGGGGGTCAGGATCTCAACTGGTTACGGTTTAAACAGCGCAGATCGGTAACTACTGATTTAAACTCAGAACTTCCTCGTTCCTTCGAATCTGCTTCTGATCTTTAGTTTTCCTGAATCGGACTGATCACATATAGGTACCTGACAAGTTCAGGGACCATTTTCCTACTGTAGGATAGTTTATGGGGTTCAGGATCTCAACTGGTTACGGTTTAAACAGCGCAGATCGGTAACTACTGATTTAAACTCAGAACTTCCTCGTTCCTTCGAATCTGCTTCTGATCTTTGGTTTTCCTGAATCGGACTGATCACATATAGGCACCTGACAAGTTCAGGGACCATTTTCCTACTGTAGGATAGTTTATGGGGTTCAGGATCTCAACTGGTTACGGTTTAAACAGCGCAGATCGGTAACTACTGATTTAAACTCAGAACTTCCTCGTTCCTTCGAATCTGCTTCTGATCTTTGGTTTTCCTGAATCGGACTGATCACATATAGGTACCTGACAAGTTCAGGGACCATTTTACTACTGTAGGATAGTCTATGGGGTTCAGGATCTCAACTGGTTACGGTTTAAACAGCGCAGATCAGTAACTACTGATTTGAACTCAGAACTTCCTCGTTCCTTCGAATCTGCTTCTGATCTTTGGTTTTCCTGAATCGGACTGATCACATATAGGTACCTGACAAGTTCAGGGACCATTTTCCTACTGTAGGATAGTCTATGGGGTTCAGGATCTCAACTGGTTACGGTTTAAACAGCGCAGATCGGTAACTACTGATTTGAACTCAGAACTTCCTCGTTCCTTCGAATCTGCTTCTGATCTTTGGTTTTCCTGAATCGGACTGATCCCATATGGGTACCTGACAAGTTCAGGGACCATTTTCCTACTGTAGGATAGTCTATGGGGGTATGTTATAAACATGTTTTATTACATTGATGACCTCTTTGACATATATTCCAAAGCATCCCTTATTCATATCTAAGTCTATGTAACTTAAAGGAAGTACGGTATGCAAAGATTTGAATACTTATTCATTAAATAATGCAGTTGTATTCACTGCTGAAATTGGGCCGAAATACCTACGGTTAATAAGCAATATAGACCCTTGTGCTAACCGTATATTCCCTTTCCTACCCTTGCTGGCCCTTCACCGTTGGTTCCTCTCTTCCCTGTTCCAATAAATCCGGGACGCGAACTGTTGTAGTGCTAGCTGGACTGTTGTTCCAAGCAACCGTGTACCGTACTCCTGTCCGGCTCTCAGCTGTCCCCGCGCCCAGTAGAAGATCCCTGGCAACGGAGCCCACGCACGCCAAACCCCTGAACCCACAAACTGAACCGGCCAAGTGCAATTCGAGCCACCAGATTGTAAACTCGCATTCTGAACGCTACGCTACGATCCTCCTCTTCCTCTTTTTTTCTTCACTTCGACTGGAGACAACTACTAACGAGGCAACGATCACAAGGCATACATGCATCGGTGAGCAGCCCTGGTCGCCAACTGCATCTTGGCCTTGTGATCGTTGCCTCGTTAGTGCAAGCTGCTCCTCGTAGTTACACGAGGCTAGTTCGACAAATTGTACAAGATTTCGGAAATTACAGAATCCAAGCAGGGGCAAATTTGGCCCTTCAGGAAGCGACAGAGGCCTACTTGGTGGGCCTCTTCGAGAACACTAATCTGGCGGCTATACATGCCAAGCGGGTAACCATTATGCCCAAGGATATGCAGGTGCGCTATCTACAGGGGTTGGGGGTGGGGTGGGGGGTGGGTGGGCGGGGTGGGGGGTAAGAGTTGGATCCACACAAAATATGCTGCAGCTTCTGGGCAGATCCCTAGGTGGGCAGTTGGCCTTTGGTAAAAATATGCTGCAGCTGCTGGGACCCGTACACGACAAAACACAACAGTACACTACACTACACTACACAACAGTACACAACACTGTACAACACTACACAACACTACACAACACTACACAACACTATAGAACAAGGGGGTTGGGAGGGGGAGGGGGGGGGGGGGGGGGGGGGGGGGGGGGGGGGGACTGAGCTACTTGAAACACTCACTCATTCACTAACTTTGATGTCTGTTTCCACTTGCAGCTCGCTCGGAGGATTCGAGGGGAGCGAAACTAGGACTTGGCAAGAAGTTGTGGTGAGTTATGCTTTCATGCCTGAACCACCCTCATGTAACAACTTAATGAATGCATGTTACTTATCAATAATATCATAATATGGCTTAGCTGAACCTACCCATACTGTAGCCCGATAAGCGCCCTTGAGGCTGCTTGCTACAGAATGGGCGGGAGATGCGATTTGCCTTGTATGGTATGCCTTAACCACCCTCATGTAACAACTTAATTAATGCATGTTACTTATCAATAATATCAGAATATGGCTTAGCTGAACCTACCCATACTGTAGCCCGATAAGCGCCCTTGAGGCTGCTTGCTACAGAATGGGCGGGAGATGCGATTTGCCTTGTATGGTATGCCTGAACCACCCTCATGTAACAACTTAATTAATGCATGTTACTTATCAATAATATCATAATATGGCTTAGCTGAACCTACCCATACTGTAGCCCGATAAGCGCCCTTGAGGCTGCTTGCTACAGAATGGGCGGGAGATGCGATTTGCCTTGTATGGTATGCCTGAACCACCCTCATGTAACAACTTAATTAATGCATGTTACTTATCAATAATATCATAATATGGCTTAGCTGAACCTACCCATACTGTAGCCCGATAAGCGCCCTTGAGGCTGCTTGCTACAGAATGGGCGGGAGATGCGATTTGCCTTGTATGGTATGCCTGAACCACCCTCATGTAACAACTTAATTAATGCATGTCAGTAATAAAAAATATGGCTTAGCTGCACCTGCCCATTATGTAGCCGCATAAGCGCCCTTGAGGCTGCTTGCTACAAAATGGGTGGTCAATGCGTTTAGCCATGTATGCATCCACCACCCTCTGCACACACTTAAGTCACCAACATGATAAGTGCAGCACATTCTAAGCAGCATTATCTTACTCATTCTAATGTTTTTCCCTTGCAGGTCATTCATGAATGCTGGCTGTTGGGAGCAAGTAAAGGACGAATATGCAGTAGTGGAGCTGCCTGGAAGCTGCCATCATGTGGTGCCAAGCTTAGCCAATGGGATATTAAGGCATGTTAGTGCCCTGAATATATAGTAGCATGGAGCAGTAATCATAGGGTGACTTTAGTTTGGGTTTTGTTTATGAGGGTTTAAAGGTACTGCCTGTCCCTGTTGACCAGGACAGGCAGTACCTTTAAACCCTCATACAAAAAACCCAAAAATTTAATTTGAAATTTCAAGCACAGCAGTAGATAGGCCTATTATCCCTTCCACCACCTTGGACAATAGCCGGGCCTGGTAGTTGACAATATACAGCCTTCTTGTGCGATACCCACGAGAGCACTGTATTGTATTCATCAATTGTGCGATACCCACAACGATGAATACTTTCCCTACAACTGAATTAGACCTAACTTCCAGCCAGCTCCATTAGGTTGTACAGCTTCCAGCCATGGGTTGTGCAGCTTCCAGCTAGCTCCTTAGGTTGTAGAACTTCCAGCCAGCTTCAATAGACTTTCACTTTGTGTGACAGGTTGTACAGCTTCTAGCCAGATCCATTAGGTTGTACAGCTTCCAGCCAGCTGCATTAGGTTGTACAGCTTCTAGCCAGCTCCATTAGGTTGTAGAGCTTCCAGCCAGCTCCATTAGACTTTCACTTGTGTGGCAGGTTGTAAAGCTTCCACCCAGCTCCATTAGGTTGTACAGCTTCCAGCCAGCTCCATAAGACTTTCACTTTGTGTGCCAGGTTGTATAGCTTCCAGCCAGCTCCATTAGGCTGTCTCTCTGTATATTAGGTTGTTGTGTAGCTTCGAGCCAGCTAAGCCGTCCTCAGCAGGAAAATTAAATATATGATACCAATTTGTTTTCTGGCATTATATTTGTTTCCTTTCTTGTAAAAGTTTCTTTCCTACCATTGTCCAAAGTGCGAGTACTTAAACACGCACACACACCCTACTTGGGCTGTTTCCAAACTCCTACATTCAACTTCAACTTGGTTACATAGCCAGACTTCAACTTGGTTACATAGCCAGACTTCAACTTGGTTACGTAGCCAGACTTCAACTTGGTTACATAGCCAGACTTCAACTTGGTTACATAGCCAGTTGTGACACTTGAGATTACAGCCATCATCTTGCTAGCACCTACACCCTACCCTAGATTTTTGTCTAGCCAATGAAAGCACAACTAATGTACTACAAGGTACGGATTTGTGCCGGTTATCGCTAGGCGCCCGCCTCGGATTCAAAGCTTCCTACCTCTCGGCAGCCTACATACGGGAGCTTAGCTACATTTCGAAGTGCAATATCTTCGACCACCTTGAATTCCGTTTGATATTGTCTTGATTGACTTCCGTCTGATTCAATGAATAAGCTGCTTGAATTGAATCACTGATTCAAACTGTTTTCAAGGTACCCTGATTCAAGGGGAAAACCGCTTGATAGGGGTTCATTGATTCAAACCAGTTGATTCAAACGATTCCAAAGGTCTGCCTAAATACCGACGTCGTGGTCAAGGATGTTGTCATGGATCCAATTTTCGAAATCCATGCTAGCCACTGGCGGACCAGGTAAAGGTCCGTCGGACGGCAATAATTTCGTGAGCAATTTCGCTCTTTCATCGGCTGTGACATTAGACGCCGGCAAGTCCGCTCGTGATTCGCGGACGTTGACCATGGCGTGGTTAGCGCCAGCCTTTAAAAGCTTTGCCGCCTTGCGACCCGTAATGTCTGGGTCATCGGTTGACTTGCCCGATAGTGCCATGGTGAAGAAAGAATGAGCCGTTTCGTCCCGCTGCCTGTTAATAGGGGTTAAACAGCAGCCGTACCGTTTGAGCGACATTGTCATGCGATCGTAGTCGAGGACGGCCCTTTCGTCGCGCATCCAATCGGATCCGAGGATTGAATATAATCCTCCAGGAAGTTTGTCTACGACATGGACAAACGCTTTGCCAACATATCGTTGTATGTGGATAGGGAGCGTGGCCGTTCCTCGGATTTTGATAATCCCGTCGTTAGCGCAAGTGAATCCGTCGCGTTCGTTTTCCCAAGGGTAGATGTGCAAACCGAGATCATCAGCCGTTTGCCTTTCCATAAGGCAAACTGTCGCGCCCGAATCTGCCAATGTGAGCAATTGCTTCGCGCCAGATCGGGCGTTGAAAAGCATATCGGGGGCTGTCGCCGAGTTGACTTCGTATACCCGATTGGCTCGCGTAGTGAGCACGGGGGAAGTGTTCGTATTTCGTTGTGCGTGATTGCGACGGATGCACTTCGTTGACCGTTTGGCAGCGATTTGTTTTTCGCGAACTTTGGGATCCAATGTGTCCCGTTTGGGATCCAATGTGTCCCGACCACCAGTGTTTTTTTCGACGGGTTTCAACCGGACTGGGGATGCGCTCCTCAGGTGCGGGGCCAAAGTATACTGCCTTGGTCGCGTCGTTGATCGCGTGCCAATCCTTTTTGATTTGGACGGCTCGCTCGGAGTAGGGAGGGTCATACCATACTTGGATGGCGACCTTATTCGAAGGTGACCCTTTGGGGACGATTGATACTCCTTAAATAACTCCATACCTTGGAGGAGACTGGAGACATGTTTATCGTTACTTGCATTTTTTGGGAGGATGAACATTCCGGATGTGTCGAAGGGTGCATCGTTTTTGCATTCCCAATAGTGTCCCAACACCGAAACGACGTTTTCCGGAATGGGGTGCGCGTATATGAACTCGTTTGCGATGGAGACTCGCATGCTAAACTCTGTAGAGAACTTCAAGAGACAAGGGGACGAAAAGGCATTAGTAGATAGATGCTACATCAATAGTTGGGGTTAAGCCCAAGTTAGAAAATAGTTCCTCCTGAACTTGCAACAAGAGCTCAAGTGGCTCGACTACTAATACTTTATCGTCGCCAATTACACGATCTAGGCTCGTCAATACCTGACCGGCCGATTCCTATTCCCAAATCGGGATGGCACCGTTGACGTCAAGGGCCCAGTCGGGACATGTCGTCTCATTGAGGGCAGGCCAGTTGGGCAAGTCTCGTGTGCGGCAGCGTCGGTCAGCATTCAGCGACTGCGCACACGTTTTCATCCAGCGGAAACAGAAGAAGCAGCGAGCTCCGTTCTGCAGCCAGATGGTTTGCCCGATGCTGACCGAGTTGTTCATGTGCATAGCATTCTGAGGGTCTTGACCCAAAAAGTCGGGGGTTCGCGGCCCGACGGGTTGTGAACGGCCCCGACCATCACCCAGTCCGTATCCTCCTCGACCACCACGGCCCGCGCCCCGGCTAATAGAGCCTCTCCCGAGCGTGTGATCAGCACCTTGCAAACTGAGGACCTGCGACCTTGGCGATCCACCCAGCTTGGCGGTGTGCGTAGGTTGCGTCGCACTACTTACGTCCTCCACCTCCTCGGCCAGTGGCCGGGTTGCGACTACCGTTGGCCTCCAGTTTCGGGCTCTTGGCTGGGCGAGAGTTCATCTCCCCGCCGTCGTCGGTGGTCTTTAGGCCCTGCGAAAAGAAAGAATCAGTGTCAGAATCGGAGGGGGGGGATTTGGTAAATTGGACGCGATTGAATGTGAGGTCCTTACCCGGGTATCTAGTTTCCGCGGGCCTCTTGAACGGAGACTTCGACTTAGCGTATCCTCCCCTCTGTTGGCAATCGTGCTTGTCCGTCAAGGACTTGCCACGAGCAGCGACGACCTTCCTCGCCTCGTCCAATTGCAGATAGCGGAACAAGTCCTCCATCCTCTCGAATAACGTGCCCGACTCGCGCCTAGAGTGTGCTCCGGCGCGGAGTTCGTCGGAGAAACCTGTGCGAAAGAAGTTTAACTTTTCGCGATCGGTGAGATCAGGGACTTTGCGAAATTCCGACTTGATGGCGTGGTAATAACTCTGCAAGGATCGAGCATCTTGGCGCAAGCCACCTTCGTGTAGTCTGGTGAGAGCGACGTGTGATTCCGATAAAAAGTTCGGGCATGAGGAGCGATTCCGCCCATTCCACGATTCCCATGAAATCCAACCCGTCCAACTCGTCGCTAGCCCACGCTTCGTCGAAAGTGATGCGGAGTTGGCCAGTGAATGCGCCCGACAGATGTGGAACAATTCGCGCGAACGGCCCACTGTATCCGTCGGCAAACTGGAGCTCGAGGATCGTGACTACATTGAAGATCCATCGTTGCAACTTCGCTTTAGAACACTTGTCCGACAGTTTGTGGTCAATGAGACGCAATTCCTTTCTCATCTCAGTAATACGCTTTGCGAACCCATGGTTGCGATCAGCGTGATGAGGGGCGCGATCAGCGTGAGGAGGGGCGCGATCAGCGTGAGGAGGGGCGAGCGGTGGGAGCGAACCGGGCCAACATGGTGGGGCATCTGGAGTCATTGGCGTGTCTGCGCGAGCCTGTCACGTCGGCGAAGGGGTGTCCGCAGGCAATTTTGCTGTGCGCTTTGCACGAGGTCAGACAGGAGCCGGGGGCTCTGTCGGAGGCATCGCAGCCTACGCTGGGGGCTCGGGCTGAGCATCTGCCCGAGGAGCGCGATCAGCGGTCGGTTTGACTGGCGGCGCCTGTCGGGATGAACCTGGGCGATCGGAGATGTCTTCGTCCGACGAGAAGTAGTCGGAGACCGAAACAGGGTCATCGGGGGGTACAGGAGCCCCGGGTGCGACTGTCAGTAGGGAAGGGGTAGCGCCCGCCCGAGGGATCGAACCGCGTTGCATTTTGCCTGTGAGAGAACCCGAGGGTGCATAGACGTTGGGGATCTGGAACGGTTCTGGATTGAACTTCGGGGCGACCTGAGCGACAGCTATTTTATTAAACAACCCCGAATCAACAACAACCCGCACCTGCCTGTCAGGTGAGCGAGGCAACCTCTCGTCAAGCCTGTCGTCATTGGCAGGGGCCGCCGGGTAGTGGGCCTGCAGCTTAGGACCCTTGAGCGAGGGCGGCATCCCTGGTGTAGATTTCCTCGATGCTCGCAGGCATCTCGAGCATCCAGTTGGCTTTCTTGCGCACCTTGTTAGCCTTGTAGAGACGGGTGAGATGATCGCGAAGATCGTCGATCACTTGCTGCGCTCCTCGCAAGTCCTCGTCGTCGGGGGACGAGAGGAGCTCGTCAGCGTACTCGGTCAAATGAGCTGCCAACTTAGCATCGGCGAAGGGGGCGATAGGATGATCCTCCGAGTGGTAGAAAAGTAAGCCCTCATCAGTCTTCGCCGCCTTGGCGTACGATGGCGCAGCGTGCGCCTTGCGGGCTTGCATCAGAGCCAGCTTGCGAGCCAAAATGGGCTCGGTAGGGTTGGGGTCGTCCTGACGGACGGCTTGAGGCAACGCATGCTTCTGGCCGACAGTCCTCCCATTCCCGATCCCTTGGTAGAGAGCGTCGCTGGTGGAACCGCGGGGATCCCCCTCAGTGTCCATCGGCTCGCCACGAGTCTCATTGCGAGGAGTAGCTGCAGCATGCGCCGCGACGATGGCAAGGACATCCGCATGGGTAAGGGCGGGACCAGCGACTGGGCGCTTGCCAAAGTCGGTGTTCCCTCGGGTGAGCTGAGCGACGACCTCAGTCAGGCGGGCGTTCTCTGCACGCAGGGGGGCGTTCTCTGCATGGAGGGGGGAACGTGGGGAGTTAGGCAATGCCGTTGGGTGTTTGGAAAACAGTGTGTGATTGAGAGGCAAAACATCGTGAGGCCCAGACGATCGAGAAGGTATGTCCTCGATATGCGCAAATGGATTGCAAACCATGAAAGGCAGGTGTGTCCGATACCTATCGGGCGTAAGACACTGCTCATCACCTGTCTGAGCCCGCGCCAGGTCTCTCTCCGAGGCGTCGAGGGCGGTCTGCAGCGTCGCAGTAGCGGTCTGGGAGTCCGCCAAAGCCCGATCGTCACTATGAATAAAACAGCATTTTACGAACTTGCTAATTCTCGGACAGGTTTCGTAAAGTGAAAATCTACGAACCCCCCTCGTAATATGTCATGAGGACCCTTACTAAAGTTTTGTCTATCATCTAAAGCATTTTACGAAGCCCAATTAGCAAATTGCGAGGGGGGGTTCGTAGATCGAGAATCCCCATAGCCTGTTACGAAGCCTATGATCAATTTACGAACTGGATTCATCCCCAAAGCATTTTACGAAGCCTATGTGGCAAATTACGAACTGGATTCATCTCAAATTGGTACGAATTCTCCCCAAATCACGGAGAATTCGGAATTTAGCTTCGGAAAACATAGTACCCTGTACCCGAAACCCATTAATTCCAAGTCAAAACTCACTGACTCACTGAATCCCTAACTGGTTGACTCACCGACTTACTAACTCAATGACTCACTGGCTCACTGGCTCACTGGCTCACTAGCTCCGTGAATGATTGACTCATTGTCTCACTGACTCTCTGGCTCACTGGCTCACTGACTGATTGACTTACTGACTCATTGACTCACTGACTCTCTAACTCACTGACTCACTGACCCACTGACTCACTAACTCACTGGCTCACTGGCTCACTGACTCTCTGACTCAATGACTCACTGACTCACTTGCTCACTGAATCACTGACTGATTGACTCACTGACTCTCTAACTCACTAACTCACTGACTGATTGACTCACTGACTCTCTAACTCACTTACTGATTTACTAACCGACTCACTGACTCACTGACTCACTGACTCACTAAATGACTCATCGACTAACTGACACTCTGACTCACTGATCAGTTAGTCATGACTCACTGACTCACTGACTCACTAACTCACAGACTCACAGACTCATAGACTCACTGAATCACTGACTGATTAAGGGCGCCTGGTGGCGCGTCCCGAATGAATGAATTGAATCCTCAATTCAGTTTATTTTAATTAATTTTATTGTAATCGTATTGAATGTTGTTTTATTTTAATTCGATTTTATTCATTTCATTTTAATTTTATTCACGTGATTTGGATGCATTCAATTGCTTTATTTTTTGTCAGTTCGAATAGGATTAAATTAAATTAAATTTGATGTAATTGAATTTCATTGAATCGATGGATGTTGCAGCTTTGTTGGCTAAAAAGTGACGAAAATTCTAGTTTTTGAAGGGTTGTTGGATTTTAAGCAGTGCTGAACGTTCATGCAATGCTTACTTGTAGATTGGCTTTATTTTTAAGAATTTGATACAAGAAAAATGAGACCAATCAGGAGTCTGGTTGATTTTAAGGAATTTACAAGGTATCTCACGTTTGGGCCCAGCCCAGACGTGAACGGTACGTCCCGTCCTACTGAACGGGTTTTTGGCTAGCGGCAGGTGGCGTGGCTTCTACCCGGTGGGCCCCCGCCCCTGCCCCTGCCCCCGCCCCCGCACACGCACACGCACACGCAGTCACGCAGTCACGCACACGCACGGCCCTGGGGTGGGGTCCGTGGGCTTATTACATTACATTACATTACATGTTAAAGTCTACTTGACACCGCGAGGGTGTATGAGACTCTGTGCTTTAAACAAAAAGAAAAAGCACCCACAAAGCAAAAAACCCCATTACATCAGGGGTGTGTCGAGGACAAACAAACCAAACTCCCAACCACCGTTTTGGTGGCGTAGGTATTAAACCCCTTAGAGCCGGACCCAGATCTCAACCACTTACAGTGGCGGAGGTAAGAAGCTAACAACTGAGAAGTCACAAGAAGAAAAAAAGGGATGATAAATTACGGTGCCACTAAGCAGTCCAGGGCTTCCTGTCTTGCTCTTCTACAAGTAGAAAGATAGTCGGCTAGGTTGCTCCAAAAAGACTTAGTGCCATTTCCATTCATAAAGGTTCTGAATGTGGAATCGCAGAATTCCACATTCCATACGGTTAAGTCGGTATCCTCCTGGACATGCCTATAAATATCTGTAAACAGCTTCTGGTAGCGGAGGCGAATATCATTATAAAAAGGGCACTCAAATATATGCATTTCATCCTCAGGTTTTTGGAACCCACACATTTGACAGTGTCTCATTGAGCGAGGGATGTGTGCTCTATCCACCACCCTCATTCTTTCTGTGTTCAGCCAATGGGAACCCATTCTAAACTGTGCTATGGAACGAATCTGATCCTGCTTATGTAAGGCGGATGTAAAGGGAATCAAGCCATTCTCATCATTACTGTTGGCTGCGAACCATTTTTGGTATCGGAGGCGTTTAAAGCCAACCCTTCTCTCATCAGGGATGTCTCTAACTGCATTGGTGTCACTTGGGTACTTAAACCTCCATGACTCAAAAACTTCAGACATAATACCTTCGACATCGACAGCCTCCAAAATGTTGATGTTTTTACTGGATCCTAGCTTGTGGAGAGCACAACGCAAGTCATGAACCCAGCCAGTGTTGGAGTCAAAAGATTCCTCAAGAGCCATTCTAATGAGATCCTCAGGTTCTTTATGAATGGTCTTGTTCCAGAAGCGCAAAGCTTGTTTAAGCCAAGCAAGAAACAACGGGGTTCTACCCAGCTCTTCCATGATAATATTAGATGTAGTAGATTGGCAAACACCCAACATTTGTTTAAGTATACCTCTATGCCATTTCTCACAAGCATGGTCATTTGAGATAAGCGTGTTGCTCAGAATAGAAGGAGCCCACACCTCACAGCCAAAATTCAGGATAGGTTGTACAAGAGAATCAAACAGGTGGGTGAGAATATCAATATTGTATATCTCCATAGTATGGCATCGCCTACGGAGCATGTGGTGTGCCTTTTGGGCCTTAGTGAGCATCCTAGAAAAAGCAGCTTTTGCACGATTGCTTGAGTCACCATCCACAAAGAGGGATCCCAAGTAGATAAAAGATAACTTTGTAGAAAGTTGTGCTCCATCATAGACAAATTTGTAATCAGGATCCATGCGGGCCTCATCACAGAATTGCTTGTTGAAAACGACAATCTCAGTTTTCTTTATATTCACAGCCATCTTAGTAGCCTCGCAGAAATCTATATATATTTTTTATTATAGGAACTGACTCACAGAATAACTGAATCACTGAATCAATTTCTCACTGACTGATTGACTGATTAAATGATTGACTCACTGCCTCACTGACTGATTGACTCACTAACTCACTGACTCACTGACGCAATGACACATTGACACACTGAACCACTGATTCACTGACTCACCGACTCACTAACTTACAGACTCACTAGATCACTGATTAATTGAGTCACTCACTCACTGACTCACTGAATCATTGTCTCACTGACTCACTGACTCATTGTCTCGCTGACTCACTGATTGATTGACTCACTGACTCACTGACTCACTAACTGATTGACGCACTGACTCATTGACTCACTGACTCAATAACTCAATGGCACACTAACACACTGAATCACTGACTCATTGACTCACTGACTCACTAACTCACAGACTCACAGACTCACTGGCTCACTGAATAATTGAAGCACTGTCTCACAGACTCACTGACTGATTGTCTCACAGACTCACTGACTGATTGTCTCACGGACTCACTGATGATTGATTGACTCACTAACGCATTGAGTCACTGACTCAATGACTGAATGGCACACTAACACACTGAGTCACTGACTCACTAACTCGCTGACTTGCTGACTGCCCCTCCACACTACAGCTCTACATACACTACAGCTAACTCCAGTCAAGCGAAGAAGCACATCCCCTAATCTCCGGTAACCAGCCCTAATAGATAACTGCCCTCTTGTTATCTTTTTTTAGCTCTTATTGTAACTAACCGAACCCCCAAGCCCATCTTCCTACCCATCTCTCTCCGCCTACTGCACAATCACAATCATGGAAAGAGTTCAACACGGTCGGCCGACAGGATTGGCGTGGGTTACACCCCTGCTGGGCAGGCACAAGGACATAATCTTGGGTTATGACTTCCCAAGGCCTCAATGGTTTGATCCCAGACTGTGCATGTGGTTAAATAATAATTATTCTGGGCTATGGCCAAGAGGAAAAGAGAAGAGAATTTTTATTTAGTATTTTACGAACCAGCACCATTTAGTTTACGAACTATCAAATCCTAGTTCGTAATAAAAGGGTGCCGGAATTTTACGAACCAGCTCCATTCAGTTTACGAACCATCAAATCCTAGTTCGTAAACCTAAAATTACGATGGGGTGTCCGCTTTTTACGAAGTAGAGCCCAACATTTTACGAGTGGGGTTCGTAGAATTTTCCAAGCCAAATTCTAGTTCGTAAAATGCTGTTTTATTCATAGTGCGACTGCGGTCCAAGTCCCTGCTGAGTTGGAAGTGGAGCTCCACGAGCTCTCTGCGCTCCTCAGCAGTGCAACGGTTGGCCAGCGCCGCTTCTGCATTCGCAACGGTGGTAGAGAGGCGGCGCTCAAGATCCAGGATGTTAGCATCCTTTGTGGCGACAGCCGTCGCAAACTGGTCGGTCATGGCTGAAGCGGCGATTGCCGCCTGAGAGAGCTCAGCTCGAAGGTGGCCAATCTGCTCAGCTGCGATCAGATGACCTGGCATGTGTTCGTGGCGCCTGCGCTCCGCGCCAGCATGCCAAACCGCACTGCGCTCTTCAACGTCAGGCTGCGCGGCCATCGTCGTCGTTGGGGGGGCTCCGGCAGTGCCCTGCGTCGGGGAAGCGATCGGCGCACCCGAGGATGCAGCCAGACCAGCCAAGCCCGCGACCAGAGGTCGCAGCGTGCCGACTGAAACAGAAGGCGGAACCATCTAGCGTCGCAGTGAGCTCGGTGTCAGGCTCAGTGTCAGACGACGCAATTCCCTCAGGATTGGTGTCGACAACAGACGTCGTAGGCTGCACAGCAGCGGCGTCGGAGCCCGGGGTTGCAACTTTGTGTGAAGTCATTCTGCACAGGCGACGACACAAGTAAGTAGGCTGGACAGGGATGAGAGGTGGGCGGGAGAGGGGGTAATTACTCGCAACTCTTAGAAAGCCAGACAATCAGATGCACCAGTGACTAGCAAATTTTGCGAGCGTAACGAGCTGAAAATGCCTCAAGCGTAACTGTAATGACGAGTTCGTCCAGAATACGATGAGGGAGGCTAGCACAGCAAAGGCACGGACTGCAGAACAGGCAAGGGAAAGACACCGACGAATCGAATTGCGCGACAGGATGAGCAAGACAGCAGGTGGACAGCACCAATTGAGGATGCAGCAAGCACTGAGAGCAGCAGGACAGACTCGTGGGGTACTCTAATTAAAGCAAGTACGGCTCAGGTGGCAAATGGAGCCGATGCTGCGCTATTGCTCAAGCCGCGAGGTTACTGCTCGCGAATAGCGTTAGAGGCTATGACCAAAAGGCCATGACGTGATGGCTAGGATCGAGGATGTAGGCCATACAGGGTCAGGGCAGGCTAGGGAAAAATGTCCATGCAAGACAGGACGCAGGCGGCCCAGGGCGGGTCGAACCTGACAGGACAGAGCACCGCGAGGACCAAACAGGCGCTACGTGCAAGCGTAGCCACAGGAGAGAGCAGACAGCAAAAGAAGAGCAGCAAATGCCAGAAAAGCCGACAGGATGTACTGGCTGGTGCGATTAATTCGAAGGAAAACTTCGTATGCGTGCGTATGTGTATGCGTGAGGTCCCTTAGGAACGAAACCAGCTCCGCTACCAGTGTAACAGCTCAGGATGCTTACAGCAGCTTGGGGGGTTAGTCTAGGGAACGGGCTACGTGATGTATGATTACGTGTATGTGGATATGGGTAAGCTAGCAGAACAGGTGGGGTGTTACCTAGGTAGGGGATGTAGAGTTGCTCGGAATGAACGTCTTCGTGGTAGGAGTAGAAGGGTTCATTCCGAGTAGCTCGTGTCTATATGCGCAACGTGTGCGTTGAGAGAGATGAGGCAGTACATGGGTATGGTACTGTATCATGTGCGTTCGTCACGTGGCTTACGGGTACGGTGTACCCGTTTGCCTTGCTGGACGGCCAGAGTACCCGTGAAGGGTTTTGTACCGTTACACGGTAACTAGGGTTGTTTTGTGTGCAATGTGCAGTGTGTGTAACCTTGTTGCTGCCCTCGTGGCTGTTCTTGCGGAATGTGTGTCTCGTATACCGCGCTTTGGTATACAGTTGCGCGTTACCTCATAAACTGGGGCTGTGCACCCTCCGGGTGTGACTAGACAGTCTCCTTCGGGATGACTTGACTGTCGAATCCCAACGTAAAGTGGTTCGGAGCGCAGTTTGACTTAAATCTCCCTGGAAGATGAGGTGGCGTGAATGAAAATACAACTTGTCTGAAATTTGCTACGAGTCGGAGAATAGGTGACTGCCTTTGCGAGTTTATCGAGCTGCCTGCCGTTTGCAAACGTCAGTTGGTGCGGTCCAAATGCACTTTGTAGGGCGAACCCTTAGGTTCCCCAGCGCACCCGTTTGGCGCATCCGTTTGGCGCATCCATTTGGCGCACCCGTTTGGCGCATCCGTTTGGCGCATCCGGCAGTACGGCTGATGTACCGAAGTCGCTACCCATGGAGGGGCGGTAAAAATCAGATCAAATGAACCATTCATGAAGAAGATAGGAAAACATGATATCATCGTGCTCTATTATCATACAATGTATCGTATGAAATCTTATTATAAACGGCGGGACAGGGCTATATTCTGAATTCCAAGGCCTAGACCCAGTGCTCCGGGCGAGAATCGAACCGCCGACCTCCCAATTTCGTAAGATGTGTTCGTGGACCACAGGTAAATACGAATTCGAAAGGCGGCCTTGCGTTGAGAATTTAGGTCGCGATATTGACAGCCATAGTTATTTCTTGTTTTTTCAGTTCGCTATATTTTTTTGATGCAAAACTAAAATATCGTGCAATCCAAGAAAGAAGGCATCAAGCTCAATTGGATCCCCACTGCTGCCAACATGGTTGACATGCTCATCAAGGCCCTCCCAAGGACCAAGTTCTGTGACTTCAGAGAGCAGATTGACTGCATTGGCGAGTCTTACAGATTCTGATCATCACCTTTGATCTTGTGAGTTTCCGGAGTTATGTGGGGAAGTTACGAGGGGAAGTCAGTAAGGATAAGATCTTTACAGTTAGATAAAGCATTCAATCAATGCGCTAGGAGGAAGTACTGAGATGGCGCGGCACCTCAGAGTACCGGCATCAGAGTCCGTGCCATAGCTGGCAGCGGCATCGCAGTACAGTGCTACAGGGCAGGAGACCTGTGCACTCTAAGTCGCTCTAGGTGAACCGGGAAAACCCGGTGAACAACATCCCCCCCAATTCCTGGTATTCTTCATTCTGAAGAATTCCAGGAATTAGAAGAGTTCAAAAACTAGAGTGGCAATTAAAAAGTATTATGCAGGTACAATACATTTGTAACTCATCGGGCTTGTCAAGAAGTAAATGATAAAATCATACCGGCTGTAGCAAGGCAGGCTGGCTCAGCAAAGGTGGTTATCATATCTAAAGAACTCTCAATCACTGATCTAGGCTGGCAGCTTAAAGGGCTGCCATGGAGGTACAGACTTAAGCTGGATAGAAGAGAGCAGTCAGTCATGGTGCAATCAATCAATATCAAGGAAAGGTCTGCGGGATCAGGTTCGGGCCTGTCAGGGGGGTGCTGGGGTGAACTCCTAGGAGCTGC
This sequence comes from Chlamydomonas sp. ICE-L, assembly GCA_013435795.1. Classification (NCBI taxonomy): domain Eukaryota; kingdom Viridiplantae; phylum Chlorophyta; class Chlorophyceae; order Chlamydomonadales; family Chlamydomonadaceae; genus Chlamydomonas; species Chlamydomonas sp. ICE-L. The sequence continues at coordinate 125,543,296 of JACBWV010000610.1, read as the reverse complement.
AAGGAGGCTGCAGGGCATATTACTAGGGGCTGCAGGGAAGCCGGAAGCTGCAGGGAATGATTCAAGATTAGTCAGTGGGGCAAGGTCTCTGTTTAGAGGTAAACTAACATAGAAGAAAGCAGTCAGTCATGATGCAATCAATCAATATCTAGGGAAAAGTCTGAATCTTGGATCTGTCAGGGAAGGTCTAGAATGGACTGCATAGGAGCTGCAGGAAGCTGCATGACTAATCAAGCTGCAGGAAGCTGCATGATTAATCAAGCTGTCGGGAACACTACTTAGGAATACTGCAGGGTAGCTACAAGGTGTCAGCAGCTACTTGGGGCTGCGAGGTAGCTAGGGTTGCTGCAAGAGCAGTAAGAGCGGATAAGAAGATGTAGCGACGGTAGGGACTGCTGAGACTGGTAGGATCTGCTGGGTCATTGCAAATCAACGTAAGCATAGCTATGAATGCTGCAGGGAATGCAAGGGCTGCAGGGAATACAACTGATGATGTCTGTGCTAGGCTCCCCCATAATTTGGGAGTGGAGGCTAAGTACCGAAGTGCTAAATTAGAATCGGGCAGGCATCGCATCATGTTGTCAGCATGAAAACATCGAAGGGGTAGAAGCTTGAACTGCACGTGGGTAAGTACATGTGGCAGTACGGGGCAGATCATGAATTAATTCCTAGAGTGTTCATTACTAATTGTTTAACAGATGGTGGGGATTATCAAATCGCACTATGTAACTATGCCATGAGGTTGACTATGCACTGGAAGGTACATGGAATCTGCAGGTCAACATTATTGCTGTTGGGTAGCTGCAGGGAGGTTTTTATCGCCTAAGCAACACTATGGGCTGTGGGCGTATCAGGTCACCTTAGGCTGTAGGAGAAGTACATGGGCAGTACGCTAGTGCTGTACAGCACTGCAGTTTGGTGCATGTAGATCAACACACGAGGGTATCGCTCGCTTAGGATCTTCATGCAACGGATCTGTAGTACAGCATTGCACTTCAGTGCACAGTTTAGTGCAGTAGTACTTCTGTACATTAGCACATGGGCAGTACGCTAGTGCTATGTAGCACTGCAGTTTGGTGCATGTAGATCATCACACGAGGGTATCGCTTGCTTAGGATCTGCATGCAAAGGATCTGCAGTACAGCATTGCAGTTCAGTACAGCAGTACATAATGAGCAGTACATGGGCAATACGTTAGTGCTGTACAGCACTGCAGTTTGGTGCATGTAGATCAGCATACGAGGGTATCGCTCGCTTGGGATCTGCATGCAAAAGATCTGCAGTACAGCATTGCAGTTTAGTGCACAGCAATTCAGTACAGCAGTGCATTACACATGGGCAGTACGTTAGTACCGTACAGCACTTCAATCTGTGCAGTACAGTACATCAGTAGATGGCTGTGCATCAGTGCATCGGGATTATGTTACACGCAGATAAAAATCAGCTCACGAGGGTATCGCTCTTGCTTATATCTGCATGCAAGAATAGGTCACATCACATGGTACATTGCATGTGGTGGATGTGAATTCACTAAGTGCTCACAGTCATGCTCACAGTCCGTGCACTTGTGTCAGTACATTTGCATGCAAGGAGGGTCACATCACATGGTGCATTGCAGTTTAGTGCAGCCGTACTTCTGTACATCAGCACATGGGTAGTACGTTAGTGCTGTACAGCATTGCAGTTTATTGCATGTAAGTCAGAACACGGGGAGTAAATGAGTCTCTTATGGGCATGAAGAGCAAGAATCCGAAAGAAAAGCCCCCTAGACTGAGCAAAACGAAGTCCACAGCTCTGCCGCATACCTAAGAATTAGGGGGCACCCTTTATCTTGAGTCTTTGGATCCCCCTGTATTGTTTTGGCATGGCGCTTCGTTCTGTTTTGGTCCCCCCCCTCCCTCCTTTCTGCCTCTCTTTCCCTATAGCCCAGCTTTGCACAGTTTGTTGGTTTCGCTTCTCAAGTTTATTTGCGCTCTTGCTTGTGGCTTCTGGTGTAAGGGCAGGGCTTTGTGTTGGCTGCATCTTTTTTCAGGTGCTGATAGCCAACAGGTCTGCCCTATGTGGTGGATTCTCTTGCCCCTGTCATGTGTGCCTGCTTGCTGAGTCTTGCTCGGATTGGTTTCTAGACACTCTGTTCTTCGTCTGGACTCGCCCTTTTCTGCTCGGGGTGCCTATGGTTGCTCTTCTTGGCACCCAGGTCCTTTTCTGCTAGATGGTTGTGCTGGGTTGACTTGCGCTTTTTTCTGTTGGGGGCATTATCGCTGCATATTAAGGCGCTCATAGCGTGTGCCCTTGATAAGTCTTTAGCTCTTTTTGCTTAGCCCTCTTGTCTTGTGTTCTTGGGGCTTGGTGCTAGGGATTGCCTGCCTCGGCATCCCTCCCTTTCACGCTCCCCTTTCCGCTCTCCTTTCCGCCTCTCGTTCGTTTCCTTTTGTTTGGAACTGACCTACTTTGTTTTCAGGTTTGCGGGTGGTCCTTAAAAACCCTCGTGCTTCCGTGTTATAAAATTGGATGGTCAGCAGGCTGTGCTGCTGTCCTGTCTCGGCTGTGATTTGCTGAGTTTATGTAACGAGCCCTCTCTCTCTGCTAACCCACCAACAGGGTTGATGACTACGGAGACCAGGTATGTCGCTCTTGCCCTGGTTCTCATGTCCTTATATAGAACTCCTATCAATAGGCTGACAAACCATACATTATATTTGCTAATATTTGCAATGCACTAATATACGGAACCGACGTGGCGCATTTTATCTATCAAGGAGTTACCTGACGGCCTGAGGGCTCCTGACGTACCATCCTGCATTGCATAAAGTACATCTCAGTTTGAATTTCGAGCAGTAAGTTATGTCTGAGTTTTCGCAAGAGACCTGTCCAATTTCCTGAGAAAGCGGCTCATATAGGGCGCTGAACCTAATTAATTTTACGACAGCGCAAGTGAATCAGAACGAGAACGAGAATTGGGCATTTCTATATTCGCGGTGATCAAAATAGAGGCGCACCAATTGCGAGGAGCTGGAGTCCCGAGCAGCGGTGAACGCCTGAGGTCCTATCAAAGGCGTTCCAACAGGATAGACAGATCCCCGCGCAGAGAGGAGGAAGCCAGGGTCGCAGTAAGAGGGTGGAGTTGCGATATTTTCCGAGACAGAAATCGCGCAGTTGCGCTCCAAATTCATGCTTTGAACTGAGTTCGATAATGCTATGCTTTGAGCTGAGGTCGAGAATGCCATGCTTTGAGCTGAGGTCGAGAATGCCAGGAGTTTTGCGTATCGATCCAGAAATGGCTTTGGAAAAATCCATCTGTGCTGATGCTAATAGCTAGAAGAAAGAGCTGTCTTAAGCGCTATGCGATGGGCGACGTAGAGCACGACTGGAGACTCGTTGGCTCATTCGCGCAGTTATGAGCATTGTTCTGCTATGGATTGCCAGTGCATGGCTGATATTGGGACAAAATGAGGCTTTTGGCCGCAGCCCCCGTTGCCGTTTACAAGAGAAATAAGACCCGCCTGGGAGGTAGCCTGCAAGGTACCACGCATAAAGCTGTGGCTGGTCTCTCCGTTGTCCAGCCCACTATCTCCAAGGTGCTTGTGGATCCTGTGGATAAAGCTCGAGGTGCTGTACGGTGCCTCCATAAAGGAGGAGTGGTTGGGGGCCTCGGGACGGAAGAGGAAGTGAGAAGGGGTGAATCCAGTGGCATGGCATTCCTCCAGGTAGGACCAGAGCCGTGTGAGAAAGCACATGAGAGGCTGGGGACCCACAGATAAGGGGATGGGCTCCTGGTGGAAGGCGGCAAGGCATAGTTTATCACCTTCTTTCCCCCGCATGGCACTGTCCCAGGCAAACAAGCAAAGGAGGGCATCACGGGCCAAACTCAGTTTCTGAAAAGGGGAGGCAGAGAGTGCTATCTGCTGATCTAGATGGGCCAGCAGTAGGTCGGCCTTGGGCTTAGTAAGGGGTACAGCAGAAGATTCTTGATAGCCAGCCTCTTGGAGAACCCGGGTATAACCCTGCTTTTACCGCTTGACTTCATGGCTATCACAAGGGTTGCCAGAGCCAGTGGTTTAATCATATGGGCCACGACGACCCAATTCCTCAAAGAGAGTTGTGAAATGGCTCAATGCACCAGATACACCACTGGGAGAAGCCACTGGGCCTATCATACCAAGAAGAAGGCTACCAGCATGCCTAAGAATGAACTGGCTCTGCATGAAGACTAGCTAGCACCTCTTGAGGACGAGCGGTAGCTAGGAGGTTCGGTAGAGGAGGGGGGTTGGTAGCAAGGAAAGCCTGGAGTTCCCTACCAAGAGCATTGCGACGTAAGACCGTAGCTAACATGTTAGCCCTACCCATGACCTGAGAAGCTTCCCCAAGGGATCGGGTGTAGAGTTCTTGAGCAGCACCAAGAGAGAGAGGACGTGGGCATGAGCAAGCTGAGCTAACACAGGGTAGGAGCAAGCTGAGCTAACACATGGTCGGCAAAGCAGTTTGCAAATGGAAGGGAGGGGGGAGTTGCTCTTGGGCTTTACCAAAGAAGGGGGCCTGTAAAGGAAAGGGGCAGACCAAAACTCAGTTGTGATGGATTGAATGAGGCTACATGGGACCCGACAGTTGGGTTCATCAACCCACCAATTCATGAGCTACATATGATTTTTTCTATGGTCTACACTACTAAAAGCCTGTGGCAGTGGCTACAGCATCATGTTGCTCTGATGATCCCAAAGTAAGCTTACAATGCAGAAACAATCTGGTGGAAGAATAGACAATATTACTCATTAAGAGCAACACGTCGTCCAGATGAAAGAGTCATATTATACAGTACAAAGCAGGGTATGGTCTTCAGCTGATTAAATTATTTGTTCTATGATACATGCATGTTGTTATATGGCTGGCAGCATGGAATGGAAACGCTGTTGTACCTGAGTTGCGCAACATGGGATTTGTGACAAAGATGTTGCTTTGGTAATTGGATGCAACAATTATTGGCCCTGATGATGCTTGAATTGATCTGCACCCATGGTGCTTGAATCTATTGGCACTGATGGTGCTTTAAGCTTATCAGCACTGATGGTGCTTCAATTGTCAGCACTGAGGGTGCTTGAATGTATCTGTGTACCAGCTCTAGTGCTTAGATTTATCTGCACTAATTGTACTTAATTTGATTGGCACTGATGGTTCTTGAACTTATCAACACTGATGGAGCTTGAATTTATCAGCACTCATGGTTCTAGAAGGAATCAGCTCTGCTGGAGCTCAAACTTATCAGCACTTGTGATGTCTGGGTTTTTTTGGCACTTATGGTGCTTGATTTTATCTGCACTGATGGTGCATGAGTTTATTAGTACTAATGGTGCTTGAAGCTTACTTGCACAGCTGGCGCTTCAATTTATCAGCACTGATGGTGCTTGAACTTATCAGCACTGATTGTATTTTGAATTTTTCATCACCGAGTGAGTATGCTTGAATTAATCTGCGCTAATGGAACTCGATAGTGAGCTCAATAGTATTTTAATTTATACGCACAAAAGGTGCTACATTTTATTGGCACTATCAGCAATAAGTTTGAATCTATCATAACTGGTGTTTCTTGAACTTATCAGCACTGAGTAGGTTGGAATTTATAAGGCACAGAGTTGGCTTGAAATTTGTCAGCACTGAGTGTGCTTAAATGTACCACCACTGATCGTGCTTGAATCTGTCAGCTCTTAGTGTGCTTGAATGTATCAGCAATACTGGTGCTTGAGCCTATTAGTAGCAAGTATGCATAATTGTTCAGCACTGATAGGGCTTGGATTTATGAGCACTGAGTGTGCATGATTTATTGTACTGATCAACTCTGAATGTTCGCTATTACAAATCATTAGCACTGAGAGTGCTTGGAAGATGTGTTCAGCAATACTGATTGTGCCTGAATGATACAACTGATCAGCATCAAGTGTGCTTCAATTGATGATCACCAAGTGTGCTATAGATAATCGGCAATGGAAAAGAAAGGGGGGAAAACAAAATTGACTATGCTGTAATTGTTAGAAACGAAATGTGCCTGAATTGACCAGCACTGTCTATGCCTTTACCTGATGAGCACTGAGTGTGCTGTAAAATAGTGTGCCCAAAGTACTTATCTAATCAGCAGTGATTGTGGTGGGTGAAATTTACCAGCACTGAGTGGGCTTGTTTAGTTTTACAGACCTGCACTGCGTGTCTTTAAATGCAATTGATTAGCTGGGAGTGCGCACATTTTATTCAGAACACCAGCATGCACTTTTGCTTGAATTATTTAAGTTGGTCTACACTGAGTTGTTATGAGTTTATTGTTTAACATCCTAAGAATGCTAAATTAAATTGAGTGGGCATTGTTTAACGGTACATAAGCACTGATTTGTGACAAAGATGTTGCTATGGTGATTGGATGCAACAATTCTCGATGTATAGGTAAGGTTTAAGGAGTGCCACTCTACATTGGGCTGATAATGAAGGTGTGGCAGCTTGCTGCAGGAGGTACATGTTTGAAGCAGCATGTTCATAGCACTTGTACTCGTTGATGAGGAAGATCTTTGTTGCAACAGCAATCAATTGTTAATATTTGACAGAGTGTGCCACAGACATTTAGTTGTGCTACTCGTGGGGAATGATCCAACCACTCTAAACATATATGAGGAAGGACCTGGCCAAATTCCTGGCTGCAACATCAAATGATTAAATTAGCATTTAATCAGATTTAATTTATCACACTTGTTATAAGTGCGAAGTGTGTCTACGAACTGAACACAGTAGTTGGAGTGCGGCATACCTGATCGCCCTGGTTGCGAAGAGGAGTTGTAGTCCTTGGATATGAGTCGCGAAGAGGAAGCGACAAGTCAAGAACTGCAGCACACCATTCGCGCAAAGGGGGTTAGGAGGCGTTGGTCTGGATTCATCAACTAATTACATGGTTAAGAACCTGGACCATTTATGATCAGAAGCGGCAGCGACAGAGGCCGGAACCGATTATACGGCTAACAGCCGGCGGTGACCCTACCCGATCCTACCTAGCTATCACCGCCTAGCTATGTCGTTTGCATGCTGATGACAAGCCAAGCCAAACCCATACTACACCTAGAAGTGAGGGTGTGCACCGCTCGAAACGAGGCTGAGAACGAGGCTCCTGCACCTCCGCCAGTAAACGAAGCTTCGGTAGCATAATTGTGCAAGAAAGAGAGGAAGCTGTTCGCATCATTGGGCAGATCTTTTTCGAAATTCCGAGGTTGCAAGTATCTCGCCCCAAGCTGCCCACTTCTCAAGATACCAGGGCGCGCCGTCGGCCATCCGCCCTATCGGCCATCCAAAGGAGTGACCGACGTGCCAGCTCATAGGTCGTGCATCGCCACCTCATCACATTGAATTGCCGGCTCAAAGGCATATCTGTGGCGCCTGCGCAAGCTAGCTCCAGGCGCAGGCGCTTGAGAAGTGGGCAGCAAGGGGCGAGATACTCGCAACCCCAGAACTTTGAAAAATATCTGCCTAGTGATGCCAACAGCTTCCTTTCTTTCTTGTAAAATACTAGACATTTTCGCTCAATTAATTCTCTGCTCGTGTTCTGCATCATCGCCACCTCCCTCACCCACCTCCCTCCCTCACCCACCTCCCAGTGACTCCATAACTCGCATGCTATCAAACACATTCAAACGCATTCAAACAAAAAAAGTTCACGAGGTAGGCGAGGCAGGCGTAGTATGCTCTGCTGCCCATTATGAACAAGGCTGTGAACGAAACCTCTCCATGATCGAGTTTCAGACGTAGAAGTGAGGGTGTGCACCGCTCGAAACGAGGCTGAGAACGAGGCTCCTGCACCTCCGCCAGTAAACGAAGCTTCGGCAGCAGAATTGCGCAAGAGAGAGAGGAAGCTGTTCGCATCATTGGGCAGATATTTTTCGAAATTTCGATGTTGCGAGTATCTCGCCCCATGCTGCCCACTTCGCAAGCGCCTGCGCCTGGAGCTAGCATGCGCAGGCGCCACAGATATGCGATGAGGTGGCGTTGTACAACCTTTGAGCCGGCAAATCAATGTGATGAGGTGGCGGTGCACGACCTATGAGCTGGCAAGTCGGTCACTCCTTTGGATGGCCGATAGGGCGGACGGCCGACGGCGCGCCCTGATATCTTCTCTAGCGCCTGCGCCTGGAGCTAGCAGGCGCAGGCGCCACAGATATGCGATGAGGTGGCGTTGTACAAACTTTGAGCCGGCAAATCAATGTGATGAGGTGGCGGTTCACGGCCTATGAGCTGGCACGTCGGTCACTCCTTTGGATGGCCGATAGGGCGGATGCATCCGCGGATGGCCGACGGCGCGCCCTGATATTCCACGGCCTAGGCCGTAGAAATCCACCCTTAGCTAGAGGGCGTTTACACGAGCCGGTTATCTCGGCTAGTTAACAGCTTGTTTCCAACCAGTTGGGGGTCCGGTTAAGGATTGTGTTTTGGAGGGTTCAGACTCGACCTCTAACCGGACCCTTGGAAACATTCCACCAGTTAAGAGGGCGTTTACACGAGCAGGTATCTCGGCCATTTACGGTTAAGATGTATAGTTAACTAACTACGAAGCTTTTACACGACACTTTTCGCGTCAGTTATCTCGCCAAGTTAACCATTTTCGCGATAACCATAACTCCCCCCCCCCCCCCCCCCCCCCCCTCTAGTTACGGGTTAAAGGTTAAGGTTAGTGGTTCGTTAACTTCGTTTGGCTTCCGAGCTGTGAGATATATTGGCTACGCTAGTTCCAGTTCAGTCCGTCAATTTCTGCAGATCCGAATTTTCTAGAGCAGCAAGCAAGAAGGCATTGGCCGAGCAGATGTTGATGATCAGCTGCCAGATCTCACCAATCAATCTCGATCGACGGGTCGCTGCGGAGCGCTGCGGAGCCTCGAAGTCGCTTGCTTCACAGCACGGTTTGTGCTGAGGAGCAAGGTCCGAAGATAGCTCGTCTGTCACCCAAAATTCAAATACCACGAGGCTATCCAGAAGTACACGACCAACCTGACCGAACGCAAACTGCGAGCGCAAATGCACGTGTAAATATAAACTAGTTCAGTTTGCGTTCGTTGAGGGTTCAGGCATACGTGGCGCTAACTATTTGGTTATCTCGCCAACTCACAGCTTGTTTCTATTAACGGAGCTGAACTTTAAGCGGCGGTTAAATTCGTTATTTTCGGTGCTAACCGGTGTTTAGTCGGAAACACAAATAGTTGAGATCCGGTTAACAGGGGCGTGACCGCCCTTGTGTTGGCGATTGAATGGGGATCCGCTAGAGGTATGAGGAAGCCTCCCTGAGCCCCGCTGTCAGTAGGGTTGTTTTGTGTGCTGTGTGCAATGTCAGGTGTGTGCAACCTTGTTGCTGCCCTCGTGGCTGTTCTTGCGGAACGTGTGTCTCGTATCCCGCGCTTTGGTACACAGTTGCGCGTTACCTCATAAACTGGGGCTGTGCACCCTCCGGCTGTGACTAGGCAGTCTCCTTCGTGATGACTTGACTGTCGAATCCCAACGTCAAGTGTTTCGGGGCGCAGTTTGACTTAAATCTACCTAGAAGACGAGGTCACGTGACTGAAGATACATCTTGTCTAAAATTTGCTTGGAGTCGGAGGATAGGTGTCTGCATTTGCGAGTTTATCGAGCTGCCTGCCGTTTGCAAACGTCAGTTGGTGCGGTCCAAATGCACTTTGTAGGGCGAACCCTTAGGTTCCCTAGCCCACCCGTTTGGCGCATCCGGCAGTACGCCTGATGTACCGAAGTCGCTACCCATGGCTTTACAGTTAGATAAGCATTCGATCAATGCGCTAGGAGAAAGTCCTGGGATGCCGCGGTACCTCATGGTACCGGCATCAGTGTCCGTGCCATAGCTGGCAGCGGCACAGCAGTACAGTGCAGCAGGGAGGAGTCCTGTGCACTCTAAGTCACTCTAGGTGAGCCGGTGAAACCCGGTGAATAACATCCCCCCCAATTCCTGGTATTCTTCATCCTGGAGAATTCCGGGAATTAGAGGAGTTAAAAGAAAAAACTAGAGGGACTTTAAAATATTCATAAGCAGGTTATGCTGTGGAAGATAAACTAGCAGGCTGGCTTATAAAAGGGGTGCAATGAGATGAGGTTCAGGAGTATTCTGTGGGACAGGGTGTCTGCCCTGGTCAAAATCTAAAAGAGAAGAAAGCAGACACTCAAGTTGCAATCAATCAATATTCTAGGAAAAGTCTGTCTCATGTCGAGGAGTCCAGGGTAGAAATTGCATAGGTGACTGGTGGGAAGTCACATCTAAAATGCTACAAGGGAAGCCATGTAAGCTTACCATCTTATCAACTGCTGGCTGGCTAATGGTTCAGAGAATCAAGTGTCATCAACTGGGTATGGGATCTGGTAGAACCCATCTCGCTTAAGTCTAGTTGTGATGGCCTGGTGCAGGTCATCCCACAGGTCAGCTGTAGGGTCAGAGTGGAAGACAGGAGGGCAGAAGTTGAGTATGAAACAGTCTTGCTGATTCCAGGGCATGATGGCATCATCAACGTAGATCAGGATAGGGCTGGGCTCTCCATCTGTCCTGATCTGATGGGATTGCATGAGGAGTCCTGGCTGTCTGTGAGCTGCATTGCAGTAGGCACTGACCATGGCTGCCTGCAGGCAAATGGTCCATTTCAATCTATCCTTCATGCTGGCTGAGCAGGTGTCATACTTATATATGAGAGTGGCTAGCAGCTTGGAGTGCAGGTGGATAGGGCTAATAACTGGTGCAGGATTGTTGGGCATATCCTGTTCTCTCCAGACTTGGTGTGGAAGGGACCTCAGGTACTTGTACCTTGCATAGAAGTCGTGGATCAGGGTGTATAAGGGGACCCTGAGCATGTTGACTATGCAGGGTGGGGTGGGCAAGAGCATCATGTGATCTAGTATGTCCATCAGTTCTCCTAGGGGATAGTACCCCTCCCTGTGGTCCTCAAGGATGTAACTGATGGCAGACATATGGGCATTGTTTTGTATGTCAGCTTGGGAACCTGGTTCTGAGGTGGGAGGTGTGCTACCTGGTGAGAAGTCTGTGATACCAGTGGGGGTCATGGTTTGGAGGAGTATGTCCTCTTGGAACAGGGAAAGGGTGGCAGTTATCAACTCTGCAGGTTTATCTTCTGCTGGCTCTACTAGGGGCTCTGCTGGTGGTTCCACTGCTGGCTGTTCTGGTGTCTCTACTGATAGCTCTACTGGTGGCTTTACTGGTTGTTCTACTAGTGGTTCTACTGGTGGCATAACTGGTGGCTGTGCTGGTAGCTCTACTGCCAGCTCTACTGGATGCTGGATCAACTTCTGGCTGGCTACAGATGGGTATCTCTTCTTATAGACCTCCAGCATTGATGCTTTTATGTTGGCCAGCTGTTGGTCAACATCTATGGCATCATCATCCTTGCTACAACTAGGGGCACTATCTGGCAGGACTTCTACATATCCTGCTTCTCTGTGACAGTCTGACCAGTACAGGCAGTTTGGGGAAGGCTCACCATTTGATTTCTGCTGGTACTGGACAGTGGCAGGGGCTGTATGGGATGCTGGAGGTGCTAGTATAGGAGGACCTGTCAGGTTGGGCTTGAGAAGGGTGTCCAGGGGTGGCTTATGGGCCAAGTTGGTGTTTGGTGAGGGGCACTGTCTGGAGCTGTGTCCAAAACCATCACAGTTCCAGCAAGTCATAGTCATACCTGGCCTGTTTCTCTTATCTCCCTTCCTGGTACGGCTGGGAGAAGCAGGGGCAGGGCTTGTGGAGGGAGGTACAGCAGGATCAGCAGAGGTGGAGGGAGGTGAAGAGACAGGAGCTGGGGGAGAGGGAGGAGGAGGAGGAGGAGCACCTGGAGGTGGTGATGGGGGAGGAGGAGGTGGAGATGACGATGAAGGAGGAGGGGGAAGAGATGCCAGTTCATGGAGGCGGTCTGTAGAGTCCTTGAACCGTTGAGTCCACTTAGCTCTTCCTGCCGGGCATAAATGGTGTACCATGACGTGGGGGTTCAGGTACCACGGGTCAACTGGGCTGTCTTGGTCTGGGTGGTCAGTAGGCTTGGGGTAGAATACATTTGTGGTACAGACTCCCCCTTTTGTATTGTTATGGTAGACCAGGACAGACTGGAGGGGGGGGGCAGGTTCATTTTCCTGTCCTACGTCCTGGTCCTGATCCTCTTGGGAAGGTAGGCATAGGGTAGCCTGGGAGTCATCCAAAGAAAGGGTAAGGTCATCATCTTGTCTCATCATAGCTGGGATGCTTATGTGTTGCATTGGGATGCCAGTGTGTGGAATGATGAGTGGCATGGGATCACTATCAATGGGGCATATATGGACATCCTTGAGGGTGAGGATCAAGCCATTGTGTGCTTGGATGACAGCTGTGCCTGTGGAAGAGCACATACGTGGATGGGGATGTCCGGGGAAGAACACTGGGATTGGAGGAGATAGAGGTATGATTCTGATGAGGGCATGCTTGTTATAGGTGAGGTGATGGATTGAATCAGAGCTGAGTACCCAGTCATGTGCCATGGGCTGGGAAGGGGAGAAACACATCATGGTAGTGCCAGGGGTGTGCTCAGAGGTGGTTGGATCAGAAGTAGCATCTTCATGGTCCTCACTACTGAGGGCCTTCTGCAGAGTGGGGGGATTTCCTATCTCTGAGGCAGTGTGAAGGACAGGTGCAGTCTCAGAAGTAGGATCTTGGTCTTGTTGGTCCCCACTACTGTGGGCAATCTGCAGAGTGGGGGTACTTCCTATCTCTGAGACAGCGTGCAGGACAGGGTGGACATCAGGACAGGGCAGGGCACTGGAGATCTTACTTTCAATGAGGGCGTCCCGCTCTTTGAGCATGTCTTCCTTCCACTCGGGATACCATCCAGGCAGATGAGCATCTGGATGGACAGGTGGCACTGGAGGCACAGATGCTTGGTCTGGAGGGGCAGATGCTGGGTCCTCAGGTTGGTCAGATGATCCAGCAGGGTCATCTTCTCCAATCCAGAATTCCTGTCCCGCTGATGATGGGCACCAGTCGCAGTCGGCTGGTTTACAGGAGGGGGCCTGGAGGGGCCTGGAGGAGGTTGAGGTTGCTGTTTGTAGCGACCCTCTGCGATGTCCTTGAACCAGTTAGGGTCCTTCTCCAGGATCTTCTGCGCGCTCGCGCGGAGACTGGCCTTGAGTTTGGCGTCGTCCAAGGGGCAGAGGACAAGAGGATCATAGGGATTCTGAGGCATCTTCGGTGGTGGAGGAGGAGCATCCACGAATGGCGGGGGTGGTGGCGCATTCCGGTCAGAGGGGGACCTGGATGCTCGACGGAAAGGAAGGGCTGCATTGCGATGAATGGAGTGGCGAGAGAAGTTTAGAGATTTGATGGTTGTGGGAGGTGGAGTTTGGATAGGAGGATCTAACATGAAAACTGATCCATACTCATTTCTCAGGTAGCGCAAAGCAGACGCTGCATTGTTGGTGCGTTCGCGCAGAACAGCAGCGATAGATGGGTGGACTGAGTCACAAATGTGGTTCATAGCAATAAAGTTGCTGATGGCAGTGATATCACTGCTGGGCGAGGTGATGTAGTGCATGCCGTCTTTTGGTTCTGAGAACGAAATGAAGTCTCTGTCACCATGAAGCACTGAGTACCTGCAGAAGTTGTCCAGCATGGGGCTGGTCATGTCCTTGTACCAGGTAGCAAAGGTTTCAAGTGTTCCCTTATTACCGTCGAACTTGGGGTATTGCCGCGCATCCATGGCGAAGGTCAGGGGAAGGGCAAAGCTCAGGGTGGGAAAGGCGGGATTAGGGAGTAGGAGATCTGAGTACGATAAAGAAACTCGAGATCAGGGAATGGGGAATTGGGAAAGAGGGATTGGGTACGAGGAGGGTTTGGGGAAGGAAAGGTTGGGGTGAAGTCCAACTGGGGAGAGGTCTGGAGGGTTTAATAGGTCAGGTGGTGGTTGAGAGACGGCTGAGGCTGCGTAAGCAGCGGGACGTGGGAGATAGGGAAGGGGGTGGTGGGGGCGCAGTGGAGGTAGAGATTGTTGTCAGGGGGGGGGGGGGGGGGGGGGGGGGGGCTGGAGGACAGCTTGATGCTCAAGGGAGCAGGATCACCGGGTAGGCTGATATACCGCACAAGAGTTGTGTCCCAAGGGGGAGATTCTTGTCGGGTGGAGCTTTCTTCACTCCTTTCAATTGATGCACTCCGCGCGACAACAATCAAAATGACCTTCAGCTCGGAATAGCGTCGAGCAAGGACAATCTAAAGCGAAGGGACCATAACCTGTGAATTCCGGAGTTTGTGCAGAGCACAGAGACGAGGGGAAGACGGTAAGGATAAGATCTTTACAGTTAGATAAGCATTCGATCAATGCGCTAGGAGAAAGTACTGGGATGCCGCGGTACCTCATGGTACCGGCATCAGTGTCCGTGCCATAGCTGGCAGCGGCACAGCAGTACAGTGCAGCAGGGAGGAGTCCTGTGCACTCTAAGTCACTCTAGGTGAGCCGGTGAAACCCGGTGAATACCCCCCCCCCCCCCCCCCCCCCCGTGCTGTGAAGCAAGCATCTTCGAGGCTCCGCACGCAGCCCTCCGCAGCGACCCGTCGATCGAGATTGCTGGGTGAGATCTGGCAGCTGATCATCAACATCTGCTCGGCCCATGCCTTCTTGCTTGCTGCTCTATCCTAAAAAAATCGAATCTGCAGAAATTGACGAACTGAAGTGGAGCTAGCGTAGCCGAAATATCTCACAGCTCGGAAGCCAAACGAACTTAACGAACCACTAACGATAACCATAACCCGTAACTTGGGGGGGGGGGGGGGGGGGGGGGGGGGGGGGGGGGGGGGGTATGGTTATTGCGAAAATGGTTAACTGAGCGAGATAACTGACGCAAAAAGTGTCGTGTAAACGCTTCGTAGTTAGTTAACTGTTATTGTTTTTCAATAGAGCGGTCGAACAACTTAGAGACAGGTTACGGGGTACAAAAGTACGGGTAGTACATGGAGACAAATCAGTACGCCTTGCCATGGTGGCTTTGGTAGCCTCGGTGGCGTGTTCAATCGATGGATGGATAATCTGACGGCTTGCATGCCTGCATTCCTGCTAATGGGAATTGCTCTGCGATTCAACGAAGTTAGTCGCGCTCTGCCCTTAGTTAGTCGCGCTCTGCCCTTAGTTAGTCGCGCTCTGCCCTTCTGCTGAGGTTCTTGCGCTCAGCAATTCTGCTATGGTTCTTGCGATCAGCAATTGTGCTAAGTTCAATGCGCTCTGCCATTCTGCTGAGGTTCTTGCGCTCGGCCTTTCTGCGATGGTTCTTGCACTCAGGCATTCTGCTCAGGTAGATGCGCTCAGCAATTCTGCTGAGGTTCTTGCGCTCTGCATTTCTGCTCAGGTAGATGCGCTCAGCAATTCTGCTCTGGTAGTTGCGCTCAGCAATTCTGGTAAGTAAGATGCGCTCAGCAATTCTGCTGAGGTTCTTGCGCATCGCAATTCTGATCAGGTAGTTGCGCTCAGCAATTCTACTCAGGTAGTTGCGCTCGGCAATTCTGCTGAGTTAGATGCGCTCAGCAATCCAGCTGAGGTAGACGCGCTTTGCAATTTTGTTAAGGTAGGTGCACTGTGCGATTCCGTGAAGGTAGGTGCGCTCAGCAACCCTGTGAAGGTAGATGCTCTCAGCCATTCTGCTTATGAAGTTGCGCTCGGCAATTCTGCTAATTTAGATGCTCTCAGCCATTCTGCTTATGAAGTTGCGCTCAGCAAGTCTGCTAATGTTGATGCGCTTTGCAATCTTGCCGACTCGAGGTAATAAACTGCCGAGGTAAAAACGTACAAGCGGCCACACCTGGAAGTAGAAGCAGCCCCCCCGGTAGCACCACCCGTAGCACCCCTCTTCAAGCCAC
Organism: Chlamydomonas sp. ICE-L; assembly: GCA_013435795.1. NCBI lineage: Eukaryota > Viridiplantae > Chlorophyta > Chlorophyceae > Chlamydomonadales > Chlamydomonadaceae > Chlamydomonas > Chlamydomonas sp. ICE-L. The sequence goes on along the minus strand of JACBWV010000610.1, from coordinate 125,527,413 downwards.
AGGTCGACCAGGAGCGGAACAGGAAGCAATGGTATATCCGCTAGCAACACTGAGTGGTTCACGAGCAGGTACAAGAGGAGGCGCAGGTATAGACAAATCAAAAATTGATGGCCGAGTCATTGAGATGAACTATAGTACTGAAAACGGCAACTCGTGAATTACTCGCACGGCAATTTGGTCCTCTTTTAGCGGCAAGTCGGCTAGGAGCGGAACATAACTCAATGGTATAAACGGGCATAGGGACACGGATAGTCGGCAGCACTAACGGTCCACGACCACGATTGGGAGGAGGCGCTATATAAATGTATCAAAAATCGATAGCCTAGACAATGATATTAACTACAGTACAGAAAACAAAAACTCACGAATAACCTGCAACTGCAATTTGGTCAAACAAGTGTGCAAGTGGTCACTTGTTTTTCAATCTCGCAGTTTGGTAACACAATGTACATCAGTACTGCAAGTTCATCTCTTGGCAGAACATCTCACTGGGCTGTAATTTTGTAATGTAAGAGTACTTGTTCGATAGAACTCACAAGCAGGCATCAGCATGGTACCTGTACGTGGCAAGCTCGAGACCGATCAAGGGCGGAATTGTCTTATACAGAATAGATACAGCATGCCAGCTCAGCAACGACGTACGACGGACGGTGTACAACGTACGTTAAGTCGACAAGTGTGCAAGTGGTCACTCTTGTTTTTCAATCTCTTAACCGTAACTGGCCGAGATAACCTGCTCGTGTAAACGCTCTCTTAGGGTCTACTCAGGGTTCGGTGGGGACGGATTCCGCTGTCTTGAATCGTACCCATTTCGCGACAGATGTGATGGGGATTTGTGTGGGCCTAAGTCAGTACTGCGGTGCCCACAATAAACTCTAACCGCCAACCGTCCTTCCTATATACCCATTTGCCCATGCTTTCCAAACCTATTTCTCTTCCCTCGATTGTATTCCTTAAGCAACGGCTCCCGGCGTTCTTTCTTTCTGTCTACGTCTCCCTTCCGTTCGTCTTTCTCCTTCAGTTGCATTGACCTCCTTCGATTCAGAACAACGTTAGGTAGTGGCAAGGACTGCAAAGCCAAAACCGTTCTGACAGTGTCCGGCGGTCATGCAAGCAGCTATGAATCAACTTCGAAAACTCACTAGCTGCTTCGCTCGCATGGATGAGCCATCAGTCGAGCCACCACGCGAGCCATCGCCCGAGCCATCAACCGAGCCATCACCGGAGCCATCACCGGAGCCATCACCGGAGCCGCAGCCATTCAGCGCTTCGGTGAGTTGCCCCGCGGCGAAAGGGGGAATCAACCAATCGGGTAGAGTAGATATATCGAAAAAGGAAAAACAAACACTACGGCCAGAACGCTGTGCGAGCAGAGGCAGCGGGCCATAGTAAGCTCCTTGATCGATTGCAAGACGCACTCGATCAATTCGCCCTCTAAACTGACGCGCTCACTCGCCAATTGTGTCAAACAATCGAGCATGTTGGAAGCTACGGTACTTATCATCCGTCGAATCGTTAAAAGCCCGACTGCAGAAAAAAATCCGTCCCCCCTTGCGATACCCATCGGAACAACGCCCTCCCCCGGTGCCTACTCCGAAGTGCTGTTCAATAACCAAACAACCAGGTGTGTTCAGAAGTATCAGTCGCTTCCGAAATAAAGTAACATATGAAGCCTTCCCGCACTGTACCATCCCGGGAGGCTGGGGCCAAAACTTACTGCGCTAGGTAACAGCTGTCTCTGATAACCGAGCCAGGTCCACTGGTGACGTTTTCCCGGGTGATCTATTGCGAGGCTCCAAACATGTTTTCGTGTGTGAGCGCTTTCCGGCCCTGTGCAGCGCGCCTGGGCATGGAGGGATACATGTGTTTCTCACATGGTGGGTATACTGGGCTCATCTTGCATGCACATGTGGCACCCATTCAAATTTGAACTGGATATTGAGGATGGGGCTCCATGCAATGTGTCAAGTGCTCATCTGGAGGGCTACATGCTGGTGTCCATACACATCTAGGTCAATGTGTGTGCCCACAACACACACTAGCTTCAGAGTAGCACGGCATGCTTACTAGTCCGACCCCCTAAGTTCACCTATGGAGGCAATGAGAAATTTGGGGTTGGTGTGCCCTGTGCAATATAGGGTACTTGTGACATGCCCCCACACCATGTTCATTTGATTATACGAAGGGGGAAAATGGAGGAACTAGTTTACAGCTGCCTAGTCATTGCTTCATAACACATGATGGCCCATGCATAATATGAGTCGGGAGGTATATCATATAATTTTGACCAAAGGCAAGTATGACATCAAATGATATCATGCAAATTGCATCATATGATATTGCATATGAATGCTAACTTTAGCTTCGTCAGTCTGCCGGCAACATATGATATCATGCAAATTGCATCATATGATATTGCATATGAATGCTAACTTTAGCTTCGTCAGTCTGCCGGCAACATATGATATCATGCAAATTGCATCATATGATATTGCATATGAATGCTAACTTTAGCTTTGTCAGTCTGCCGGCCAACATATGATATCATGCAATTGGCCTCATATGATATTGCATGATGTAACTTTAGCTTCGTCAGTCTTTCCGGCAACATATTATAGCATGCAATTGCATCATCTATGATGTTCAAGAATGCTAACTGTAGCTTCGTCAGTCGCCGGCAACATATGATACATGCAAATGCTCATATGATATTGCATATGATTCATACTTTAGCTTGTCAGTCCTGCCGTCACCATATGATACATGAAATTGCATCATATATATTGGCATCTGATGCAACTTTAGCTTCGTCAGTCTGCAGGCAACCTATGATATCATGCAAATGCTCATATGATATTGCATATGAAAATGCTACTTTAGCTTTCTCAGTCTGCCCGGCAACATATGAGGTCTGCAAATTGCATCATATGATATTGCATATGAATGCTAACTTTAGCTTCGTCAGTCTGCCGGCAACATATGATATCATGCAAATTGCATCATATGATATTGCATATGAATGCTAACTTTAGCTTCGTCAGTCTGCCGGCAACATATGATATCATGCAAATTGCATCATATGATATTGCATATGAATGCTAACTTTAGCTTCGTCAGTCCTGCGGCAACATATGATATCATGCAAATTGCATTCATATGATATTGCATATGAATGCTAACTTAAGCTTCGTCAGTCTGCCGGCAACATATGATATCATGCAAATTGCATCATATGATATTGCATATGAATGCTACCTTTAGCTTTGTCAGTCTGCCGGCAACATATGATATCATGCAAATTGCATCATATGATATTGCATATGAATGCCTAACTTAGCTTCGTCAGTCTGCCGGCAACATATGATATCATGCAAATTGCCATCATATGATATTGCATATGAATGCTAACTTAGCTTCGTCAGTCTGCCGGCAACATATGATATCATGCAAATTGCATCATATGATATTGCATATGAATGCTAACTTTAGCTCGTCGTCTGCAGGCAACATATGATTCATGCAAATTGCATCATATGATATGGGCATATGACTGCCTAACTTTAGCTCGTCCTCTGCCGGCAACATATGATTCATGCAAATGCATCATATGATATTGCATATGAATGCTAACTTAGCTTCGTCCAGTCCCTGCGGCAACATATATATCATGCAAATTGCATCTATGATTTGCATATGAATGCTAACTTAGCTTGTCATCTGCCGGCAACATATGATATCATGCAAATTGCATCATATGATATTGCATATGAATGCTAACTTTAGCTTTGTCAGTCTGCCGGCAACATATGATATCATGCAAATTGCATCATATGATATTGCATATGAATGCTAACTTTAGCTTCGTCAGTCTGCCGGCAACATATGATATCATGCAAATTGCATCATAGGTATTTGCATATGAATGCTAACTTTAGCTTCGTCAGTCTGCCGGCAACATATGATATCATGCAAATTGCATCATATGATATTGCATATGAATGCTAACTTTAGCTTCGTCAGTCTGCCGGCAACATATGATATCATGCAAATTGCATCATATGATATTGCATATGAATGCTAACTTTAGCTTCGTCAGTCTGCCGGCAACATATGATATCATGCAAATTGCATCATATGATATTGCATATGAATGCTAACTTTAGCTTCGTCAGTCTGCCGGCAACATATGATATCATGCAAATTGCATCATATGATATTGCATATGAATGCTAACTTTAGCTTCGTCAGTCTGCCGGCAACATATGATATCATGCAAATTGCATCATATGATATTGCATATGAATGCTAACTTTAGCTTCGTCAGTCTGCCGGCAACATATGATATCATGCAAATTGCATCATATGATATTGCATATGAATGCTAACTTTAGCTTCGTCAGTCTGCCGGCAACATATGATATCATGCAAATTGCCTCATATGATATTGCATATGAATGGCAACTTTAGGCTTTCGTCAGTCCTGCCGGCAACATATGAATCATTCAATTGCAATCATATGATATGCAATTAATGCTAAACTTTAGCTTCGTCAGTCTGCGCAACATATGAATCATGCAAATTGCATCATATGATATTGCATCTTGAATGCTACCTATTAGCTTCGGCAGTCCTGCCGGCAACATTGATATCATGCAAATTGCATCATATGATATTGCATATGATGCTAACTTTTATCTTCGTCAGTCCTGCCGGTCATATGATATCATGCAAATGCATCATATGATATTACATCTGATGCTAACTTTAGCTCGTCAGTCTGCCGTCAACATCATGATATCATGCAAATTGCATAATATATTGCATCTGAATGCTAACTTTAGCGTTTGTCAAGTCTGCCGTCAACATAAACATGATTCATGCAATTGCAATCATATATATATGGCATTGAATGCTAACTTTAGCTTCGTCAGTCTGCCGGCAACATATGATATCATGCAAATTGCATCATATGATATTGCATATGAATGCTAACTTTAGCTTCGTCAGTCTGCCGGCAACATATGATATCATGCAAATTGCATCATATGATATTGCATATGAATGCTAACTTTAGCTTCGTCAGTCTGCCGGTAACATATGATATCATATGATATCATATCGCTGTTCCTGAAATATGAGCCACCAATAGTGCTATATCCCTAAATATCACTCATGTAGTCAGTCTAAGCTGGTTGTTGACATGTGGCTATTTTAACAAGATGACTAATACTTTTGAACAAGCCTAAACGTACTAAACAACTGACTACCTTCTTCAAGCATTAACTAATTCCCATATCATTCCACTCCTTCAGATAGCAATTGTTTATGATACCATCCCACTGCAAGTGACCATCAACCCACAACCACCCCCCAACGCACATTACCCACCACCTCCTCCTCCAAAGCTTGCACCCACCTCCGATGTGCTTGTGCACTGCCCGCTGGAGAGGCCCCACAACTTGGCAGTCTTGTCCTTACAGCCAGTGGACAGCTCCTTCCCATCCGGGCTGAAGGCAACGCTGTCGGCACGGTGTTGTCCGCCGGCGCCCCCTTCAAAGTGATGTTCAAAAACAAGCAAACAAGCAGACTAACGAACCAACTGACTAACTGAATTAACAAACCCTAAAACCTAAACCCTAAACCCCAACACCTAAACAACTAATTGACTACCTACTTCAAGCACTTCCTAACGCCCATGTCATTCCACCCCTGCAGATGGCAATCTTCGATACAATCCCGCTGCAAGTCACCATTGGCACTATGCCGTCCGTTGGCTCCCCTTTCAAAGTGGTATACCAAAACCAGCTTAGCTCTGCATACTTTGGCCCACTAGAGTGCAACACCCCCATGGGTTTGACCTTGTCAGAGGCATTTATTTGGGAGCAACTCCTGGGCACTTCGGACAGTAAGAGGCGGGAAGAGCTAGTGACTGAGATGTTGCAAGTGGCCCAGACAGGAAACGAGTGGAGGCAGGCCGTGCCTATGGACACACTTGTAACAATACGCCCCGTTGAAAGAGGAGGTACGTGTAGGCAGTACATGCGGTAGCTTCATAGGAGAAGCGGGAAGGGGTACCTGTAGGCAGTACATACGGTGGCTTCATAGGAGAAGCGGGAAGAGGTACGTGTAGGCAGTACATGCTGTACCTACATAGGAAAGGTGGGAAGAAGTACGTGTAGGCAGTGCATACGGTAGCTTCATAGGGGAGGCTGGAAAAGCTGGTGTCTTTGATGGTTTAAGCGGTACAGGCAGGGGAGGAGTGAGTGATCAAGTCAACAGCTGCCAGCCTCGTCCACTCTCTATTTAAAATCTATTTTGACTCTATTTTAAAACTATTTCAACTCTATTTCGGCACTATTTTGATTTACCCCCCCCCCCCCCCCCCACACACACACACACACACACACACACTCAATCCCACCCACCCATCCCAGATTCTGCCATTCCAGAAGAAGAAGCTGATCAAGTCAACAGCCACCAGCCTCGTCCACTCTCTATTTGGACACAATTTTGACTCTATAAAAAACTATTTCGACTCTATTTAAAACTATTTCGACTCTATTAAAAAACTATTTTAACTCAATTAAAAAAATATTTCACCCTATTTGGACACTATTTCGACACTATTTAAGACTATTTCGACTCTATTTAAATACTATTTCGACTCTACCATAGGCGCATGATATGTTGGCGGAAAATAGAGATGGCGGATGGCACCCAAAAGGGGCTAAAATCATGGCCGATTGTAAGGTTGGCGGATGTTACAGATTTGGGGTGCTCCATAAATTGGTCCAGGGTACCAATGGCGGATGGCGGAATCCTTTTTTACATTTTTCCAATTCAAACCAGATTCAAGTGTGACTTAAATGAGTTATTCTGGGCATAACAGGAGTATACAAATATTGGACCTCTGAATTAAAAAAACCAGTGTGAAATAATATTGGACCTCTGTGTAAAAAAACCGTGTCACCCTGTGCAAAAAACTTGAGGAGGGCTGCCCCCCCCCACCCCCCCCCCCTCCCCCCTAAATAAGAGGCATGACTAATATCATTGGCTTGGAGATTGTCTTGCAGATAGTGCATGCAAGGCAATGTTCACTTCAGACTGTATTTGTACAGTCCAGTGGTAGCCAGGGGGCAACAGTAGGCTGTGAGACAGAGGGAGGAGCCAAACCAGGGTCTGGCGACGCCTGAGCGCCCAAAGCTGGTTGAGGATTCATTAACTCGAGGGCCAGAACGAAATTGAAAAGAAATGAGCAGCCGTCAGGAAGGAAGGAAGTTGTCCAAAGGGAGTTACTCCCCCCCCAAACTGTGTGTACTGCACTGACTGTCTTGGCTTGGCAAAATGTTGGCGGATGGCCCAATCCGCCAGCGCTCCCCGCCTGGCCAAAATCATTGATGGCGGACAGGTGTCCGCCATCTCATCTGCCATCATATCATGCGCCTACAGTATTTAAAACTATTTCGACTATATTTTAAAACTATTATGACTCTATTTTAAAACTTTTATGACTCTATTTGGTCACTATTTCGACTCTATTTAAAAACCATTTCGGCTTTTTTTTTTTAACTAATTCGACTCAATTAGGACATTATTTCGACTATATTTTAAAACTATTATGACTCTATTTGGGCACTATTTTGACTCTATTTAAAAACTATCATGGCTCTATTTTAAAACTATTTCGACTCTATTTTAAAACTATTTTGACTCTATTTGGACACTATATCGACTCTGTTAAAAAAACATTTCGGCTCTATTTTAAAACTATTTCGACTCTATTTGGACACTATTTCGACTATATTTTCAAACTATTTTGATTTACCCCCACCCCCACCCCCACCCACCCACCCACCCATACCACCCATACCACCCAACTGTCTCAGAATCTTCCATTCCAGAAGAAGAAGCTGATCAAGTCAAAAGCCGCAAGCCTCGTCCACTCTCTATTTTAAATCTATTTCGACTCTATTTTAAAACTATTTCGACTCTATGTTGGCACTATTTTGATTTACCCCCCCCCCCCCCCCTCCCCCCCCCCCCCATCCCAGATTCTGCCATTCCAGTAGAAGAAGCTGATCAAGTCAACATCTGCCAGCCTTGTCCCCTCTCTATTTTGGCACTAATTGAACACTATTTCGACACCATTTAAACACTATTTTGACTACATTTTGACACTACTTTGATTTATCGCCCCCACCCCACCCCACCCAACCCAACAAACCAACCAACCAACCAACCAACAAACCAACTACCCATCCCACCCACCCGTCCCAGAATGTTCCACTTCAGAGGAAGAAGCTGTCCAAGTAAACAGCGGCCACCTACGACTGCTCTCTATTATGACCCCAAATGATGACTACAAGCCGCATTCATCCGGCATTGGCAGTAAGTAAAACATAATTAGACAGAAGTGTATCCAAATGGTATGAAGCGGTTTTAAATGGTTTAAAGTCGTATTAAGTGGTATTAAATGGTTTAAAGTAGTAAACAAATGGTTTCAACATTTGTTTTTCAAGAACTTTTCAGGCCAATTTGGTAGCCACAAGCGGCGACCCAAGCCTCATTCTGGGACGGTGTGGTAGCACCGTCTGTAGTGCGCGAAGCGCTCGGCGCGAAGCGCCACTACCTTTAAGGGGGTCTGGGGGGCGTATTTTACTAATTTGGCCTCTGTTCCAGTTGGCAACGTTTACAGGACATTGCGGGCTTTACCGGTTCAAGTGGTATAAAATGGTATACAGTGGTAGGCAAATGGTATGGCCAGCCTGTTTGCCAGCTACGACTGCTCTCTATCATGAGTTCTACAAATGATGACTACAAGCCACCAGGGTACTACATTTTGTCAAATTGGTCAGCGCATAAAGCGCCCAACCGTCAAGTTGGTCAGCGCTTCGTATTGCAAAAAGCCCAAAACTGCGCGCTGCGCTCACAGGTGGTTAAAAAAACTGCGCGAAACGAGCAGTGGGGCTCAAAAGGCGTGCGCAAAATCGCGCTGCCGCGCGCGCTTTGTAGGACCCTGCAAGACACATTCATCCAGCGTAGGCAGTAATTACATCATAATGGTATACAAACGGTATGCAGTGGTATTCACATGGTATAAAGAGGCTGAAAGAGATCTCCAAGTGACTGCAAGCTGCATTCATCTGGCGTAGGCAGCAATTACAACATAATGGTGTACAAATGGTAAACGCATGGTATGAAGTGGTATATACCTGGTATAAAGAGGCTGAAAGAGATCTCCAAGTGACTGCAAGCTGCATTCATCCGGCGTAGGCAGTAAGTAAAATCGGAAAGTGGTTGTTTTCAAGCTTCATGGTATTGGGCCTCCTCCAGGGACAGCTTTGTAGTGTTTGTATAGTTCTTTTAGCCTTTTATAGCTTTTAGGGCCATTTAGGACCATTTAGGGCCATTTAGGGCCATTTAGGGCCAGCCTGTTTGCTTGCACTTGGTCCACTGCTCTCTCTATATAATGAAATCCCAAATGATGACTACAAGCCACATTCATCTGGCGTAGGCAGTAAGTAAAACAGAACAGTTTTTTTCTTTCAAATCTGGGCCAATTACTACAATGACCCCAAATGATGATTACAAGCCACATTCATCTGGCGTTAGCAGTAAGTAGAACATAATGGTATAAAATGGTATAAAGTTGTAGGCAGGCTGTAAGAGTTCTCCAAGTGACTGCAAGCCACATTCGTCCGGCGTCAGCAGTAATTACAACATAATGGTATACAACTGGTATGCAGTGGTATATACATGGTATACAGAGTCTGAAAGAGATCTCCAAGTGACTACAAGCCACATTCATCCGGTGTCGGCAGTAAGTAAAACTGAACAGGGCTTTGTTTTCAAATCTGAAAGTGGGTTTTTTCTAGCTGTATGGTTTCAGGCCTCCTCCAGGGCCTGTTTGCTTGCACTTGGGCCAATTACCACCGACATGGAACTCCCCCCCCCCCCCCCCCCCCCCACACACACACACACACACACCACCACCACAAGGACCCCCCACCACCCACCCCCACCCACCCCCACCCCCCCCAACCCAAACCACATTTTTCATCAGTTGTGCGTGATACTTTTTGTACGGACTACCGCTCAATGCGTGCAAGCTCTACACTAGATGAGATTGAGTCTTCCATAGACCCCCCCCCCCCCCCCCCCCCCCCCCCCCCCACACACACACACACTCCCCCACACCACCACCACCCAGGTGTGCGTGATACTTCTGATAAGGACTACCGGTCAATGCGCGCAAGCTCTACAGTAGATGATTTTGAATCTTCTGCTGACATCATCCTCACTGAGTCGCCAAAATCACCGGCAGAGGGGAACATGAAGGAGGAGGACGTCAAGGTACCCTATAGCATGCTGCAGCTCATCCGAGTGACTGCTAAGACATGGCGGGATGCAGCTAGTGGCCAGTGAGTATGAAGGGTGTATGGCTTGGAAGGGTGCATTTTGGGCGGGAAGGGTGCTGTAGGGGTGCAGAAAGGGGTGCTGAAGACCCCTACATTTGGGGCATCTTTAGCACCCTTGTATTGGGCATTTAATGGTGTATTCTGGGTGTATAAGGGTGCATTAGGGATGCTGAAAAGGGTGCCTAAGACCCCTGAAATTTGGGGCATCTTTGACACCCTTGTATTGGGCATTTAATGGTGTATTCTAGGTGTATAAGGGTGCACTAGGGATGCTAAAAGGGTGCCTAAGACCCCTGAAATTTGGTGCATCTTTGACACTTTTCTATTGGGCTTCTAATGGTGTATTCTAGGTGAATAAGGGTGCACTAGGGATGCTGAAAAGGGTGCCTAAGACCCCTGGAATTTGGGGCATCTTTGACACCCTTGTATTGGGTTTTTAATGGTGGATTCTAGGTGTATAAGGGTGCACTAGGGATGCTGAAAAGGGTGCCTAAGACCCCCCCCTGAATTAGTAGTGCCTGTGCTGCAGCTCATTCGAATGACTGCCAAGACTCAGCGGGATGAAGCTATTGGGCAGTTAGTATGGGTGGGGGGTGGAAGGGTGATGGGTGTGTGGTGGGATGGGGGGGCAGTGAGTATGGGTGGGGGGTGGAAGTGGGAGGGGAGGAACCGTATAGTATGCTGCAGCTCATCCGAGTGACTGCCAAGACATGGTGGGATGGAGCTAGTGGCCACTGAGTATGGGTGGGGGGTGGAAGGGTGATGGGTGTGTGGTGGGATGGGGGGGCAGTGAGTATGGGTGGGGGGTGGAAGTGGGAGGGGAGGAACCGTATAGTATGCTGCAGCTCATCCGAGTGACTGCCAAGACATGGCGGGATGGAGCTAGTGGCCACTGAGTATGGGTGGGGGGTGGAAGGGTGAGGGGTTTGTGGTGGTATGGGGGGGCAGTGAGTATGGGTGGGGGGTGGAAGGGTGAGTCGTGAGTGTTGTGGTGGGGTGGGGGAAAGGTAATGAAAACGCCTGGTGGGGCGTGGTGTTAAGGGAACCCGTCGTATGCGGGCAGAGAACGGTTTACCACCTTGACTGGACAAGCTACCATTGCGGTTGACAACGACCTGCAACGCTAAGGATGACCGTAGGGAGGAATCGAAGCCCCGACCCTTTGCCGTTAAATCGAATTGGTGTACCACTAGACCAATTGTATCACTGAAACGGGCTGTGGAGTGGGGGAGGGGTGTGAGTGAGTATGCCCCACACGTACTGTCTGCCTGAATTTAGAAATTGAAAGAGACAAGAAACTAGAAACTAAAAAAATGTTCCATGAGGTAAGGCAACAAGAACAGGAAGGAACAGCAGTGATTTTTTTTTCACATCTGAAAGTGGGTTTCTTCTAGATTTATGGTTCTGAGCCTCCTCCAGGGACAGCGTTTTAGTGCTTTCTGTAGCTTTTTGTAGCTTTTAGGGCCATTGAGGGCACACACAAAAAACACTTTTTTCTTTTTCTTTTTTATAGCGATAATTTCGCTTAAACGGGGTCAAAACTAGCGATCGCTATATATAGCGGAAATAAAAATCCCCGAGGAATTGTATTCGGTGCTGCAGCTAATCCAAGTGACTGACCCACACTCCATCATGGCCAAGTCAAGCCAAGCCAAATTGAACACACTGTTTGTATTGTTATGCAGGACTTGGTTGGTGATCACTCATACAGACGTCACAAAGGCTTGGTCAAGTCAATCAAAGTCAAGTCAAGCCAAGCCAAACCAAGAACACTGTTTTTATTGTTATGCAGGACTTGGTTGGTGATCACTCATACAGACGACACAAAGGCTTGGTCAAGTCAATCAAAGTCAAGCCAAGCCAAGCCAAACCAAGAACACTGCTTTTATTGTTATGCAGGACTTGGTAGGTGATCTCTAATACGGATGTCACTATGACCTGGTCAAGTCAAGCCAAGCCAAGCCAAACTGAGCACACTGCTTGTATTGTTCAGCAGGACTTGGTTGGTGATCACTCATACAGACGTCACTAAGGCCTGGGCAAGTCAAGCCAAGCCACACTGAACACACCCATTGTATTGTTATGCAGGACTTGGTTGGTGATCACTCATACAGACGTCACTAAGGCCAGGTCAAGTCAACCCCAGTCAAGCCAAGCCACACTGAACACACCCTTTTATTGTTGTGCAGGACTTGGTTGGTGATCACTCATACGGACGTCACGAAGGCTGAAGTGACCTTTAACATGATGGAAAAAATTACTGTGGCGCAGCTGACAATATTGGCACAGGTGGGTGGTTGTGATGATAATGATGGTGATGGTGATGATGGAAATAATTACAGAAGCGCAGCTGACAATATTGGCACAGGTGGGTGGTGGTGGTGATGATGGTGGTGGTGTTGATGATGATGGAAATAATAACAGAAGCACAGCTGACAATATTGGCACAGGTGGGTGGTGGTGGTGATGATATTGATGGTAGTGATGGTGATGGTGATGGTGGTGGTGGTGTTGATGTTGTTGATGATGATGGAAATAATAACAGAAGCACAGCTGACAATATTGGGACAGGTGTGTGGTGGTGGTGATGGTGGTGGTGATGATGATGATGGTGATGATGATGATGGAAATACTTACAGAAGTGCAGCTGACAATATTGGCACAGGTGGGTGGTGGTGGTGATGGTGGTGGTGATGATAATGATGGTGGTGATGATGGTGGTGGTGTTGATGTTGTTGATGATGATGGAAATAATAACAGAAGCACAGCTGATAATATTGGCACAGGTGTGTAGTGTTGGTGATGGTGGTGATGGTGGTGGTGATGATAATGATGGTGATGATGATGATGGTGATGATGATGGAAATAATAACAGAAGCACAGCTGACAATATTGGCACAGGTGGGTGGTGGTGATGATATTGATGGTAGTGATGGTGATGGTGATGATGACGGAAATAATTACAGAAGCACAGCTAATAATATTGGCACAGGTGTGTGGTGTTCGTGATGGTGTTGATGTTGATGATGATGGAAATAATAACATAAGCACAGCTGACAATATTGGCACTGGTGCGTGGTGGTGGTGATGATAATGATGGCGGTGATGATGGCGGTGGTGTTGATGTTGTTGATCATGATGGAAATAATAACAGAAGCACAGCTGACAATATTGGCACAGGTGCCTGGTGGTGGTGATGATAATGATGGTGGTGATGGTGGTGGTGTTGATGTTGTTGATGATGATGGAAATAATAACAGAAGCACAGCTGACAATATTGGCACAGGTGTTTGGTGGTGGTGATGGTGGTGGTGATGATGATGATGATGATGGAAATAATTACAAAAGCTCAGCAGACAATATTGGCACAGGTGCGTGGTGGTGGTGATGATGATGATGATGGTGGTGATCGTGGTGGTGATGATAATGATGGTGGTGTTGGTGGTGATGGTGGTGGTGTTGATGGTGTTGATGGTGATGTTGATGATGAAAATATTTACAGAAGCACAGCACAGTGGTGGTGTTGATGGTGGTGATGATGTTCATGATGCCGGTGTTGGTCGTGGTGTTGGATATGATGGTGGTGGTGATGATAAAGATTATGAATTTACGATGATGATGATCCTACACACACCAAACCTTCCAAAACGATACCATAGTTTCCCTTACACACCTCACCACCACCACACACGCACACACCACCACCACCTCACCCACCACCACACACGCACACCACCACCACCAGCTCACCCACCGGAATTTCCCTTACGCACCGGCCCACCCCACCGCACACCACACCACACCTACCCTCTCCAAGCATATCTTCCCAAAGCACGTGATCGACTACATGTGTGGTGGTGGTGATGATGATCCTACACACACCAAACACACACCCCTACCCCACACCACCTCACCCCCCCCACACACACCACCCCCTACCCTCACAAACCAGAGTTTCCCAAAGCACGTGATCGACTACATATGCGATGGCAGTAATGGTGATCCTACACACACCAAACACACACCCCTACCCCACACCACCTCACCCCCCCCCATCACCCCCTACCCTTGCCAATCAGAGTTTCCCAAAGCACGTGATCGACTACATGTGTGGTGGCTTGGAAGAGCAAGTGAAGACATATGGATCGCTCGCCCGATCTCATGAGAAGGCCACCCTTCTCTTCATGGACATTGTTGGTGAGTACTTGGTAGTGGTGGTAATAAGGCGTACTTTTTATTTTATTTATGTATTTATTTATGTATTTATCTATTTATTTACATCGCCTCAATTTTTTTATGTATTTAATTATGTATTTATCTATAAATTTGCATCGTCTTTGCGCCTCCAGGTCAGGGTAATTCGAAGCGCGCGCTGGTGCGCTGCTTTTTTGAGCCCCACTGCACGTTTAGCGCAGTTTTTTGCAACCCCTGTGGGCGCAGCAAGCATTTTGTGCGCTTTTTGCACTAGAGCGCAGTTTTTTGCGTTTTTTTGCATTAAAGCGCAGTTTTTTTGTTTTCAAGTGCGCTAAAGCGCTGGCCAATTTGGTCAATGGAAGAAACCTGCTCCAGGTCATTACACTGCATTTTTGTGACTGCTGACTGTATCTCTCCCGTATCAGGATTCATAACCATGAGCAAGAGTGTGGCATCTGCTGATGGACTCAACTTCCTCAACCAAGTCTTCGCACTCTGCTGCAACCTTGTGTGCGCACTGCAACCCTATATGTGTACTGCAACCCTTGGCATGCTGACTGTATCTCTCCCGTATCAGTATTCATAACCATGAGCAAGGGCGTGGCATCTGCTGATGGACTCAACTTCCTCAACCAACTCTTCGCACTCTGATGCGACCTTGTATGTGTACTGCAACCCTATTTGTGTACTGCACACCTTGACATGCACCTTGTCTATGTACTACAACCCTACTTGTGTACTGCACACCTTGGCATGCACCTTGTATGTGTACTGCAACCCTATTTGTGTACTGCACACCTTGGCATACACCTTGTATGTGTACTTGCAAGCCGATATGTGTACTGCAAACCTTGGCATGCACCTTGTATGTGTACTTGCAACCCTATATGTGTACTGCAAACCTTGACTGTATCTCTCCCGTATCAGGATTCACGACCATGAGCAAGGGTGTGGCATCTGCTGACATACTCAACTTCCTCAACAAACTCTTCACCCTCTTCGACACGCTGTGTGACCAACACAAGGTGCGAGTGTGTGTGTGCATGGTGGGAAGGGGAAGGGGGTAGGAGGGGGGTGGAGGAGGTGTGTGTTAAAGGGGTAGGAAGGTTGAAGGGGGTAGGAGGGAGGTGTTGATGGGGTGGGGTGGGGTGGGAGGATTGGTAGGAGGAGAAGGGGAAGAGTGAAGCATCTGCTGACGTTTTCAACTGTATCAGTCAGCTCTTGACACTCCTTGTCAAATCGATATGTGCACAAGTTGGAGGTGGGGGGGGACATGGTGGGAAGGGTGAACCACCTATGTCACCACCCCCACTACCTATGCCCCCCCCCACCACCACCACCACCACCACCCACCTACCTATGCCACCTGTGCCACCAACACCTATGCTACCACCACTACCCACCTATGCCACCACCACCACCAGGTGCACAAGGTGGAGGTGGGGGGGACATGGTGGAAAGGGTGAACCACCTATGCCACCACCCCCACTACCTATGCCACCACCACCACCACCCACCTATGCCACCACCCCCACTACCTACGCCACCACCACCACCCACCTATGCCACCATCACCACCACCAGGTGCACAAGGTGGAGACAGCCGGGGACTGCTACATTGTATCTTGTGGTATCATGGAGAGGGACGAAAAGAACGGCTTTTTCAAGGTTTGCACTGAACACGATGCTTCAAAGAGTGCTCAAAGAGTGCTGGACTTCGCCAAGGACATGCTGAGGATCTCGAAAATGGTGCGTCCTTTCAATGTGTATAAGTTTATGGGTAGCTGGAGTTCAAAAACAGTCTTGCACACATTCAGACAATCGATCCAGTTTTCTTGCGGTTGGGAATTTGCGAATATTTTGAAGGGGCTGCGAGTAACTGAACGGGTATGCGAGTGTCGATGCCAACGGCAACGGCAATCTCCTCCTCCAAACTCCTCCTCCTCCAAACTCCTCCTCTTCCAAACAAGAATCTCACGCAGGGAAACGCTTGGCAGTCAGTCAGATGGTGCGTCCTTTCAATGTGTATATGTTCATGTATCGAGTGGGTAGCTGGAGTTCAAAAGTCTTGCACACATTCAGACAATCGATCAAGTTTCTTGCGGTTGGGAATTTGCGAATATTGACAAGGGCACGAGTAACTGAATGGATATGCGAGTGTCGGAACAACACGCAAGGAGATATGCCACAAGCGCAACTGCCTTTCAATGTGTATATGTTCATGTATCAAGTGGGTAGGTGAACCCAAAGCTTTTAGACTAGCTAAAGTGAACTAGCTAGCTAAGGCGAACACTCTGGGGACCCAAAGCTTCTAGACTAGCTAAAGTGAACTAGCTAGCTAAGGTGAACACTCTGGGGACCCAAAGCTTCTAGACTAGCTTAAGTGAACACTCTGGGAACCCAAAGCTTTTAGACTAGCTAAAGTGAACTAGCTAGCTAAAGTGAACACTCTGGGAACCCAAAGCTTTTAGACTAGCTAAAGTGAACTCCGGGAGGCAAGACTTTAGGAAGCGGAGCGTGGTACCGCAGAAGCAGTGCCAGAAAAAACATATTGGAAGTGGCACAGCTCCGGCTCCCCACTGTGTACATGTTTTAGTTTGTGTATGTGTATATGCGTAGGTGTACGTGTATTTGAATATGTGGGTGTAGGGGTATATGTGTGTGTTGGGGTATGTGTAAGGGTATTTGAGTAGGGATATCTGTATATGTATGTATAGGGGCAATTGTATGTGCATATGTATGTGCATGGGCATATGTATGTGTAGGGGTACATGTGGCCAGATTTGTAAAAGTGTCCTCTGAACATGAACCACCCTCCCTAACCTCTCTACTCTCCCTACTCCCTTACGTTTACATCTGTTTGTGTGCAGGTGACTATGCCGCAGGACAACGAGCCTGTGATCATCCGGATTGGCTCGAACACTACCACCACCATCACCACGATCACCGCCGCCACCACCACCTGCATCACCACCACTATCACCAATGTTTACATCCTGCGTATGTGCACGACAACAAGCCCCTGATCATCCGCATTGGCTTGCACACAACCACCACCACGATCCCCCCCCCCCCACCACCACCACCTGCATAACCACCACTGCCTCCACTGCCACCAACTTCTGCTAACTGCACCACTGCCACCACTGCCACCAACCACTGCCACCAACCACTGCCACCAACTTCTACCAACTGCATCACTGCCACCAACCACTGCCACCAACTTCTACCAACTGCATCATTGCCACCACTGCCACCAACCACTGCCACCAACTTCTACCAACTGCCACCACTGCCACCAACCACTGCCACCAACTTCTACCAACTGCATCACTGCCACCACTGCCACCAACCACTGCCACCAACCACTGCCACCAACTTCTACCAACTGCATCACTGCCACCACTGCCACCAACCACTGCCACCAACCACTGCCACCAACCCACTGCACCAACTTCTAACCACTGCACACTGCCACCACTCCACCCACTCCACTGCCAACACCACTGCACCAACTTCTACCAACTGCATCACTGCCACCACTGCCACCAACCACTGCCAACAACCACTGCCACCAACTTCTACCAACTGCATCACTGCCACCACTGCCACCAACCACTGCCACCAACCACTGCCACCAACTTCTACCAACTGCATCACTGCCACCACTGCCACCAACCACTGCCACCAACTATTGCCACCAACCACTGCCACCAACTTCTACCAACTGCATCACTGCCACCACTGCCACTCACCACTTCCACCACCACGCACCACTCTGCACCACCACTCCGCCCCAACTTCGACCACTGCATCACTGACCTCCCACCACTGGCCAGACACGCGGACGGCACGCAGGGGCTGGGAGCAGAGAACCGCGATCTCACTGCCACCACCACTGCTACGCCTACAACTTCTAACCCAACTGCCACCACTCGGCCACCGAACCACTGCCACCACTTCTAAACCACTTACTGCATCACTCCACCACATGCCATCCCCACCACCACTCCACCAACCACTGCCACCAACCACTGCCACCAACTTCTTCCAACGATGCAAATCAACTGCCACCACGGGCCACCAACCACTGCCACCAACTATTGCCACCAACCACTGCCACCAACTTCTACCAACTGCATCACTGCCACCACTGCCAACAACTACTGCCAACTCCCACCACGTGCATCACCACCACTGCCACCAACTGCCACCAACTTCTACACCCTGTGTGTGTGCAGGTGAATATGCCGCACGGCAACGCGCCCGTGGTCATCCGCATCGGCATGATCATTCCCACCACCACGATTCCCACCACCACCACCACCAGCCGCATCGGCATGTTCATTCCCACCACCACGATTCCCACCACCACCACCACCAGCTGCATCGGCATGTTCATTCCCACCACCACGATTCCCACCACCACCACCACCAGCTGCATCGGCATGTTCATTCCCACCACCACGATTCCCACCACCACCACCACCAGCTGCATCGGCATGTTCATTTCCACCACCACGATTCCCACCACCACCACCACCACCACCAGCTGCATCGGCATGTTCATTCCCACCACCACGATTCCCACCACCACCAGCTGCATCGGCATGTTCATTCCCACCACCACGATTCCCACCACCACCACCACCACCACCAGCTGCATCACCACCACTGCTACCAACTTCTACATCCTGTGTGTGTGCAGGTGAATATGCCGCACGACAATGCGCCTGTGGTCATCCGCATTGGCTTGCACACCGGCTCAGTTGTGTCTGGGGTCATTGGCACCAAACTGCCCAAGTACTCGGTGTTCGGAGACACGATGAACACGGCATCCAGGTGTGTAGTAGTGGGGGTGGGTGGGTGTGTTTGAAGCAGTGGGGTGGTATGTGTGTGGGTGTGTGTGGGGGGGAAAGGTGGGGGTGCTTCAGTGTGGATGGTATGTGGGTGGGTGGGTAGCAGTGTATGTGTGGGTGTGGGTGGGTGGGTGGGGGGGGGGGGGGGGGGATATGTGGGTGTGTAGCAGTGCGGATGGTATGTGGGTGGGTGGGTAGCAATGTGGGCAGTTTGTGGGTGGGTGGGTATGGGTGGGTGGGGGGGGGGCACCTACCACCTAACAGCATCCAACACCTAACAACACCTGCCACCTACCATCACCTACCTACACCAACACCTACCACCTACCAACACCTACCAACTAGCAACACCTAACAACACCCGCCACCTATAACCACCTAACAACACCTCGCCTAACCTCATCATCTCCATACACATAGGATACTCAACCAACCAGCCAACCACCCAACCACCCAATAAAATGCACGTAGGATGGAGAGTACTGCTAGCCACCCAACCACCCAATACAATTCACGTAGGATGGAAAGTACTTCTAACCACCCAACCACCCAACCACCCAATACAATGCACGTAGGATGGAGAGTACTTCAAACAACCTAACCACCCAACCACCCAATACAAAGCACGTAGAATGGAAAGTACTGCCAACCATGGAGGCATCCAGATTTCTACCGACACCTACAGCTTGCTTCAGTCCGCCGGCAATACCGACACTTGGGAGCCTACTGGCGGCATCGAGGTAAGTGCCCCCATGCAATATTGACAATTGGAAGCCTACTGGCGGCATCTAGGTAAGCGCCCCCATGTACTTCCCCCATGCAACACCGACACTTGGGAGTCTACTGGCAGCATCAAGGTAAGCGCCCCCATGTACTGCTTCCATGCAATACCTATGGTGACTTGCTCAACCCCACCGTGTTACAGTGTTTAACCACCATCCTGCCTCCCCCCTCCCTAAACCCTATAACCTATAAACCCTTAACTGCAAGGTGAAGGGCAAGGGCATCATGGAGACCTTCCACTTTCAGATGGATGATTGCTATGGTGACTTGCTCACCCCCACCATGTTACACAGTCTAACCATCCTTCCTCCCCCCCGCCCCCCCCTAACCCTAAAATCTACAACCTAAACCCTGAACTGCCAGGTGAAGGGCAAGGGCATCATGGAGACCTTCCACATTCAGATGGATGAACAAGTCTTTGACGTCAAGGCGATCAAGAGAGACCTTAAGGATCCTATTGAGAAGGCAGATGATATCTTGGAGAACCCAAGGTGAGCATCATGCGTGTATTGTTCTGCATGTGCACATGTGTGTTGGGTGGGTGGTGTGTGTGGGGGGGGGGGGGGGGAGGGAGGGGAGGGGGGGGGGGGGGGGGGGGGCATACTTAGACATTGACGTGATCAAGAGAGACCTAGAGGATCCAATTTAGAAGGATGATGACATCTTGGAGAACCCAAGGTAAGCATTATGCGTGTATGTTTTGTCTCTGTGTGAGCAGGGGGGGGGGGGAGGGGGGGGGGGGGGGGGGGGGGGGGGTATGCATGCATGTATCTATGTTTGTGTTTGTTTGTGTGTGTGTGAATGGATGGATGGATGTGTGCATGTATATTTGTTTGTGTTTGTGTGTGAATGTAAGTATGTGCATGCATGCATCTTTGTATTATTTATCTGTATGTGTGTGTGTGAATGCATGTCTGTATGCATGCATGTATCTATGCATGTTTTTGTTTGTGTGTGTCTGAATGGATGCTTGTGTATGTGTGTATGCTTGCATGCATTTATGAATGTGTTTGTCTGTGTGCGTGAATGTATGTGTGTATGCTTGCATGCATCTATGTATGTGTTTGCCTGTGTCTGTGTGAATATATGTGTGTATTCATGTATACATGTATGTGTTTGTCTGTCTGTCTGTGTGAATGTATGTGTGTATGCATGTATCTATGTATGTATGGGTTTGTTTGTCTGTGTGTGAATGAATGCATGTGTGTATGCATGTATCTATGTATGTATGTGTTTGTTTGTCTGCTTTCAAGAGAGACATCGATGATTTAATCTTCAATTTCGTCTGTCTTTTGTCCAGTCTGATGGCATCCCATGAGGGAGTGTTCTGGCCCATTCTGAGCATGATGGAAAATTCAAATTCAAAATGTAAATTTAATTGAAGTCTGAGAGCTGACGTCACTTCACTCATATCTTTTGTCCAGTCTGATTTCGACCCATGAGGGAGTGTTTTGGCCCATTCTGAGCATGATGGAAAATTCAAGATTCGAATTCAAAATCAAAAACTCACATCACTTCACTCCTGATTTGTGTCCAGTCTGACGTCGACCCATGAGGGTGTGTTCTGGCCCATTCTGAGCATGATGAACAATTAAAATTAAAAATTAAAAACTTACATCACTTCACTCCTGTCTTTTGTCCAGTCTGATGTCAACCCATGAAGGAGTGTTACGGCCCATTCTGAGTGCTCTGGCCCATGATGAGATTACTGGAAGTCCAGGGAGTACCAAGAGGCGAGCAGTTGCGCCCGCACTAGGGATTTGTTTTTTCTATTTTCTGTTGTCAGTGTTTTCGGTGTTTTCTGTGTTCACTCCTGTCTTATGTCCAGTCTGTGTCTCATGATGGACGCTCTGGGCCATGGTGGGAGTGCTGAAAGCGCAGGGAGTACCAAGAGGAGAGAACTCGCGACCGCACCAGGGATTGTTCTGTTTTCTCTTTCTATTTTCAGTGTTTTCTGTTTTCTTTTTGTGTATTTCTGTTCCATGATCTCCTGATGAGAGCTCTGGGCCATGGTGGGAGTGCTAAAAGCGCAGGGAGTTCCCAGAGGAGAGTAGCTGCGCCTGCACCAGGGGTTGTTCTGTTTTCTCTTTCTGTTTTCAGTGTTTTCTGTTTTCTTTTTGTTTATTTCTGTTTTATGATCTCCTGATGAGAGCTCTGGGCCATGGTGGGAGTGCTGAAAGCGCAGGGAGTTCCAAGAGGCGAGTGGCTGGAGAAGAAGCACAACAACATAATGGCAATGATTTATGATGACGCGTGAGTCCGGGGCATTCCAATGCCCCTACAAACAATGCAGAAGAAGAAGAACAACATAATGACAATGATTTATGATGACGCGTGAGTCCGGGGCATTCCAATGCCCCTACAAACAATGCAGAAGAAGAACAACAACATAATGACAATGATTTATGATGACGCGTGAGTCCGGGGCATTCCAATGCCCCTACAAACAATGCAGAAGAAGAAGAACAACATAATGACAACGATTTATGATGACGCGTGAGTCCGGGGCATTCCAATGCCGCCTACAAGACAATGCAGGACAAATGACATGATTATGAGAGACGCGTGAGTCCGGGGCATTCCAATGCACCTACAAACAATGCAGAAGAAGGAGAACAACATAATGACAATGATTTATGATGACGCGTGAGTCCGGGGCATTCCAATGCCCCTAGAAACAATGCAGGAGAAGAAGAACAACATAATGACAATGATTTATGATGACGCGTGAGTCCGGGGCATTCCAATGCACCTACAAACAATGCAGAAGAAGAAGAAGAACAACAACAACAACAGCAACAACAACACGCAAATGTATACCCTCCTCTTCTCTCACCCTCCTCCTCTCCTCTCACCATCCTCCTCCCTCACAAACCCTCCCTCACCATCCTCCTCCCTCACCATTCCTACCTCACCATCCTCCTCCCTCACTATCCCCCCATCCTCCACCCTCACCACATCTCCCCTCACCATCCTCCTCCCTCACCACCCCTACCTCACCATCCTCCTCCCTCACTATCCCCCCATCCTCCTTGCTTTTCCCATCCCCCCATCATCCACCCTCACCACATCTCCTCTCACCATCCTCCTCCCTCACCAACCCTACCCCACCATCCTCCTACCTCCACTCCACCCCCCCTCACTCCCCCCCCCCCCCCCCCCCTTGCCTCCCCCAATCCTCCACCCCTCACCACCCCTACCACCCCATCCTCCTCCCTCACCACCCCTACCTCACCATCCTCCTAACTCACTACCACTCCCCTCACCTCCCCCATCCTCCTTACCTCTCTCCATCCCCCCATCCTCCACCCTCACCACCCCTACCTCACCATCCTCCCCCCTCACTACCACTCCCCTTGCTATCCCCCCATCCCTGCCCCTTAGCACCTCAAGATTGCCTGAGGAGAATCTCGTGTCTATGGTTTGGGGGAGCAAGATCCATTCTGAAACTACAGCCTTGAACCCTAAACCCTCACCACCTTCATACCTACAGCCTCTCACCGTCTTGGGAGTACAGCCTTATACCTTAACCCTAAACCCTAAACCCACACCACCTCCAGATATATTGCCTCTCCCTGCCTTGGCAGTACAGCCTTGCACCCTAAACCCTAAACCCTCACCACCTCCAGATCTACAGCCTGTCCCCGCCTAGGCAGTACAGCCTTACACCCTAAACCCTAAACCCTCACCTCCTCCAGATCTACAGCCTCTCAGCGCCCTGGGATTACATTGTTACTCACTAAACCCTAAACCATCACCACCTCCAGATCTACCGGCTACCGCCTCTCCCCTCCATGGCAGTACAACCTATCGCCTCCTTGGCAGTACAACGTTACACACTAAACCCTAAACCCTCACCACCTCCAGATCAACCGCCTCTTCCCTCCTAAGCAGTACAGCGTATCGCCTCCTTGCTGCAAGCAGGACCACCAGGGACACCACAGCCAACTGGAACAACCTACTGTTCGTTGGCCGCCCCTCTGATGACAAGAACTTCTCATCTCCCCATAATAGGGTATCCATGCTGGCACGAGAAAGGCTTCTGACCAGGGACGATAAGGGCCTCCCAGTTGTCGCGAGACGGGCTTCCCAACTGGCACGCGAAGGGCTTCCCAGCTGCCATGAGAATGGTTTCCCTCTTATCTCAAGAACGCTGCTGTCATTCACTTCCCTAACCCGAGGCACTTCCACCGGTTCAGCCCTCCGCCCAAGCTCGTTTGAGAATTACCGCCCTGCTGGCACGAGAAGGGCTTCGCAGGTGGCATGCTCTCCCCTAGCAACACCAGGTGTATGATGCTTCGCAGGTGGCATGCTCTCCCCTAGCAACACCAGGTGTATGATGCTTCGCAGGTGGCATGCTCTCCCCTACCCACCCCCGGAGTAACTTTCACCCGCCGGTGTATGAGGGAACCCTGGCATGGATCCAGTGAATGTCATACATATAGCTATGATGATACATCCTATGCAGGGGTATGCTGCATCACCATAGCCATTGGTATGATACCCCATCATGCACAGGGGCATGAAAGACCCTTGGCAGGGATCCATTGAATGGCATACATACAGCTATGATGATACATCCTATGCAGGGGTATGCTTCATCACCATAGCCATTGGTATGATACCCCATCATGCACAGGGGCATGAAAGACCCTTGGCAGGGATCCATTGAATGGCATACATACAGCTATGATGATACATCCTATGCAGGGGTATGCTTCATCACCATAGCCATTGGTATGATACCCCATCATGCACAGGGGCATGAAAGACCCTTGGCAGGGATCCATTGAATGGCACACATACAGCTATGATGATACATCCTATGCAGGGGTATGCTTCATCACCATAGCCATTGGTATGATACCCCATCATGCACAGGGGCATGAAAGACCCTTGGCAGGGATCCATTGAATGGCAGACATACAGCTATGATGATACATCCTATGCAGGGGTATGCTTCATCACCATGGCCATTCGTATGATACCCCATCATGCACAGGGGCATGAAAGACCCTTGGCAGGGATCCATTGAATGGCATACATACAGCTATGATGATACATCCTATGCAGGGGTATGCTTCATCACCATAGCCATTGGTATGATACCCCATCATGCACAGGGGCATGAAAGACCCTTGGCAGGGATCCATTGAATGGCACACATACAGCTATGATGATACATCCTATGCAGGGGTATACTTCATCACCATAGCCATTGGTATAATACCCCATCATGCACAGGGGCATGAAAGACCCTTGGCAGGGATCCACTGAATGGCATACGTACAGTTATGATGATACATCCTATGCAGGGGTATGCTTCATCATCATGGCCATTCGTATGATACCCCATCATGCACAGGGGTATGAGGTAGGAGAAAGCTACTCCGAGGACAGCCTGTCCGGGGTGACTGGTTAACCCTAAACCCCCACCCCCGGAGTAACTTCCCCCTACCGGGGTATGATGGACCCTTGGCATGGATCATATACATAAGCTATCATTTGTACTACTTCTTGGCAGCCTGTGTCTTGGGAGCAGCCTTGGCAGGGGACTTCGCAGGGGCTGCATCTCCAGTAGAGCTGAAGATTTTACACGTGCGTTGTAGCTAAAGCTCTAATTTACGCGTCATAGCTTGTCTACCGTGGTCAATAGGGGTAGTGGTGAATGTCCGTTTGGTCGAGGGTCGGTATTTCCCACCGACCCTAAGTGCGCCTACTCTTTAATAGGAGGGGCAATGCCATTCGAACTGAAGCCTCAGTGTCGCGGGTTTGTGTCCGGAGACCCACCTCCTGGGGTGAGGTACCTATCACATCTTAGAAAATAGCTTCAGCGCCAATTTACGCGTTTTAGCTTTAGCTCTAGGGTGGCCCATTTTAAGCCTGGGCCAATGCCCTTATTAAAGGGGGCAGAGCCCATTAGGGTTAATTAAAGGGGAGTTAATTTAAGGTTCAAGTCGTATCCAGGAGTTTGATGCATTATCATACAACTGGTTTTGTTTGTGTGATGGGTCGCAAATTGAGCGGCTCGGTGCAATTTCAGTGCGACACGCTGCCCCTCGAACCCCACGTAGTGCGAAGCGCAGAGCCCGGGGGGATTGGGGGGGGTGAGGGTGAGGGAATTTCTGTCTAGTTTGCCAGACCCACGCGTTGCCATGCAGCGACAGAATGACGAGGCGTCGTAACCAAACCGGAAGGGTCTGTGGGGGGCACATACACGTATGAATATAACAATACACAAACTTTTGCTTTACGTTCAGCGATGGTGTCATAAGTGACTTAACTGAATTCAAAATATCGGCAACGCGCCCCGGGTTCACGTAAGGCTATTTGCCAGTGTAAAAAGTTTAACGTACTGCTTTTTTCCATCCACCATACTTGCCTTTCTTCCAGTCAACCCATAACTGCGTATGCCAGTTACTGTACTGCTATTTGCCAGTGGTTAAGTAACTGCTACTTGCCCAAAGGGTTCCTCTACTGCTTTTTCCATTTACCGTACTGCTATTTCCAGTTAACGTACTGCTAATGCCAGTTACCGTACTGCTATTGCCAGGTAACGTACTGCTTTTTCCAGTCACCCTACTGCTTTTTCCAGTCACCATACTGCTATTGCCAGTTACTGTACTGCTATTGTCAGTTCATGTACTGCTTTTTCCATTTACCGTACTGATGTTTCCAGTTAACGTACTGCTATTGCCAGTAAACATACTGCTATTGCTAGTTAACCTACTGATATTGCCAGTTAACGTACCAACACTAAAAAATTACCGTTATAATTTGACCAGAGCACCCATCAAATCGAGGTGCTAAGTTTATTCCGCGACAACAAAAAAATCCAACTAATAATGTAGTCTAGGCTCTAGATAGGACGTACTACCCCCCTTGGGACCTCCCGCTTCCGGCTCAAAACAAAACATGGAACACTGGAAAGCTCGACAAGCGTTCCCAGATCTCATGGCTTAGCCTCGGGGTAGATCCCCCGAGGTGCTTTTGCGCCCTTTAGGAGCTCGAAACCACAATAAGCAAAGCACTCTGTGGGGCTTCTTAAAGAACTTAACCGTCTAGAACCTGGGCAGGTCACTGCTTGTTCAAAACTAATTGAACCGGGGTGCAGTCAGAGCTCAAGAGGCTATCGATCGCAAACCCTCGACCACCCAAGCGACAAAGAGTGTGTGTGTTGCACTGTGTTTGTGTGGGGGGACCACCCCGGGACGGGGAAAGAGTGTGTGTTTGTGTGGATTGTTTGTGTGTGGACCACCCTCGGGACAGAAAAGAGTGTTTGGGTGTGTGTGACCACCCCGGCAACAAAGAGTGTGTGTTTGTGTGTGTGACCACACCCGGCCGGGCAAAGAGGTGGTGTGTTGTGGTTGACCACCCAAGGCGACGGGAGTGTGTGGTTGTATGTGTTGATTGTGACCACCTCGGGAGGGACGAAAGAGTGGTGTGTGCTGTGTGAAACCACCGGCGACAAAGAGTGTTTTTTCTTCTTTTTTTTGTTTGGTTGTTTGTGTATGACCAACCACCGCCAGCAAAGAGTGTGGTTGTTGTGGACCCCCAAGGCGACGGAAGTGTGTGAGGTGGTGTGGACCCACCCCTGGGACGAAGAAGCTGAGAGTTGTGTTGCTGTGTGGTGTGCTGTGTGACCACACCGGCCGCCCAAAGGTGTGTGTGTGGTGGTCGGCTGTGACCACCAAGGCGACGGAGTGTGTGTGTGTGTGACCACCCTGGCGACGAAGAGTGTGTGTGTGTGTGACCACCCAGGCGACGAAGAGCAGCAAGTATGTCACCAAAGAAGGGCACAGTGAATGACTGGAAACGCTTGGTGTAAACGCTGGGGGTACCCTTAAGAAAGAGGGGGATTGTGGTTGTATATTGTGGTTTGTGGTGGACAGGGGGGGGGGGGGGGGGTGGGCAAGAGAAGCTTGGTGCTTGGTGTGGTGTGTATGTGGAAAACAACAATGTGTGTGTGTATTTTGTGGGGTGGTTGTGTATATGGGCCGGTGGCTTGTTGTGTGTGGTGGTAAATTGGTGGGATTTGGTGATGTTGAAACTAACGAACACGCTCTTGGTCCTTCGATGCTAGATGAGCGATACATGAACTGTGTGCTAGAATGAGCGACATCCATGAGCACCACTGGTCTAGCGAATGAGCGAGCAATTAGCTCACTGTATGCTAGATGAGCGATACATGAAATACTTGTCAGTATAGATCAGAGCAGATACATGAAAACTGTTTTCTAGCATGAAGCGATTACATTGGAGCACACTGTGTTTGCTGAGAGATGCGCGATTACTTTAAATGAGCAGAATTTACTGTTTGTGGCTTTATGCTTCTTCCCCCGATGAGCGATACATGAACTGTTTTCTAGATGAGCGATACATGAGCACACTGTGTGCTAGATGAGCGATACATGAACTGTGTGCTAGATGAGTGATATATGAACTGTGTGCTAGATGAGCGATACATTAACTGTTTTCTAGATGAGCGATACATGAGCACACTGTGTTCTAGATGAGTGATACATGAGCACACTGTGTGCTAGATGAGTGATACATGAACTGTGTGCTAGATGAGTGATACATGAGCATACTGTGTGCTAGATGAGTGATACATGAACACTGTTTGTTGCTAGATTGAGTGTTACAGAAACTGATGTTGGCTAGATGAAGTGATAACCATGAACTTTCCTTTAAGTACTGCTTGTGACAAGGCTGTTGGGTCTGCTTTACTGCCCCTTGACATGACCATCAGTGACGACAAAACCAATCGTGTGAGATTGGCGAATGGGCGTGGGCAGTCATATTAGACTGTTCTTGTTGCGCGGGCGGGCTTACTTAGGTTGATTTTGCTCATCCTTTAGTTATAAACTACCTCTGCCAGGTAGATCAAATAGGAATAATTGAGTGGTTTGGATTCACCGAATTATTTGCAAAGATTGAACCGCACATTTTTGGTATTTAGACGGTCCAAGGAGAAGAGTGGTGCCATACGAGGTCTGAATAAAACAAATTAACCTCTATTGTCCTGATTGTCTTTGTGACGTTACTGGAGTGGATAGATTTGGGACTACGTGTGGTGTGGAGTATGGTAGTAGATTGGGAGGCCAGATGCCTGAAGTGACCGGCTGCCATTTCTGAATGCACCGAAACTGCGCTGTGCTGCACTGAAATCTGCCTTTTTCCCCTCCATACATGAAACATGTACCCCCCAGGATAAAAGGCAAACCAATTGATCTTGGAAGTATCGGTGTTGTGGCCCCTTGAGGCTTGTCATCCAATTTTTTCTTGGGCTTTATAATTAATACTTATTTCAGTATGAAAATAGACGTGTAAATAGAACAGCGTCACAAGTTCTTGGCAATTTGCAAATTTGCAAAAAAAAAACAAAAAAAGGCCATCTCACCTGCACTTCGTTCACCTTGAAACTCCCTTGGGCATGGATAAAATATTACATATTGATTTTCAAACCTGTTCAAATAAATTTGTTAAACAAATTTTTTAGACAACGTAACTACAATCGAAGAAGGCCACCGTTTTTTCTGTATCAACCACCTACGGGGGTCCGGGAATCCTTCCATGGGGGACAGTTGGGGCCAACCGTTTTTTCTGTACACCACCCCCCGGGGGGGCGAACCATCCAGGGGGACAGTTGGGGCCACGTTTTCTGTTACACCAACCCCACAGTTTTCTGTTTTAGGTACCATCCACACCGGTTTTCTGTACACAACCACCGGGGCCGACCTCCAGGGGAACCCGCCAGGCCCTACTATTTATTTAAAGCGTTTTGTTTGGTGAAAAAGTCGTATCCGTATTATAATAAGCTATCAAAAACAGGCCCGTCAATTGTATAAAGCTAGCAATAAATAGAGTGTTGATCCCCTGTTGAATTTGATTTTTTTTTGATTGAGATGTTAAAAGATGAAGGGAGTGGACAATGAATCCGAATAGCTACAGGAGACAGGAGGAAAAACAAACGTAAAAACGTTATTAAGGCGGAAAAGGTCTATGTCTATAAAGCAGCAATAATATATTGTATAAACGTTCAATTTTCGTGTCAGTACGGCATTTGAATTTCCTCATGGACATTTCTTCTCGCTGAGCGTTCTCACCCTTGCACCGCTAAGTTGATGTCTGCAATCTCTTCTCGATGCATGGAGACGTGTTGATGCGAACTGTGCGATAGTGAGTGCGTGATTTTTAACTCCATGGAAGATCGATAGAGATCAACACCACAGCTGCCATGTCCAACTGGGTAAATGCGATTAAACTCTTGTGTAGGAGTGGCAACGCAATTCGAACTGAATCCTAGGTGTCCGTGGTTCTTGTCAGGAGACCCACCTCCTAGGGTGAAAGACCTTTCACAACTAAATAAATGATATTGTACATTAAACTGTAGATCTTCAGCCTCGTCAGGCTTGGCCGGCCCCATTCATGCTGACTTTATATTGCCCGTTCCTACTTGTTTATATACCATGTTAATAAAACAAAAATTTGAATCCAAAACAAACTGCCTCTACTCTGCCGTGAACCCCACCCTCCCCTAGTTCAAAAAAACGTTCTAATTTCAAAGATTGAACCCTTGCGGTATTGGTAACAGGTTACAAATTTAAACTCCGGAATCGGTAACGGGGTACAAATTAAAATTTAAACCTGCGGAATTGGTAACGGGTATTTTTTAAATGTGAACCTGCTGAATTGATAACGGGTGACAAATTTGAACCTGCGGAATCGTTAACGGGTTTACAAATTTGAATCTACGGACTTGGTACGGTAACGGGTATTTTTCAATTTTCGACCTGCGCAATTGGTAACGGGTTTCAAATGGGTTCATGTTGGTTAAATTATGTTGACCCTGGGGGAGTTTTCAAGTGCGGAACAATTGGTAACAAGGGTTACCAAATTTGAATAATTGATGGAAGTTGGTAACGGCGGGGAATTGGAATAGGAAGTTGCACCTGCGTAGTGTTAGGGGTTGTGTTAAAATTAATGAGCGGTGCTGATTGGTAAAACTGCGGGGGATTTGAAAATTTGGAAAACCTGCGGAAACTGGGAAAAACGGGGTTACAAAAATTAGCACATGGTTGGTATTTGTTAATCTGTGCGGAATGGTAACAGGTTTCCCATTGAACATGCATAAACGTAATTGGTAAATGCGGAATGGTCAATAACAGGGTTCCAATTTGAACATGCCATACAGTAATGGTAAAAACTTGCGGAATACGAATGGTTAAACAGGTTTCCCATTTGAACATTTGCTACCGTTAATTGTTAACTGGCGAAATTGGTAACCGGGTTCCCCTTTGCAACACGCATACCGTACCTTGGTAACTTGCGGAATTCATTGTACCCAGGTTCCATTTGAAACCATGCATTTTCCGTAATGGTAACTTGCGGCATTGGTAAACAGGTTTCCCCATTTGAACATGCATACCTAATTGGTAAAACTTGCGGAAATTGTAAAACAAAGTTTCCCTTTGAACATGCTTACCGTATAATTGTAACTGCGGAATATTGGTAAACTCAGGTTTTCCCATTTGAACATGCATGACCGATAATTTGTGAACTTGCGGAAATAGGGTAAACAGGCGGTTCCATTTGAACATGCTATACCGTAAATTGGTAAACTGGCGGGAAAAGTGTAAACAGGTTTCCCATTTGACATGGCCTACCGTATTGTTAAACTTGCGGAATTGGTAACAGGTTCCCATTTGAACATGCATACCGTAATTGGTAACTTGCGGAATTGGTAACAGGTTCCCATTTGAACATGCATACCGTAATTGTTAACTTGCGGAATTGGTAACAGGTTCCCATTTGAACATGCATACCGTAATTGGTAACTTGCGGAATTGGTAACAGGTTCCAATTTGAACATGTATAATTGGTAACAGGTTCCAATTTGAACATGTATAATTGGTAACAGGTTCCGATTTGAACATGTATAATTGGTAACAGGTTCCAAATTCCGCAGGTACCAAGCTTGGGGTTTTTTACGGGACTTGCAAAAAACATGCTCACCCAGGGTTACTGTCAAACGCGGGACCCCAGCCAAGGGAGTTGCGTCCTGGGGGGACGCAACCCTAATTCGCGTTAGGTGCGTCCTGAGACGTAAACAACATCCTGAACCTTGAGGCATTTGGGGACGCAACGGGGACCACTCCATCTTTTGCGTCCTGCGAAGGCAGGACGCTGCGTCTGCACTACCCTGTGCTCAACCCTCAAAACTGCTAAACCTGCTAACTTGCGAACGTGCTAGGCCTAGTGCAATGATAACTTGCACTATTCAACATTTTACCAGACCATGGTTGCCACGGCCACCTCGGTTATTATAAAGCTCTAAAAACGCCTGTACCCAGGACTTACAGACCTTGTGTTACAGTGCCAGACTTTTACAGGACGGAGAGTTACCTTTCTCTGGCATTTACCAGGACCTTGCGTTAGGTTACGACCATGTCAAGAGGGAAAACTTGATACATTAAATTGCGCGCTCAGGAGCTGCGAAAACTAAATTCAATACAGACTGATCGGATATTGAATTATTATCAATTTAATCAATTTATCCAAATTATCGATGTATCAAGTCGTATCAATATCAACAATCCCCTCCCCCAATCAATCAATCAATTCAATCAATCAAAGCAAGCAGCAAGCAAGCAATCAAGCAAGACAAATTAATCAATCAATCAATCAATCAATCATTCAATCAAATCAATCAAAATCAATCATCAATTCAAATCAGTCTATCAATCAATCATCAATCAATAAGTTATATCTATCTATCGACCGGATATGTTCAAGTGCGACTGTGGTCAGGGATCTGTGATGAAACTGTAAACTTAATCTATCTATCTATATAATCTATAGGGAACGGCAATATATGACATCATATGATCTTATTGCCATCATTTATGATATTTCATATGATGCCGCCGGCCTCGTAGGCTTTAAACTACCATGTATATAAATACGCCCAGTTCGCATTATGAGGTTGGCAATTTGTGTGGATCTAAGCTGTACTATGACCCTCCCCTCACTCGCCATGACTTGTTTGCCAATCCCTATATGTCAGTCTATCTATCTATCTATCTATCTAGCGTATCTATCTATCTAATCTATTATCTATCTATCTAGCTATCTATCCATCTACTTATCTATCTTCTATCTATCTACTGATCTGATCTATCTATCTTATCTATCTATCCTATCGGGGGGGGTATCTATCTATCTATCTATCTATCTATCGATTGATCAATCAATACGAACCCAGGTCCAGGTCTTCAGCCTTGATGCAGTACAAAGGCGAAGTACAGCCGACACATCTAGTGAATCCAGGTCCAAGTCCTCAGCCTTGGTGCACTACAAAGGCGAAGGACAGTCGACATCAATCCATAAAACCCCAGGTCCTTAGGGCCGTTCATCCTTTTGAGCATACAAAACGAGTACAGTCGACACATCCAGTGAAACCAGGTCAAGGTCCGTAGCCTTCGAAGCAGTACAAAGGCTAAGTACAGTCGACACATCCAGTAAACCCAGGTCCAGGTCCTTAGCCTTCGAAGCAGTACAAAGGCGAAGTACAGTCGACACGGGTGGCCGCGTGGCTTCCTTGGTCCAAGTCCTGCAGACCCTTTCATTGTGGTCTGGCTCTGGGGGTTGGGTTTGGGTGTCAGGGCGTGTCAGGGTAGCGGAAGTTTGGCCAAAACGGGTAACCGAAGTTTGGCCAAAAAGGGTAGCGGAAGTTTGGCCAAGCGATCGCTACAGGCATATCCTATTCACTGAACAACAGCACCACATCATTTTGCTTGGCCCTTCCGCACTTTCCAAGGGTAGGGCCCAAGTAGTGATTGGGGTAGGTCAGCCTGAAGGGCCCCACTGGGGGGCTTGGGTTGGGGTGTCAGGGTATGTCAGGGCGTGCCAAGGTAGCGGTAGTTTGGGGTAGCCGGGGTCCGAGGTAGCGATAGCTTTAGGTTTCTCCTTTCCACTGAACAACACCATGGCACCATAGCAGATGTGTTGCATGCATCTCCACACTCTTCTCCCTCCTAGTCGAGATCAGCGCATCCCCCGACAAGCGCTTGAGCCGCCTCCAACAACAGCACCACATCAGATTCGTTGTCAGCCTCTCCACGCTCTTCTCCCTCCTCTACAAGCTCAACGCATCCCCTGACAAGCGCTTGAGCCGCCTCCAACAACAGCACCACAACAGATGCGTTGTCAGCCTCTCCACGCTCTTCTCCCTCCTCTACAAGTTCAACGCATCGCCTGACAAGCGATTGGGCGGCCATCAACAACAGCACCACATCAGATGCGTTGTCCGCCTCTCCACGTTCTCCCTCCTCGACGAGTTCAACGCATCCCCTGGCAAGCGCTTGAGCCGCCTCCAACAACAGCACCACATCAGATGCGTTGTCCGCCTCTCCACATTCTCCCTGTCCCACAGGATAAACACATCGCTTGGCCCTTCCGCACTTTCCAAGGGCGGGGCCCAGGTCGTGATTTGGGTAGAGCAGCCCGTTTGCCACTCTGGGCCAAACCACCAATATTCTGACCCTCTCTTTACTGTTCATGTTTCGCGGCGCTGCAACGCCTTGCTTCTCCTCAACTCCTAGTGTGTGTCCACCAGGTTTTTGCCGTTTATCAAGGTTTTTTTCGCTTTAGCCCCCTCTGGACCCCCCAGGGGTCCCAGGTCTGAAGCCCTAGATTCTCCTCAATTACTAGTGCGTGTCCATCAGGTTTTTGCCGTTTATCAAGGTTTTTGCCGTTTAAGCAAGGGGGTTTTCTAGTAGATTCAGGGATTTGGTACTTTCCAAGGGTGGGGTCCAGGTAGTGATTTGGGTAGGGCAGCCCCAAGGGCCATCCTAGAGGGTTTTGGGGGTTTGGGTGTCAGCGCGAGTCAGGGTAGCAGAAGTTTGGGCCAAACCGGGGTCCGAGGTAGCAATCGCTTTCAGGGATTTGGTACTTTCCAAGGATGGGGTCCTGGTAGTGATTTGGGTAGGGTAGCCTGAAGGGTTGCTCTCGGGGGCTTGGGTTGGGGTGTTAGGGCGTGTCAGGGTAGCGGGATTTTGGGGTAGCCGGGGTCCGAGGTAGCGATCGCTTTTGGTATACTATTTCATTGAACAACAGCACCACGGCAGATGTGTTGTCAGCCTCTCCACGCTCTCCCTCCTCGCCGAGATCAACGCATCGCCTGACAAGCGATTGCGCCGCCTTTAGAGCTGTTTTGCCTGAGGATTGGAATCGCACAATGGAATTAAAACTTAATTAAATTTAAATTTAATTAC
This sequence comes from Chlamydomonas sp. ICE-L, assembly GCA_013435795.1. Classification (NCBI taxonomy): domain Eukaryota; kingdom Viridiplantae; phylum Chlorophyta; class Chlorophyceae; order Chlamydomonadales; family Chlamydomonadaceae; genus Chlamydomonas; species Chlamydomonas sp. ICE-L. The sequence continues at coordinate 125,491,881 of JACBWV010000610.1, read as the reverse complement.
AACTGAATTAAATTAAAATACACTTAAAATACACTTCAATTCAATTGGCATCGCCAAAACAATTAATTGAGCCGCCTCCAGAGCTGTTTTGCCTGATGATTATAATTTAAAAATTGAATTAAATACGATTAAAATACAATTAAAGTACGATTAAACCAGGATTAACTTCGAATTAAACTATGATTAAACTCGAGACCTTCAAATCTGATTAAACTACAACTAAATTCAATCATCATCGGAACAGAAGTCATTGAGCGGCCTTCAGAGCTGTCTTGCCTGAGGATAGAAAGAGCACACTCGAATTCAGATACGATTATAATACAATTCAAATCCAATAAAAATAAAAATAAAATCCAATTAAAATAAAAACGATTACATTTAATTCTCATCTAAACAAAAAGTGATCAAGCGGCCTACTGAGCTGTCTTGCTTGAGGATATTAATCGCACAATTAGAATAAATTAAATTATACCAAATGACAAAATAACAAATAACTGAAAAATAATGTGTCAGGCTCTTTGTCGGTCGTCGGTTGCTGGTCGCATGCACAAACCAGCAAACGGACAACGGGTTGACCCTGGGGGCTCCCGCCCCCTAGAAGGGGGGGGGGGGGGGGGAGGGGGGGGCTCTGACACTAACCCATGCACTTGGCTGAAGGCCCCTCATTCAAAACCTGCCTCAGGCCCCCTCATTAAACGGTGGCAAGTGGGTCGAGTTTCGTGTAGGTGTGCTGCAGTTAATCAGAAAGGAAAACGGCATGACCGGGATTTATTTGGCAGAGGTAAACTCCCATAAACATCAAGATATCTCACAGAGCCACTTGCCTCAGGCCCCCCCTCATTTAAAAAAACGTGCTGTGGTCGAAGTTGCTACGTGTGCTGCAGTTAATCAAGAAAAGGAAACGCAATGGCCTGGAGGGATTTTGTGCAGGGTAACTACCCCAATAACATCAGATATACCACAGCACTTGCCTCAGGCCCGCCTCATTTAAAACGTGGCATGGTTGGGTCGAAGTTGGCTGACGTGTGCTGTGGCATTTAACAGAAAGGAACGGCATGACTTGAGGGGGGGGGGGGGGGGGATTTTTGTGGCAGAGGTAACTACCAATAAACATCAAGATATACTCACACACTTGCCTCAGGCCCCCTCATTTAAACGTGCATGTGGTCGAAGTTGCTACGTGTGCTGCAGTTAATCAAAAAGGAAACGGCATGACATGGAGGGATTTGTGCAGAGGTAACTACCAATAAACATCAAGATTATACTCACACACTTGCCTCAGGCCCCTCATTTAAAAACGTGCATGTGGTCGAAGTTGCTACGTGTGCTGCAGTTAATCAAAAAGGAAACGGCATGGACATGGAGGGATTTGTGCAGAGGTAACTACCAATAAACATCAAGATATACTCACAACACTTGCCTCAGGCCCCTCATTTAAAACGTGCATGTGGTCGAAGGTTGTACGTGTGCTGCAGTTAGTATCAAAAAGGAAACGGCATGACATGGAGGGATTTGTGCAGAGGTAACTACCAATAAACATCAAGATATTACTCACACACTTGCTCAGGCCCCTCATTTAAAACGTGCAAGTGGTCGAAGTTGCTACGTGTGCTGCAGTTAATCAAAAAGGAAACGGCATGAATGAGGGGATTTGTGCGAGGTAACTACCCAAAAACATCAAGGTTGGGGCCTTACACACTTGCTCAGGCCCCCTCATTTAAAACTGCATGTGGGCGAAGTTGCTACGTTTGCTGCAGTTAAAATCAAAAAGGAAACGGCATGACATGGGGGGATTTGTGCAGAGGTAACCTACCAATAACATCCAAGAATATACTCACGGAGCACTTGCCTCAGGGCCCCCGCATTAAAACGTTCATGTGGTCGAAGTTTCTACGTGTGCTGCAGTTAATCACAAAGGAAACGGCAGATGACAATGGAGGGATTTGTGCAGGCAGATGTAACTACATAAACATCAAAGATATACTCACACACTTGCCTCAGCCCCCTCATTTAAAACGTGGCATGGTGGTCGAAGTTGGCTACGTGTGTCTGCCGTTAATCAAAAAGGAAACGGCATTGCACATGGAGTGATTGTGCAAGTAACTACCAATAACCTCACATATACCTCACACACTTGCCCTCAAGGCCCTCATTGAAAACGTGCATGTGGCGAAGTTGCTACGTGTGCTGCAGTTAATCAATAAGGAAACGTCATTGACATGAGGGATTTGGCAGAGTAACTACCAATAAACATCAATGTATACTCACAACACTTGCCTCAGGCCCCCTCATTTAAACGGCAAGGTGGGTCGAAGTTGCTACGTGGCTGCAGGTGTGCGTCAAAAGGGGGAAACGGCATGACATGGAGGGATTTGTGCAGAGGTACTACCAATAAACATCAAGATATACTCACGAGGGGGGAGCACTTGCCTCAGCCCCCGGTCATTTAAAACGTGCCATGTGGTCGAAGGCGACGTGTGCTGGCAGTTAATCAAAAGTAACGGCGAGACATGGCGGATTGTGCAGAGTAACTAACAAGAAACCTCAAGATATCTCACCGGGCACTTGCCCTCAGCCCCCTCATTTAAAACGTGCATGTGGTCGAAGTTGCTACGGTGTGCCTGCAGTTAATCAAAAAAGTAAACTTCCAGGACATGGAGGGATTTGTGCAGAGTAACTACCAATAAACTCAGATATACTCACAAGCACTTGCCTCATCCCCGCCTCATTTAAAACGTGCAAGTGTCCGAAGTGCTACGTGTGCTGGCGTGCGCGGTGGTAATCAAAAGGAAACGGCATGACATGGAGGGATTTGTGCAGAGGGGCACGGCTAACCAATAAACATCAAGATATACTCACACACTTGCCTCAGGCCCCCTCATTTAAAACGTGCATGTGGTCGAAGTTGCTACGTGTGCTGCAGTTAATCAAAAAGGAAACGGCATGACATGGAGGGATTTGTGCAGAGGTAACTACCACTGCGCGGCTGCAAGAAAGCTCACAACTTGCCTCAGGCCCCCTCATTTAAAACGTGCATGTGGTCGAAGTTGCTACGTGTGCTGCAGTTAATCAAAAAGGAAACGGCATGACATGGAGGGATTTGTGCAGAGGTAACTACCAATAAACATCAAGATATACTCACACACTTGCCTCAGGCCCCCTCATTTAAAACGTGCATGTGGTCGAAGTTGCTACGTGTGCTGCAGTTAATCAAAAAGGAAACGGCATGACATGGAGGGATTTGTGCAGAGGTAACTACCAATAAACATCAAGATATACTCACACACTTGCCTCAGGCCCCCTCATTTAAAACGTGCATGTGGTCGAAGTTGCTACGTGTGCTGGCAGTTACTCAAAAAGGAAAACGGCCATGACATGAGGGATTTTGTGCAGAGGTAACTACCATAAACATCAAGAATACTCCCACACTTGCCTCAGCCCCCTCATTAAAACGTGCATGTGGCGAAGGTTGCTACTGTGCTGCAGTTAATCAACAGGAAACGGCTACATGGAGGATTGGTGCAGAGGTAACTGACCAATAGACATCAAATATACTCACACCCTGCCTCAGGCCCCCTCATTTAAGAACGTGCATTTGGGTCGAGTTGCTACTTGTGCTGCAGTTAGCAAAATGGAAACGGCATGACTGGAGGGATTGTTGCAGAGGTAACTACCAATAAACATCAAAGATATACTCACACACTAGGTGCCTCAGGCCCCCTCCATTTACAACGTGCATGTGGTCGAGTTTCTACGTGGGCTGCAGTGTACTCAAAAAGAAAACAGCATGACTGGAGGGGATTTGGGCAGAGTTCCTACCAATAAACATCAAGATATACTCACACACTTGCCTCAGGCCCCCTCATTTAAAACTTGCTCTTGTCGAAGTTGCTACGTGTGGCCTGCAGGTTATCAAGAAGGAACGGCAAATGGACATGAGGGCTTTGTGGCAGAGGTCAACCTACACCAATAAACACTCCAACATATACTCACGCAGCACTTGGCCTCAGGCCCCCCATTTTAAACGTGCATGTGGTCGAAGTTGCTACGTGTGCTGGCAGTTAATCCATAGGAACCGGCATGGGCCATGGAGGGATTTGGTGTGCGCAGTAGGTAACTACCAAACCATCAAGATATACTTCAACACACTTGCCCCTCAGGCCCGCCTCATTGTAAAACGTGCATGTGTCGAAGTTGGCTGCTACGTGTCGCAGTTAAGGCAAAACGGAAACGGCAGACATGGAGGATATTGGTGCAGAGGTAACTACCAATAAACATCAAGATATACTCACAGTCACTTGGCCTCAGGCCCCCGTCATTTAAAACGGGTGCCAGGGGTGGTCGAGTTGCCTACTTGTGCTGCATTAATCAAAAGGAACTGGCGGCATGTCCCATGAGGGGGGGGGATTTGGGTGCAGAGGGTAGACTAGCAATAAACATCAATGACTCACCAGGCCTTGCCGCAGGCCCCTCTTAAATAAAACGTGCATGTGGTCCGAAGTTGCTACGTGTGCTGCAGGGTAATCCAAAAAGGAAAACGGCATGACATGGAGGGATTTGTGCGATGTAACTACCAATAACATCAAGATATATCACGACCCTTGCCTCAGGCCCCCCTCTTTAAAAAAACGTGCATGTGGTCAATTCTACGTGTGCTGCAGTTAATCAAAAAGGAAACGGCATGACATGGAGGGATTTGTGCAGAGGTAACTACCAATAAACATCAACATATACTCACACACTTGCCTCACCGCCTCATTTAAAAACGTCATGTGGGGAAGTGCTACGTGTGCTCAGTTCACACAAAGGAAACGGCATGACGGAGGGATTTGTGCAGAGGTAACTACCAATAACATAGATATACTCACCACACTTGCCTCAGGCCCCTCATTTCAACGTCATGTGGTCTAAGTTCTAAGTGTTCTGCATTAATCAAAAAGGAAACGGCATACATGTGAGGGATTTGGTGCAGAGGTAACTACCATAAACATCACATATACTCCACAGCACTTGCTCATGGCCCCCTCATTTAAAACGTGCCTGTGGTCGAGAGTGGCTACGTGTCTGCAGTTAATCAACAGGAAACAGGCAATGACATGGAGGATTTGTGCAGAGGTACTACGCAAGAAACTCAAGATATACCCCACCTTGCTCAGCCCCCCTCATTTAAAACGTGCATGTGTCGAAGTTGCTACGTGTTGGCTGCAGTTAATCAAAAGGAAACGCATGACATTGAGTGGATTTTGTGCCAAGAGGTAACTACCAATAACATCACGATATACCTCACAACACTTGCCTCAGGCCCCCTCATTTAAAACGTGCAGGTGGTCGAAGTTGCATAGGGTGTTGCTGCAGTTAATCAAAAGAAACCGGCATGACAGGAGGGATTTGTGCAGAGGTAACTACCGGATAAACATCAAGATAATACTCGACGGGGGGGACACATTGCCTCAGGCCCCTCATTTAAAAACGTGCATGTTGTCGAAGTTGCTACTTTTGTCTGCATTATCAAAGGAAACGGCATGACATGGATTGATTGTGCAGAAGGTAACTACCATAAACCAACATATACTCACAGAAACACTTTGCCTCATGCCCCCTCAGGGTTTAAAACGTGGCACTTGTGGTCGAAGTGCTACGTGTGCTGCTTTAATCAAAAAGGAACGGCATGCATGGAGGGGATTTGTGCAGATGGTACTACCAATAAACATCAAGAGATACTCACACACTTGCTCAGGCCCCCTCTTAAAACTTGCATGTGGTCTGGTTGCTACGTGGCTGGCAGTTAATCAAAAAGGAACTGCAATGACATGAGTGTGCTGTGTTGTGCAGAAAGGTAACTACCAATACCCATCACATATACTCACGACACTTTCCCTCAGCCCCCTCATTTAAACTTGCATGTGGTCGAAGTTGCTACTGGGTGCTGCAGTTACTCAAAAAGGAACGCATGACAGGGAGGGATTTGTCAGAGTAACTAACCATAAACTCAAGATATACTACACACTTGCCTCAGGCCGCCCTCATTTAAACTGCATGTGTCGAAGTTGCTACGTGTGGCTCAGTTATCAAAGGAAACGGCATGACATGGAGGGATTTGTGCAGAGGTAACTACCAATAAACATCAAGATATACTCACACACTTGCCTCAGGCCCCCTCATTTAAAACGTGCATGTGGTCGAAGTTGCTACGTGTGCTGCAGTTAATCAAAAAGGAAACGGCATGACATGGAGGGATTTGTGCAGAGGTAACTACCAATAAACATCGAACAAATACCACAACACTTGCCTCATGAGGCCGCCCTCTTTAAACGTGCATGTGGTCGAATTGCTACTGTGCTTCAGTTAATCAAAAAGAACGGCAATGACATGGAGGGATTTGTGCAGAGTGCGCGCGGTACCAATACCATCACGATAGGCTCAACCTTGCCTCAGGCCCCCTCATTTAAAACGTGCATGTGGTCGAAGTTTGTGCTACTTTGCTGTCAGTAATCAAAAAGGAACGGCAATGCCATGGAGTGATTTGTGCCGAGTACTACCAATAAACATCAAGATACTCACAGCACTGTGCCTCAGCGCCCCCCTCATTTAAAACGTGCATGTGGTCGAAGCACACGTAGCAACTTCGACCACATGCACGTTTAAATGAGGGGGCCTGAGGCAAGTGTGTGAGTATATCTTGATGTTTATTGGTAGTTACCTCTGCCAAAATCTCCATGTCATGCCGTTTCCTTTTTGATTACCTGCAGCACACGTAGCAACTTCGACCACATGCACGTTTTAAATGAGGGGGCCTGAGGCAAGTGTGTGAGTATATTTGTATGTATTGGTAGTTACCTCTGCACAAATCCCTCCATGTCATGCCGTTTCCTTTTTGATAACTGCAGCAACCGTAGCAACTTCGACCACATGCACGTTTTAAATGAGGGGGCCTGAGGCAAGTGTGTGAGTATATCTTGATGTTATTGGTAGTTACCTCTGCACAAATCCCTCCATGTCATGCCGTTTCCTTTTGATTAAGCAGCACACGTAGCAACTTCGACCACATGCACGTTTTAAATGAGGGGCCTGAGGCAATGTGTGAGTATATCTTGATGTTTATTGGTAGTTACCTCTGCACAAATCCCTCCATGTCATGCCGTTTCCTTTTTGATTAAACTGCAGCACAGTAGCAACTTCGACCCATGCACGTTTTAAATGAGGGGGCTGAGGCAAGTGTGTGAGTATATCTGATGTTTATTGTAGACCTCTGCACAAATCCTCCATGTCATGCCGTTTCCTTTTTGATTAACTGCAGCACACGTAGCAACTTCGACCACATGCAGTTTTAAATGAGGGGGCTGAGGCAAGTGTGTGTGAGTATATTTTGATGTTTATTGGTAGTTACCTCTGCACAAATCCTCCAATGTCATGCCGTTGCCTTTTGATTAACTGCAGCACACGTAGCAACTTCGACACACATGCACGTTTTAAATGAGGGGGCCTGAGGCAAGTGTGTGAGTATATCTTGATGTTTATTGGTAGTTACCTCTGCACAAATCCCTCCATGTCATGCCGTTTCCTTTTGATTAATGACCAGCACGTAGCAACTTCGACCACATGCACGTTTAAATGAGGGGGCCTGAGGCAAGTGTGTGAGTATATCTTGATGTTTATTGGTAGTTACCTCTGCACAAATCCCTCCATGTCATGCACGTTTCCTTTTTGATAACTGCAGCACACGTAGCAAATCGACCACATGACGTTTTAATGAGGGGGCTGAGGCAAGGTGTGAGTATATCTTGATGTTTATTGAGTAGTTACCTCTGCACAAAATCCCTCCATGTCATGCCGTTTCCTTTTTGATTAACTGCAGCACACGTAGCAACTTCGACCACAGCACGTTTTAAATGAGGGGGCTGAGGCAAGTGTGTGAGTATATCTTGATGTTTATGGTAGTTACCTCTGCACAAATCCCTCCATGTCATGCCGTTTCCTTTTTGATTAACTGCAGCACACGTAGCAACTTCGACCACATGCATGTTTTGTATGAGGGGGCCTGAGGCAAGTGTGTGAGTATATCTTGATGTTTATTGGTAGTTACCTCTGCACAAATCCCTCCATGTCATGCCGTTTCCTTTTTGATTAACTGCAGCACACGTAGCAACTTCGACCACATGCACGTTTTAAATGAGGGGGCCTGAGGCAAGTGTGTGAGTATATCTTGATGTGTTATTGGTAGTTACCTCTGCACAAATCCTCATGTCATGCGTTTCCTTTTGATTAACTGCAGCACACGTAGCAACTTCGACCACATGCACGTTTTAAATGAGGGGCCTGAGGCAGTGTGTGAGTATATGTGATGTTTATTGGTAGTTACCTTGCAAAATCCCTCCATGCATGCCGTTTCCTTTTGTAACTGCAGCACACGTAGCAACTTCGACCACATGCACGTTTAAATGAGGGGCCTGAGGCAAGGTGTGTGAGTATATCTTGATGTTTATTGGTAGTTACCTCTGCACAATCCCTCCATGGCATGCCGTTCCTTTTTGATTAACTGCAGCACACGTAGCAACTTCGACCACATGCACGTTTTAAATGTGAGGGGCCTGAGGCAAGTGTTGTGATATATCTTGATGTTTATTGAGTTTACCTCTGCACAAATCCTCCATGTCATGCCGTTTCCTTTTGATTAACTGCAGCACACGTAGCAACTTCGACCACATGCACGTTTTAAATGAGGGGGCCTGAGGCAAGTGTGTGAGTATATTTGATGTTTATGGTAGTTACCTCTGCACAAATTCCTCCATGTCATGCCGTTCCTTTTTGATTACTGCAGCACACGTAGCAACTTCGAACACATTGCACGTTTTAAATGAGGGGGCTGAGGCAAGTGTGTGAGTATATCTTGATGTTTATTGGTAGTGTACCTCTGCCACAAATCCCTCCATGTCATGCCGTTTCTTTTTGATTAACTGCAGCACGTAGAACTTCGACCACATGCACGTTTTAAATAGAGGGGGCTGAGGCAAGTGTGTTGAGTATATCTTGATGTTTATTGGTAGTTACCTCTGCACAAATCCCTCCAGGTAATAAGGTTCCGTTCGCGAGTAATTTTTTCGACTTTCTGAACAGCACACCGTCCCCCAACTTCGGA
>JACBWV010000610.1:125416765-125482245 GCA_013435795.1 Chlamydomonas sp. ICE-L | reverse complement strand
ATATCTCCATGATCCGGGAGGAGCCCAGGCCTCAAAAATCTCAGTCATGCCGATCGTTTTTTTCTGAGAAAAGGACTGTAATCGCATGTATCATGGCGATATTTAAAGTCACTTTTCAGGTCATTCTGAGCACCTCATTTAGGGGGGGGGGGGGGGGGGGGGGGGGGGGGGGGTCAGCCCTCATTTTGTTTTTTGCTTACTTTTACTCGGACCTCCAAATGACATTCTGAGACCACCCATAAGTAGGCCTTGGTAAGGGTAGTCTATTGGCACCACTTTGGACCTCGTGCAATAAGTATTTACCCCCCCCCCCCCCCACACACACACACACCCCAACCACCAGCCCAGCCAGCCCAGAGTATGAGTGGGTGAATGGCTGGGTATGTGTTGATAATATGGGTGGGTAAATGGGTGGGTAATAATGGTAGTCTATTGGCACCACTTTGGACCTCGTGCAACAAGCATTCCCCCCCCCACCACCACCACCACCACTACACACACACACACACACACACACACATGCAGACCAAACCCCAGCCCAGCCAAGCCCAGAGTATGAGTGGGTGAATGGCTGGGTATGTGTTAATAATATGGGTGGGTGAATGGCTGGGTAATATAGGTAGTCTATTGGCACCACTTTGGACCTCGTGCAAAGTATTTACACCCAAACCCCTGCCCAGCCCAGCCAAGAGTATGAGTGGGTGAATGCTGGGGTATGGGTTGATATATGGGTGGGTGAATGGGTAGGTAATATGGGTGGGTGAGTGGGTATGAGGGTGGGGGTGGGGAGGTAAATCCCCAGCCCCCCTCCCCCCCCCAACCCAACCCACCCATTCACCCAAGGTACTTGGGCAACCCAGAGGGGGTTCATAACTGATTTTTGACTATCACACAATCCCTAAGTGGGAATTCCGAGGATGCCATTATGTGCGCCGTACTGTTAACCCCCAGAATCCATATCTAAGTTTTTCAAAAAAGGGTTATTTCTATTAAAAGGGGGGGAGGGGGGGAGTCAGCCCTCCCCAGGTTTTTTAGGCATGGTGTGACCTTTTTTTTTTTTCTCCTCCCAATGATACCATACGTTAAAGCCCTACTCACTATGCATCACTCCTCACCTTCTTCCCCAGGGCCATGTAAAAAAGGTCTACCGGGATGCGTGGCGCACTATCTTTCTCAAGGTAGGTTGATCTTTGACGTATCCAACCCCTGGCACGTTACATGCGCTGCTGTCTCTCCCCATTTCCTTGGCTGCTGGTGACTTGAGTCAAAAGGAAGTCTGACACCTTGAAGGTCACCATTTCCCTTCAGTTCATGGGCTGCTCATACTCACTCGCAACTGATGAACATTGCATGTTTATGCGCCCCTTGCATGCCCCACCACCTGAGCCATGACCTCCTCTGCCAACACCTGTACGAACACCTTTACCAACACCTGCATCAACACTACCTGCACCAATGCATGCACAAACACTACCTGCACCAGCACCAACATCTTGAACAACTCATGCACCAACGCATGCACCAATACATGCACCAACACTACCTGCACCAATGCATGCACCAATACCAGCACCAACACAACCTGCACCAATACCTGCACCAACACTACCAGCACCAATACCTACACCAATACATGCGCAATACCTGCCCCAATGCATGCAACAACGCCTGAACCAACACATGCAAGAACTACGACATCAACACTATGTGCCTCTTCCTCACCTTACCAAACTTTTCATCTCCACTCCCCCACCCACTTCTTCACACACCCAGAACTGCAGACACACCACGCGCACGGAGGGTTTTGCACCTTCATGGATATATATAATTCAGTACACATGAGATGTCACCATGCACAACAACTCATGCCACCCGACTGGATGTCAATGCATCCCACGCTGAGAATTTCAGCGACATCATGCCCAAGAGCATCAACGACATCACAATCCTGAAGAACTGAGTCACAGTCCCCCACAACACATGGCCCTGTCCAATATGGGACAATAATCTCAAGCCTCATAATGGCAGCCTCAATCATGACCAAGGCTCACGGTATTGACAAGGATTTGGAGCCATTCCCTCAACACAGCCTCCGCCCACCATGGTCAAGACCTATCACGACCAATATCATTTGGAGCAATTCCCAAATAGCCTTGGACAGTCATGATCAAGATCAATCATGACCAAGATCAGTTTGGAGCCATATACACACAGCCTCCGCCCACCATGATCAAGATCATTCATGACCAAGATCATTTGGAGCAATTCCCACAACACCGCCCCCGACAATCATGATTAAGATCAATCACGACCAAGATTATTTGGAGCCATTCCCTCACAAGCTCTTGGTGCCCACAACCAAGATGGATCATTACTGAGCATTGTCATGATAGCATCAATCATGCTATCCATGACCAAGCTCAACCGTGATCCTATCATGACCAAGCTCGGCTATAATTCTGTCATGATTCATCTCAAATATATCCAGCCATACCAATCTACCTTCTGGGCTCGTCAGCTATAATAGTTAATTAGGTTTAAACATGGTGTCATTCTTGAGGGACGCCTCATGGCCTCATTGAGGGACGCCTCATTTGAGTCATTGGAATGATACGTTGTTTATACGCAATTAACTATTACATCAGCCGTGCAAACACAGGCATGGTCATTGCATTGCTTTGTATGAGATTGCTTGCTTCCTTCATTGTTGATTGCTTGCGTTTCATTACTATGTTAGGTGTATGTGCCCCGAGCAGGTTACAAACAGTACTTGCCACGTCCCCCCCACCAGGGATAAAAGGCCTTCGCCACCTAAGCTTCTATTTGAGTTGGGGGGTTTTCATGGCTCCAATTTATGTCGAGTTGTCAAGTGTTGTGTGGCCAAAGCATAGTCCAACCTTTGTGTTCAGCCTGTTGCAATGCATGGAAGGCTTTCTATTTTATTAACCCACTTCAACAATTGCCTCATGCAAGTTATCTACTTCTCTCTCAATCCATGTGCCAAGTTCTTTGCTCTTGGTACCACGCCTCCCTCACTGTCGCACGCTTCCAACATATTATTGGTGCTACGTGGCCAGCAACGCCCCCAAAACTAGAAATTGGTCACACGCCGTCTACAGTGCCCAAAATGTCCCTTGCCGAAATGATGCAATTGTGGAAGAAGAGGAATTGGATTCCCCGACTAACTCCGGGAAATGTAGACTAGGGCAAGTAGCCCCCCATAGTCTTGACGAAGCATCCTGTTCTATCTCGTCCTACTGTCACACTGCTGTCGTGCATTTATGATATCCCGGGCAATATGCCCCCCATGGTCTTGACGTAGCATCATGTTCTATCTCATCCCACTGTCACACTGCTGTCGTGCATATGTGATATTCCGGAGAATTCGCCTCCCATAATCTTTACATGCCATCCCTCTCACACTCAGCTATTTTTAATTTGTGACTTCCCAGGGATTTGCCTCCGGTGACCTTGACACCGATGCCTATGCCCCTCGCCTCTTCGTGGAGAAGGGCCTAGAGATTATGGTGTCCCAGTCTTACTCCAAGAACCTGGGCCTCTACGGCGAGCGTGTTGGTGCCTTGGTTTCTGTCTGCAAGGATAAGGATGTAAGTGTGGAATTTTGTTTCTGTTAACAAGAGAGTCAGGAGGAGGAGTCTTGGACGATTACAGTGATCTGGAGCAATTTACTGACAGCTACCTAAGAATTTGTCAAGATTTGTCGAGACTGCTGTTGTTTGCTTTTGCCATTGGACAGGCGGCAGACTCGATAGATACGAGGACAGGGGTGTAGGCTGAAGGGCCGAAATGAATGTGTGTGTCTGTGGGGGGGAAGTTGTGGGTTGCATGTTCAAAAGGATGGGACCTGCCAGTGATGTAAATTGGTGGATGCCAAGGATTTAAGGATTGGGAACGGCAAGTATAGGGGACAACAAGTTTGGAAATGTGATATGACTGACCCCCGGGAGTTCATTCTCCCATGGAAGTGGATGCCCACAATACTTGGGGCTCCTTTACTTCTCTCATGGAAGTGGATGCCCTCAATACTCGGGGCTCCCTCACTTCCACCCTACATGGTCCTACCTAGTGAGCCGAAACCCTGCTGTAGGTAGGACCATGGCTAGTCCAGTCTCACTCGAGCACCTCTTGGGTTGCATCTTTGCATAGGCCTATGCATTTGCATCCTCTTTCTGTTTTTATACCTTTTTCCTGTCTTCCTGCTGTTTATCATCTAAATGTGGTTGGTGTCAGGTACAAAATGTAGTGCAAGTGCATAATTGGTAATAGCAACTATGACATGACAACCCTCCTTGTATTGCTGTACCTTGATACACAAACTACATATCTTGACTGTTACATGGCTTATCTTGCTGCAGACCGCTACCAAGGTCCTGTCCCAGTGCAAGCGCCTTGCCCGTGCCCTGTACTCCAACCCCCCCACCCATGGCGCCCGTATTGCTGCTGAGGTTGTGAACACCCCCGAGCTCTTCGCCCAGTGGAAGGTAAGATGAGGGCACTGTAAGAGAGGTGTGTGTGTGTGTGCATGGTCTTGTTTTGGGTCCTGTACGCTAAAATAAATCAATAGTATGCCCTGTTACGAGGCGTGAGGTTGAGGGGGGCAGCCCGTTTGCTTGCACTGGGGCCAACCATGAGCAACTGCAGGCTTAAGTATGCAAGTTTAGTCAGGTATGTTGGGACAGCCAGATAACACTGACGAGACTTGTATAGTACTGCTGTCTAGTGGGGGTAGCCAGTCCCTTAAGTGAGAACCCACAGGCCACCCGAGGTGTGAGAGTGTAAAAGCATTGGTCCGCAATTTTCCAGAGTTATTATATTTCTAGAGTTAGTATTTGTTTACATATGTGTGGTTCTCTCATAGCAGTATTAAAAGAATGGCCAAGCCATGAAGATCGTAAGGCACTTCTGCACCTGAACAATCTATATGTGTTCCGATGATGGAAACCACCAGCCGGTCAAGCAGTTTTTGTAAGGGATCAGAATTGGCAAAGCTATGTGACGGAAGGGGATGACTAAACAAATATGTGAAGCAAAGATTTAATGCGTGATGTAAAGAGGGAAGGAGAGGCTCAGAAGTTATGCTTTTGGTTCAGTAGTAATGGCCTTCCCAAGGATATTTCAGAAGAATCGTCTATCCAACCTTGTTGACCCAAACTGCCCAATCTGGACCGTCCTAACTGAACTTTCCAACCTTGTTGTTTGTCCCCAAACTGCCCAATCTGGACAGTCCTAACTCAACTGTCTAACCTAGTTGTTTGTCCCCAAACTGCCCAATCTGGACAGTCCTAACTCAACTGTCCAACCTTGTTGTTTGTCCCCAAACTGCCCAATCTGGACAGTCCTAACTCAACTGTCTAACCTTGTTGTTTGTCCCCAAACTGCCCAATCTGGACAGTCCTAACTCAACTGTCCAACCTTGTTGTTAGTCCCAAAACTGCCCAATCTGGACTGTCCTAACTGAGCTGCCCAATCATCTTACCCACCCCTTCCCCCACCCTTCTTCCTGCAGACTGAGATGGCTGGCATGGCTGGCCGCATTGACAATGTGCGCAATGAGTTGAAGGCCTCTTTGGACTCCAAATACACCGAGAAGGACTGGAGCCACATCACCAACCAGATTGGTATGTTCTCCTTCACCGGATTGTCCCCCGCTCAGGTCGACAACATGACCAACAAGCACCAAGTCTACATGACCCGCGATGGACGTATCTCCCTGGCTGGTCTCAACAGCGCTAAGGTGGGTCAGAATTCAAATTTGAATTGTTATAGGGGTTTTCTGCAAACTCTGGGCTGCTCGCTTTCTGCCAATTCCAAGTCCTCCCGAGCGATATCCATGGAAGCCTTAATATTTGTCTCCATTAGCCCCCCTTGGTAGTCTAGAGGTCATAATTTTTCCAGGTTGGGTTAGTCCCTTGAACCTATTCAAGTCAGGCTCGACGAGCCTGCACGCCCCCCCCCTCCCCTTGCTTACACTGCCCCCCTCCCCATATTGCGCAGGTTGAGTACTTGGCGGACGCCATGGTTGAGTCTTTCAAGAACGCCTAAACTGTTGTTCGGCACATCTGAAGAGGGTCCCACTTGAAGTCTCGGACCCATGCTGTCAGTTTCCTTGGGATTGTAGGAAATTATCAATCACCCATACCCCCATATATCCCGCCAATATTACAAAACTATTCAACCATCCATAGCAACCATCCCCACCCATGCACTCACTCATTCTCACCTACCCATATGCACCCACATTATCCACCCATACACCCTCCTGGGTCTTAAGTGGTGCACAGCCCTTGTCAACACAATCTCAATGGTGTTCTCAGAATGCCATTTGGAGCTCTGAGTAAAAAGATAGCAAACAAACTGAGGGCCATACCCCCCCCACACCCCACCCCCACTGAGGTGCATAGAATAACCTGAAAATGGCTAAAAACATCGCCATGGATCATGTCATATTGTCATTAGAGCTTTTCAGAATACATCGATCGGGAGAAGTCAATTCTTAGAGGCCTGGGCTCCTCATGTTTTAATTGTTTCCCCCCCTTTTCTTCTTCTTCTGAACGCACCGGTATTAGCAAGGATGGGCTGAATAACCTGTCAGCGAAGCACGGGCACTGATCGAAGGGAACGGACACAAAGAACATTAGTACATTACAAAGAGACGTGGGCGAATCCTAAGAGAGAGCACAGCCACCAGAATGGTGGCAAGGTTTAGGGTATAGCCGGCCGGTAGGACCGGCCGGTATAGCAGACAGTAATGAGACAGAGAGACAACAGACAGCCATCGCTGACAAATAAAAAAACTAATCATACCTTAAAAAAAAACTTAATCCAATATTCCCATCTCTTCATACATTCATGGGCCATGACTGGCATGAGTTGCCTGTAGTGATGATCGATGATGATGTGATGATGATGATGATGATGTGATGATGATGATGTGATGATGATGATGTGATGATGATGATGATTACATTTTTCATGGTGCCCTACTGGACTGCAAATGTGCCTGTGGGTAGTGGAAAAGTCACTAATGGTTATTTTCTTTACAATTCACAGGCGTGACACAGTTGTTACAAATTTGTGTAACATATGAACATATCTCATTTGTCTGCAAAATGCATGTTTCTTCAAGGACCTTGAACACAAAATCCTCCCTAAATAGTGGGGGCGCTTCGCGATCCAACATGCAATGGCTACGCAACAATCCTGAAATCAGGCTTGAGTTGCCCAAATACGAACTCAAACTGGCATACAGAAATTTGAAAAAAACTCTGCATAACATTGAGGGCATGCTTTACATGGAAGCCCAGAAAAGTAGCTTCGATTAGAACTTGACAGCATGCCCACCAAAAAATCGCTCCGCTGACTCGGATCGGAGAAGTAAGGGTAGGGGGGGGGGGGGGGGGGGAGGGGGGATGCATGTGCGTGCATATTAAGTTGTTATCTGTTTTGTTAGGATGCTCTTGCACTGCTCCATGTGCTGGTCATGCCTATTCAAATGCATGCGCACGTGTGAAAGCATGGGCCAAACAGTTATTTGAACAATTAATATTGCCGGTTTACGTGTGTTTTTATGTGTGGTGCTTACATGGTGAGCATGTGTGCGGAAATATGTGTGTTGTGTGACTGTGTCGGTGTGTGTACGTGTGCGTGGGGAGTATCTGTGTGTGGGGAGTATGTGCGTGTGTGTGTCGTGTTTGTGTGATGCATGTGCGTGTGTGGCAGATGTGTGGTGTTTGCATGGTGTGTGGTATGTGTGCGTGTATGTGTGTGTCATGTTTGTGTGGTTCATGTGTGTGTGCACCATGTGTGGTGTTTATGTGGTGTGTGTGTGCGTGGCTCAGTTATCCATCTGTGGCATCTGGCGCCACATGTCATGGATGGATAATTGAGCATGTGTGCATGTACAACATCAGGGCACGTGGAAAGCCCTGCTCACCTGAAGATGGTGGAGCACACCAGCCTGTGTCTGGAATCTCATGCCCTTGATATGCAACTCCCTTGCTAGCTCCAGGACAGGCAAGGACCAGCCAAAGTTAATTTGTTTCAGTCTAAAGCACTTGGAGGTCACCAGCAACAAACTGAGGGAAGTTCAGTTGGAGTTATTTATCTTTATCTGCCTTGTCTCCTGTAGCAGTGCCGCAAAAAATTGTCACAACCGACTGCCTTGCATTCAATGCCTGACTCCAAAACATGCAGGCGATTGTCCAAATTTTCGAGAGGGGGAAAATGTTTTCGAGAGGGGGAATATAACCTTGCTGTCCTCACCCATGATGGCATGATGTGGTGGTGGAAGAACCTCTACAGACATGGGTGCAAGCGAACGAACGATTTGGTTTTGCAAGCGCGCGTGAAAAAAACAGCGTCGAGCGAAACAAGACGATATGCGACACGACCAGGCGCGACGAGGAACGACAATATGCGTCTCTGGTACCCAAACAAGCAAGCAGCAGCCAACAGAAAAGAGAGAAACGCGCAACGGATGCATTCCTTTTTTACTGCATCTCCAGTCTTGAGAAATAAAATAGCAAGCTAGTTTGATATTGGTGGCACTCAGAGCTAAAGAAAGGAAGGAAGGAAGGAAGGAAGGTAGAAAGAAAGAACGAAAACACGTCGGCGTGGCTTTTTACCTCTTGCACAACGGGAGCACCAGGGTGTCCCATGAGAGAGAGACAGCGTGGGGCGACTTGTACTTTATTCGGACTTTTCAATTGGATTATTGTCAGTCAGTATTAGTCAGTACAAATGTAATTCAGACCCCTCAACTGACCATGGTCATGACCATCAGGTTCAGCAGGGGAGGTTACCACTTACCACCCTCTGCCTCTGATTACCACCAGTCCTACCACCAACTAACTCGACCAACGAACTCGCATCATCAACATCATCATCATCATCATCATCATCATCATCATCATCATCATCCGCAGCAGCAGCAGCATTATCATCATAAATTCTTCAGCTCCCAGGATCAGACTAACTTTTGCAATTACCTTATACTTCTATTCCATCCGTCGCAATGTCTTACGCCTCTACCTACGGTGCTCCTCCCCCCTCCGAATACGGAGGCTACGCACCACCTGCCGAGCGCTCTTCCTATGGAGGCCCTCCTCCCTCTTACGGTGCTCCCCCTCCCTCTTATGGAGGCCCTCCTGCCTCTTACGGCGCTCCCCCTCCCTCTTATGGAGCCCCTCCTCCTTCTTACGGCGCTCAATATGGCGCCCCCCCCGCCTCTTACCCTTCCAACCCCGACGAGCCTCGCACGGTAATTAAAATATAGATCTAGCTCGCGACCTTTCGCAATCGCCTGTGACCCGATTCATGCAGAAGCTGGCGATCTTGTATCTGGCCATTCCCCATGGCTGCTTGTAGAATGATGCGACTTCAAATCTGACGTGAACCATCGTGCTCAATTTCAGATTTTTCTCACGAGTGTTTTGTCCATGTTTTTCCTTCATGCTCCCGATCTTGAATCGAAACTCATCGCTTTCGCGCCCGATTTATGATTCCCTCTTGCAGTTGTTCCTCTCAGGCTTTCCCGAGGATGTGAAAGAAAGGTGAGGATCTGCATACCAGTTGTCTGAACAAGGTTGATGGGCGAGTTGGAATGGGTTTTGACTGCTCTGGTTCCTCTGGATACCTCATCTCCTTCAGGTCTGTCTGTCTGTCTGTCCCATATACCTGTCTATTCACGTGGACACTACTGTGATGTGGACACAATGAAGCATGTATTCTTGTAGATAATAGCCGGTGCCCCATGTCTAGAGACAATATAGACCAGGGCATACCGACACTAGCACCTCGGGCGCAAACCCACTTTGTTGGGTGCATGTTGCATTGCCTCGTCATGTCTGAAACTTGTTCATCTAACTGAATCAATCGTAAAATCTGCCTGGATGCCCAAACTTCGAGCCTGCCTGAATGTTTGTAGAACATGCTTTGCCTAAATCCTCTCATGGTTGACTGTATTGCAGGGAGTTGAACAACCTGTGCCGCTTCCTGCCCGGGTACCAGGTAAGCTATCCCTTAACCTCATGGATTTTTGGGTTGACAGAGAATTGCGCCATCCTTCTTAGTCTTCTTAGCCTCAGCCTTATTAGCCTCATACTCAGCCTTGTCAGCCTTCTGCTTCTTAGCCCCAGCCTTCCCAGCCTCAGCCCTCTAAGCATGAACAGTAAATGTAACCTAATAGTACTATCCCACAAGCACATGGGTCTGCACAGTTGCAGGGTTGGCCGCCGGGCTATGTTAAGTCCCAACACACCTCAATCTGTACCTCAACCATATCTCCTGCAGCTTTATTCCAATGCATGTACTGATGTCAGGATTATATGTGGAGACTTGACAGTCTCTGTGTTGTGGGTGCAGGCTTCCCAGATGCATTGGAAGAATGGAGTTGCCCAGGCCTTTGCCCTGTTCACCACGGCCCCCTATGCCAAGGCAGCTTGCGATGCCTTGAGGCAGCTATGGTGAGAAATTAACTGGTTGTACACAGAAAGAGTCATCAATCCACAGAAAACAAACCTCCCCACGAAAAGATACCGCATGCCAATGTCACCACCAACTCTTATTAGGTGCTGTGCTCTGCCTTATGAAAAACACTTGCCGAGTTGTTGTCCGTCTACTCTACGTGATGACAAGAAAGTGCTGTCTTGTTGTTTCTGATTAAGACGATATTTACATTTTATTTTGTTTGATGATGTTTACATTTTTTTCTTTTCGTTTCTGTACTCAGCCTCATGACTAGAAAGTGCTGACTTGTTGTCTCTCTACTCTGCACTCAGCTTTGATGAGACCTCGGTGCTGCGTGCTGACATGGCTAGGAAGAACATGTTCCTGAAGGTGAGACCCCTGAACTTGCCAGGAATCTTTATCATTGCCCTGGGATAACTGTCATAGCTTTTATTTTCAGCTATTAGCAGCAGCTACTAGGCAGCTCCCCAAGTCCCCTTGTGAGGTACCCATGGAAACCAGGGAGCATACTATACGGACTCAAACCCATGACTGGAATTCAATGATACCGCAGTTAACATCCAATGCTTGTCTGCATCCAAATCCGACATTCAATGGTTGGCGACTTCTAACTACACATGTCCTACCACCTCCAAGGATGATGCCACATGTCCTACTGCCACATGCATTACCACCTGCTAACTTCCTACTGCCTGCTAACTACCACCTGCTAACTACCATCATGCCCCTACCACCTGCTAACTACACACGTCTTACCACCTGCTAACTACACATGCCTTACCCCCTGCTAACTGCACCCGTCCTACCACCTCTCAGGATGATGGTGCTGGGGCCAAGCGCCCTCGCTCTGATGCTCCTCCTGGCGAGCGCGGACCAAGGTCTTACCCCGAGACCCCCGACAACCCTCCATGCAACACTCTCTTTGTAGGCAACCTGGGTCATGGTGTGCAGGAGCAGGAGATGATTGACGTGTTCAGCAAGGGACCGGTGGGTGTTCTTCGGTGCACCTGTAAAACTGGAAAATGTTACGCCGCCCTGCCACGGGGCGTGAGTTTGAAGGAACCTCCCTGTTTACTTGCACTACAAAATGGTAACTGTGGGGTCTGTTCTTACTTAGGTTACTACTGCTGGTGCCTATGGACTGAGCTGCAGATCTGTGTCTAGCCGCATGATCCTATGCTGCATATCTGAGATTGTGTCGTATGTTAGTACTCAAATCATAAAAGCAGGTAAATTTACTGTAAATGTTGCAACATTAATTGTAACTGCCGCCATGTATAACATATATTTTATCCTAAAACGCCCATCAGGGCTTCCCGCAGCTGTTAACTTCACACAGGTCCATTCAGTGTGTATGAGTATGCGGACATAACATAAATCATGCCAATATATAAAGTATACTGATGCATAGCATTAAATTATAATTATATTCCGCTCTGCAGGGCTTCTTACAGCTGAAACTGGCCCAAGGCGCCAAGAACATGGCTTGTTTCATCGAGTACGCTGATACGGCCTCTGCCGCTGCCATGCACGGAGCCAACCAGGTGGGGCCCATTCGACTTTTAAAAGCTGCATGCACTTGCGGAGTCCAGCAGGGCACCAGGATAATGTAACCATCATTACTACGTGCCCTGGTCTGCAGGATGTCTACCCTACGTTCCCGTGTCCTTTGCTGCATATTGCTTCCTATGTTCCCAAGTACACGAATGTCTGCAACCGTTTCAAAACATGTGTAAGTAGTCGCTGTTGTCATTACAAGTCACCATGGCCTGCCCTGAAATGTTTAGAGAACATCACCACAATATGTTAGATAAGGCACATGTCTCATGACGTCAATTGGATCCAATCTTCTGCACCCAGGGAATGACGCTGAGGAGCAACGACCGTGGCGCCATCAAGGTCCAGTACAGTAAGACCCCCTTCGGACGCAAGCGGGAGGGTGCCTCTGCCCCTTCTGGAGGCCTTGACATCGCCTCCGCCACTGCTAACGCTGCCGCCCTTGCTGCCAGTTATGCCCCTCCCGAGTACAAGCCCGAGTAAGTCAACACAACTACAATCAGTTTATTGTGTGAGGATGGTTAGAATACCCCGCCGGAAGGGGGGAGTGTGCTTGTCTTGGGTCAGCACTGGCCTGCCTATGTCAATGTAACGTGAACCGTCAGGGGTCAGTTTTTTGTGTGCTTCCATATCTGATCAAATATCCTCGAAGTGCTTTGGTGGAGCATGCGGGATCCTAACACAGGTCCAATGAAGCTCATATGATCACCCTCAGACTGATATTCTTAATTTCTCTATGTCATGCTTCCTTCTGTAGTGCACCTAGTTCTATGCAGATAATGGTGCCATGTGTGTCGGCACAACCGTCACTGTCCAGTCAAAGGGGGATCCTCTCCATCCCTTGCTTTCTGGTGTTCCCTGCAACCACGACCCCTCACAATGATATTGCTCACTATTAGGGCTGCCAATATCAAACTGGTGTCCCAAGATTATTGGGCGATATATCGAAGTATGTCTTCCGATTTGTTAATGTATCTTACATATTGTTTGATGCATCATATGATAGCGGATAGAAATATCTCCATGATACCGGGAGGAGCCCAGGCCTCAAAAATCTCAGTCATGCCGATCGTTTTTTTCTGAGAAAAGGACTGTAATCGCATGTATCATGGCGATATTTAAAGTCACTTTTCAGGTCATTCTGAGCACCTCATTTAGGGGGGGGGGGGGGGGGGGGGGGGGGGGGGTCAGCCCTCATTTTGTTTTTTGCTTACTTTTTACTCGGACCTCCAAATGACATTCTGAGACCACCCATAAGTAGGCCTTGGTAAGGGTAGTCTATTGGCACCACTTTGGACCTCGTGCAATAAGTATTTACCCCCCCCCCCCCACACACACACACACCCCAACCACCAGCCCAGCCCAGAGTATGAGTGGGTGAATGGCTGGGTATGTGTTGATAATATGGGTGGGTAAATGGGTGGGTAATAATGGTAGTCTATTGGCACCACTTTGGACCTCGTGCAACAAGCATTTCCCCCCCCCCCCCCCCCCCCACACACACACACACACACACACACACATGCAGACCAAACCCCAGCCCAGCCCAGAGTATGAGTGGGTGAATGGCTGGGTATGTGTTGATAATATGGGTGGGTAATAATGGTAGTCTATTGGCACCACTTTGGACCTCGTGCAACAAGCATTTCCCCCCCCCCCCCCCCCCCCCCCCCCCCCACACACACACACACACACACACATGTAGACCAAACCCCAGCCCAGTCCAGCCCAGAGTATGAGTGGGTGAATGGCTGGGTATGTGTTAATAATATGGGTGGGTGAATGGCTGGGTAATATAGGTAGTCTATTGGCACCACTTTGGACCTCGTGCAAAGTATTTACACCCAAACCCCTGCCCAGCCCAGCCAAGAGTATGAGTGGGTGAATGGCTGGGTATGGGTTGATTATATGGGTGGGTGAATGGGTAGGTAATATGGGTGGGTGAGTGGGTATGAGGGTGGGGGTGGGGAGGTAAATCCCCAGCCCCCCTCCCCCCCCCAACCCAACCCACCCATTCACCCAAGGTACTTGGGCAACCCAGAGGGGGTTCATAACTGATTTTTGACTATCACACAATCCCTAAGTGGGAATTCCGAGGATGCCATTATGTGCGCCGTACTGTTAACCCCCAGAATCCATATCTAAGTTTTTCAAAAAAGGGTTATTTCTATTAAAAGGGGGGGAGGGGGGGAGCCAGCCCTCCCCAGGTTTTTTAGGCATGGTGTGACCTTTTTTTTTTTTCTCCTCCCAATGATACCATACGTTTAAGCCCTACTAACTATGCATCACTCCTCACCTTCTTCCCCAGGGCCATGTAAAAAAGGTCTACCGGGATGCGTGGCGCACTATCTTTCTCAAGGTAGGTTGATCTTTGACGTATCCAACCCCTGGCACGTTACATGCGCTGCTGTCTCTCCCCATTTCCTTGGCTGCTGGTGACTTGAGTCAAAAGGAAGTCTGACACCTTGAAGGTCACCATTTCCCTTCAGTTCATGGGCTGCTCATACTCACTCGCAACTGATGAACATTGCATGTTTATGCGCCCCTTGCATGCCCCACCACCTGAGCCATGACCTCCTCTGCCAACACCTGTACGAACACCTTTACCAACACCTGCATCAACACTACCTGCACCAATGCATGCACAAACACTACCTGCACCAGCACCAACATCTTGAACAACTCATGCACCAACGCATGCACCAATTCCTGCACCAACACTACCTGCACCAATGCATGCACCAATACCAGCACCAACACAACCTGCACCAATACCTGCACCAACACTACCAGCACCAATACCTACACCAATACATGCGCAATACCTGCCCCAATGCATGCAACAACGCCTGAACCAACACATGCAAGAACTACGACATCAACACTATGTGCCTCTTCCTCACCTTACCAAACTTTTCATCTCCACTCCCCCACCCACTTCTTCACACACCCAGAACTGCAGACACACCACGCGCACGGAGGGTTTTGCACCTTCATGGATATATATAATTCAGTACACATGAGATGTCACCATGCACAACAACTCATGCCACCCGACTGGATGTCAATGCATCCCACGCTGAGAATTTCAGCGACATCATGCCCAAGAGCATCAACGACATCACAATCCTGAAGAACTGAGTCACAGTCCCCACAACACATGGCCCTGTCCAATATGGGACAATAATCTCAAGCCTCATAATGGCAGCCTCAATCATGACCAAGGCTCACGGTATTGACCAAGGATTTGGAGCCATTCCCTCAACACAGCCTCCGCCCACCATGGTCAAGACCTATCACGACCAATATCATTTGGAGCAATTCCCAAATAGCCTTGGACAGTCATGATCAAGATCAATCATGACCAAGATCAGTTTGGAGCCATATACACACAGCCTCCGCCCACCATGATCAAGATCATTCATGACCAAGATCATTTGGAGCAATTCCCACAACACCGCCCCCGACAATCATGATTAAGATCAATCACGACCAAGATTATTTGGAGCCATTCCCTCACAAGCTCTTGCTGCCCACAACCAAGATGGATCATTACTGAGCATTGTCATGATAGCATCAATCATGCTATCCATGACCAAGCTCAACCGTGATCCTATCATGACCAAGCTCGGCTATAATTCTGTCATGATTCATCTCAAATATATCCAGCCATACCAATCTACCTTCTGGGCTCGTCAGCTATAATAGTTAATTAGGTTTAAACATGGTGTCATTCTTGAGGGACGCCTCATGGCCTCATTGAGGGACGCCTCATTTGAGTCATTGGAATGATACGTTGTTTATACGCAATTAACTATTACATCAGCCGTGCAAACACAGGCATGGTCATTGCATTGCTTTGTATGAGATTGCTTGCTTCCTTCATTGTTGATTGCTTGCGTTTCATTACTTTGTTAGGTGTATGTGCCCCGAGCAGGTTACAAACAGTACTTGCCACGTCCCCCCCACCAGGGATAAAAGGCCTTCGCCACCTAAGCTTCTATTTGAGTTGGGGGGTTTTCATGGCTCCAATTTATGTCGAGTTGTCAAGTGTTGTGTGGCCAAAGCATAGTCCAACCTTTGTGTTCAGCCTGCCGCAATGCATGGAAGGCTTTCTATTTTATTAACCCACTTCAACAATTGCCTCATGCAAGTTATCTACTTCTCTCTCAATCCATGTGCCAAGTTCTTTGCTCTTGATACCACGCCTCCCTCAGTGTCGCACGCTTCCAACATATTATTGGTGCTACGTGGCCAGCAACGCCCCCAAAACTAGAAATTGGTCACACGCCGTCTACAGTGCCCAAAATTTCCCTTGCCGAAATGATGCAATTGTGGAAGAAGAGGAATTGGATTCCCCGACTAACTCCGGGAAATGTAAACTAGGGCAAGTAGCCCCCCATAGTCTTGACGAAGTATCCTGTTCTATCTCGTCCTACTGTCACACCGCTGTCGTGCATTTATGATATCCCGGGCAATATGCCCCCCATGGTCTTGACGTAGCATCATGTTCTATCTCATCCCACTGTCACACTGCTGTCGTGCATATGTGATATTCCGGAGAATTCGCCTCCCATAATCTTTACATGCCATCCCTCTCACACTCAGCTATTTTTAATTTGTGACTTCCCAGGGATTTGCCTCCGGTGACCTTGACACCGATGCCTATGCCCCTCGCCTCTTCGTGGAGAAGGGCCTAGAGATTATGGTGTCCCAGTCTTACTCCAAGAACCTGGGCCTCTACGGCGAGCGTGTTGGTGCCTTGGTTTCTGTCTGCAAGGATAAGAATGTAAGTGTGGAATTTTGTTACTGTTAACAAGAGAGTCAGGAGGAGGAGTCTTGGACGATTACAGTGATCTGGAGCAATTTACTGACAGCTACCTAAGAATTTGTCAAGATTTGTCGAGACTGCTGTTGTTTGCTTTTGCCATTGGACAGGCGGCAGACTCGATAGATACGAGGACAGGGGTGTAGGCTGAAGGGCCGAAATGAATGTGTGTGTCTGTGGGGGGGAAGTTGTGGGTTGCATGTTCAAAAGGATGGGACCTGCCAGTGATGTAAATTGGTGGATGCCAAGGATTTAAGGATTGGGAACGGCAAGTATAGGGGACAACAAGTTTGGAAATGTGATATGACTGACCCCCGGGAGTTCATTCTCCCATGGAAGTGGATGCCCACAATACTTGGGGCTCCTTTACTTCTCTCATGGAAGTGGATGCCCTCAATACTCGGGGCTCCCTCACTTCCACCCTACATGGTCCTACCTAGTGAGCCGAAACCCTGCTGTAGGTAGGACCATGGCTAGTCCAGTCTCACTCGAGCACCTCTTGGGTTGCATCTTTGCATAGGCCTATGCATTTGCATCCTCTTTCTGTTTTTATACCTTTTTCCTGTCTTCCTGCTGTTTATCATCTAAATGTGGTTGGTGTCAGGTACAAATGTAGTGCAAGTGCATAATTGGTAATAGCAACTATGACATGACAACCCTCCTTGTATTGCTGTACCTTGATACACAAACTACATATCTTGACTGTTACATGGCTTATCTTGCTGCAGACCGCTACCAAGGTCCTGTCCCAGTGCAAGCGCCTTGCCCGTGCCCTGTACTCCAACCCCCCCACCCATGGCGCCCGTATTGCTGCTGAGGTTGTGAACACCCCCGAGCTCTTCGCCCAGTGGAAGGTAAGATGAGGGCACTGTAAGAGAGGTGTGTGTGTGTGTGCATGGTCTTGTTTTGGGTCCTGTACGCTAAAATAAATCAATAGTATGCCCTGTTACGAGGCGTGAGGTTGAGGGGGGCAGCCCGTTTGCTTGCACTGGGGCCAACCATGAGCAACTGCAGGCTTAAGTATGCAAGTTTAGTCAGGTATGTTGGGACAGCCAGATAACACTGACGAGACTTGTATAGTACTGCTGTCTAGTGGGGGTAGCCAGTCCCTTAAGTGAGAACCCACAGGCCACCCGAGGTGTGAGAGTGTAAAAGCATTGGTCCGCAATTTTCCAGAGTTATTATATTTCTAGAGTTAGTATTTGTTTACATATGTGTGGTTCTCTCATAGCAGTATTAAAAGAATGGCCAAGCCATGAAGATCGTAAGGCACTTCTGCACCTGAACAATCTATATGTGTTCCGATGATGGAAACCACCAGCCGGTCAAGCAGTTTTTGTAAGGGATCAGAATTGGCAAAGCTATGTGACGGAAGGGGATGACTAAACAAATATGTGAAGCAAAGATTTAATGCGTGCTGTAAAGAGGGAAGGAGAGGCTCAGAAGTTATGCTTTTGGTTCAGTAGTAATGGCCTTCCCAAGGATATTTCAGAAGAATCGTCTATCCAACCTTGTTGACCCAAACTGCCCAATCTGGACCGTCCTAACTGAACTTTCCAACCTTGTTGTTTGTCCCCAAACTGCCCAATCTGGACAGTCCTAACTCAACTGTCTAACCTAGTTGTTTGTCCCCAAACTGCCCAATCTGGACAGTCCTAACTCAACTGTCCAACCTTGTTGTTTGTCCCCAAACTGCCCAATCTGGACAGTCCTAACTCAACTGTCTAACCTTGTTGTTTGTCCCCAAACTGCCCAATCTGGACAGTCCTAACTCAACTGTCCAACCTTGTTGTTAGTCCCAAAACTGCCCAATCTGGACTGTCCTAACTGAGCTGCCCAATCATCTTACCCACCCCTTCCCCCACCCTTCTTCCTGCAGACTGAGATGGCTGGCATGGCTGGCCGCATTGACAATGTGCGCAATGAGTTGAAGGCCTCTTTGGACTCAAAATACCCCGAGAAGGACTGGAGCCACATCACCAACCAGATTGGTATGTTCTCCTTCACCGGATTGTCCCCCGCTCAGGTCGACAACATGACCAACAAGCACCAAGTCTACATGACCCGCGATAGACGTATCTCCCTGGCTGGTCTCAACAGCGCTAAGGTGGGTCAGAATTCAAATTTGAATTGTTATAGGGGTTTTCTGCAAACTCTGGGCTGCTCGCTTTCTGCCAATTCCAAGTCCTCCCGAGCGATATCCATGGAAGCCTTAATATTTGTCTCCATTAGCCCCCCTTGGTAGTCTAGAGGTCATAATTTTTCCAGGTTGGGTTAGTCCCTTGAACCTATTCAAGTCAGGCTCGACGAGCCTGCACGCCCCCCCCCCCCCCTTGCTTACACTGCCCCCCTCCCCATATTGCGCAGGTTGAGTACTTGGCGGACGCCATGGTTGAGTCTTTCAAGAACGCCTAAACTGTTGTTCGGCACATCTGAAGAGGGTCCCACTTGAAGTCTCGGACCCATGCTGTCAGTTTCCTTGGGATTGTAGGAAATTATCAACTCGCATTCACTAGCCCGGAAAGGGGCATAGGAGACGTAGACAAAGCTCCAACAAATAGGCACTTGACCTAAGCAAGAACTGGACGGGATAACCAAATTTGTTGTCATATTGCTATGTATCCGCCCCCGATATGTTGTCCAGAGTGTTGCTGTAAATCAATAACTGGTAGCCCATTATCCCGAACTACCGTACTATGCGTACTTGAACTGGGTTAGATAGCTCCAGCCAGCAATTTGGCTGCTCGCCGTCTTAGGGAGTAAAAAAAATACTTGTGCGTACTAAGTGTTGTCGGGGGTGGATTTCGCGGAAGGCACACAAAAAGGCAAAATAACATGTAAGCACATACGGTAAAGGTATGCGGATGTCAAAGATTTGGGGCGATCCAAAATGTGCTCAAATTAGAAATGGCGGAATTATTAAACTAAATGTCCCCCAATTCTTAGCAGATTCAAATGTGACTCAAAATGATATATTCTGGGTCCTACGCAGGAGAGGAAACAAATATCACCCCCCCCACCCCAAAACACCACGCCTAAAAACTAAGGAGGGCTGCCCCCCCCCCCCCCCCCCTCTCCATAGAAATACCCCTTGTTTGGAAAACGTAGATATGGATTATGGAAACAATATCGCGCAGAAAATGGCATCCTCGGAATTCCCACAATGATTGTATGATAAGCAAAAATCAGTTCTGCCCCCCCTTTGGGTTTCCCATGTACCCTAGTCACCCTTTACCTTTGCAGGGGGCGGCCAGACCCCACACCCACCCACAAAAACTCACACACGCACTCACTTCGTCGCACTTATTCACCCATACCCCCATATATCCCGCCAATATTACAAAACTATTCAACCATCCATAGCAACCATCCCCACCCATGCACTCACTCATTCTCACCTACCCATATGCACCCACATTATCCACCCATACACCCTCCTGGGTCTTAAGTGGTGCACAGCCCTTGTCAACACAATCTCAATGGTGTTCTCAGAATGCCATTTGGAGCTCTGAGTAAAAAGATAGCAAACAAACTGAGGGCCATACCCCCCCCACACCCCACCCCCATTGAGGTGCATAGAATAACCTGAAAATGGCTAAAAACATCGCCATGGATCATGTCATATTGTCATTAGAGCTTTTCAGAATACATCGATCGGGAGAAGTCAATTCTTAGAGGCCTGGGCTCCTCATGTTTTAATTGTTTCCCCCCCTTTTCTTCTTCTTCTGAACGCACCGGTATTAGCAAGGATGGGCTGAATAACCTGTCAGCGAAGCACGGGCACTGATCGAAGGGAACGGACACAAAGAACATTAGTACATTACAAAGAGACGTGGGCGAATCCTAAGAGAGAGCACAGCCACCAGAATGGTGGCAAGGTTTAGGGTATAGCCGGCCGGTAGGACCGGCCGGTATAGCAGACAGTAATGAGACAGAGAGACAACAGACAGCCATCGCTGACAAATAAAAAAACTAATCATACCTTAAAAAAAAACTTAATCCAATATTCCAATCTCTTCATACATTCATGGGCCATGACTGGCATGAGTTGCCTGTAGTGATGATCGATGATGATGTGATGATGTGATGATGATGATGTGATGATGATGATGATTACATTTTTCATGGTGGACTGCAAATGTGCCTGTGGGTAGTGGAAAAGTCACTAATGGTTATTTTTCTTTACAATTCACAGGCGTGACACAGTTGTTACAAATTTGTGTAACATATGAACATATCTCATTTGTCTGCAAAATGCATGTTTCTTCAAGGACCTTGAACACAAAATCCTCCCTAAATAGTGGGGGCGCTTCGCGATCCAACATGCAATGGCTACGCAACAATCCTGAAATCAGGCTTGAGTTGCCCAAATACGAACTCAAACTGGCATACAGAAATTTGAAAAAAACTCTGCATAACATTGAGGGCATGCTTTACATGGAAGCCCAGAAAAGTAGCTTCGATTAGAACTTGACAGCATGCCCACCAAAAAATCGCTCCGCTGACTCGGATCGGAGAAGTAAGGAGGGTAGGGGGGGGGGGGGGGGGGGGGGGGGGGGGGGATGCATGTGCGTGCATATTAAGTTGTTATCTGTTTTGTTAGGATGCTCTTGCACTGCTCCATGTGCTGGTCATGCCTATTCAAATGCATGCGCACGTGTGAAAGCATGGGCCAAACAGTTATTTGAACAATTAACATTGCCGGTTTACGTGTGTTTTTATGTGTGGTGCTTACATGGTGAGCATGTGTGCGGAAATATGTGTGTTGTGTGACTGTGTCGGTGTGTGTACGTGTGCGTGGGGAGTATCTGTGTGTGGGGAGTATGTGCGTGTGTGTGTCGTGTTTGTGTGATGCATGTGCGTGTGTGGCAGATGTGTGGTGTTTGCATGGTGTGTGGTATGTGTGCGTGTATGTGTGTGTCATGTTTGTGTGGTTCATGTGTGTGTGCACCATGTGTGGTGTTTATGTGGTGTGTGTGTGCGTGGCTCAGTTATCCATCTGTGGCATCTGGCGCCACATGTCATGGATGGATAATTGAGCATGTGTGCATGTACAACATCAGGGCACGTGGAAAGCCCTGCTCACCTGAAGATGGTGGAGCACACCAGCCTGTGTCTGGAATCTCATGCCCTTGATATGCAACTCCCTGGCTAGCTCCAGGACAGGCAAGGACCAGCCAAAGTTAATTTGTTTCAGTCTAAAGCACTTGGAGGTCACCAGCAACAAACTGAGGGAAGTTCAGTTGGAGTTATTTATCTTTATCTGCCTTGTCTCCTGTAGCAGTGCCGCAAAAAATTGTCACAACCGACTGCCTTGCATTCAATGCCTGACTCCAAAACATGCAGGCGATTGTCCAAATTTTCGAGAGGGGGAAAATGTTTTCGAGAGGGGGAATATAACCTTGCTGTCCTCACCCATGATGGCATGATGTGGTGGTGGAAGAACCTCTACAGACATGGGTGCAAGCGAACGAACGATTTGGTTTTGCAAGCGCGCGTGAAAAAAACAGCGTCGAGCGAAACAAGACGATATGCGACACGACCAGGCGCGACGAGGAACGACAATATGCGTCTCTGGTACCCAAACAAGCAAGCAGCAGCCAACAGAAAAGAGAGAAACGCGCAACGGATGCATTCCTTTTTTACTGCATCTCCAGTCTTGAGAAATAAAATAGCAAGCTAGTTTGCTATTGGAGGCACTCAGAGCTAAAGAAAGGAAGGAAGGAAGGAAGGAAGGAAGGAAGGTAGAAAGAAAGAACGAAAGCACGTCGGCGTGGCTTTTTACCTCTTGCACAACGGGAGCACCAGGGTGTCCCATGAGAGAGAGACAGCGTGGGGCGACTTGTACTTTATTCGGACTTTTCAATTGGATTATTGTCAGTCAGTATTAGTCAGTACAAATGTAATTCAGACCCCTCAACTGACCATGGTCATGACCATCAGGTTCAGCAGGGGAGGTTACCACTTACCACCCTCTGCCTCTGATTACCACCAGTCCTACCACCAACTAACTCGACCAACGAACTCGCATCATCAACATCATCATCATCATCATCATCATCATCATCATCCGCAGCAGCAGCAGCATTATCATCATAAATTCTTCAGCTCCCAGGATCAGACTAACTTTTGCAATTACCTTATACTTCTATTCCATCCGTCGCAATGTCTTACGCCTCTACCTACGGTGCTCCTCCCCCCTCCGAATACGGAGGCTACGCACCACCTGCCGAGCGCTCTTCCTATGGAGGCCCTCCTCCCTCTTACGGTGCTCCCCCTCCCTCTTATGGAGGCCCTCCTGCCTCTTACGGCGCTCCCCCTCCCTCTTATGGAGCCCCTCCTCCTTCTTACGGCGCTCAATATGGCGCCCCCCCCGCCTCTTACCCTTCCAACCCCGACGAGCCTCGCACGGTAATTAAAATATAGATCTAGCTCGCGACCTTTCGCAATCGCCTGTGACCCGATTCATGCAGAAGCTGGCGATCTTGTATCTGGCCATTCCCCATGGCTGCTTGTAGAATGATGCGACTTCAAATCTGACGTGAACCATCGTGCTCAATTTCAGATTTTTCTCACGAGTGTTTTGTCCATGTTTTTCCTTCATGCTCCCGATCTTGAATCGAAACTCATCGCTTTCGCGCCCGATTTATGATTCCCTCTTGCAGTTGTTCCTCTCAGGCTTTCCCGAGGATGTGAAAGAAAGGTGAGGATCTGCATACCAGTTGTCTGAACAAGGTTGATGGGCGAGTTGGAATGGGTTTTGACTGCTCTGGTTCCTCTGGATACCTCATCTCCTTCAGGTCTGTCTGTCTGTCTGTCCCATATACCTGTCTATTCACGTGGACACTACTGTGATGTGGACACAATGAAGCATGTATTCTTGTAGATAATAGCCGGTGCCCCATGTCTAGAGACAATATAGACCAGGGCATACCGACACTAGCACCTCGGGCGCAAACCCACTTTGTTGGGTGCATGTTGCATTGCCTCGTCATGTCTGAAACTTGTTCATCTAACTGAATCAATCGTAAAATCTGCCTGGATGCCCAAACTTCGAGCCTGCCTGAATGTTTGTAGAACATGCTTTGCCTAAATCCTCTCATGGTTGACTGTATTGCAGGGAGTTGAACAACCTGTGCCGCTTCCTGCCCGGGTACCAGGTAAGCTATCCCTTAACCTCATGGATTTTTGGGTTGACAGAGAACTGCGCCATCCTTCTTAGTCTTCTTAGCCTCAGCCTTATTAGCCTCATACTCAGCCTTGTCAGCCTTCTGCTTCTTAGCCCCAGCCTTCCCAGCCTCAGCCCTCTAAGCATGAACAGTAAATGTAACCTAATAGTACTATCCCACAAGCACATGGGTATGCACAGTTGCAGGGTTGGCCGCCGGGCTATGTTAAGTCCCAACACACCTCAATCTGTACCTCAACCATATCTCCTGCAGCTTTATTCCAATGCATGTACTGATGTCAGGATTATATGTGGAGACTTGACAGTCTCTGTGTTGTGGGTGCAGGCTTCCCAGATGCATTGGAAGAATGGAGTTGCCCAGGCCTTTGCCCTGTTCACCACGGCCCCCTATGCCAAGGCAGCTTGCGATGCCTTGAGGCAGCTATGGTGAGAAATTAACTGGTTGTACACAGAAAGAGTCATCAATCCACAGAAAACAAACCTCCCCACGAAAAGATACCGCATGCCAATGTCACCACCAACTCTTATTAGGTGCTGTGCTCTGCCTTATGAAAAACACTTGCCGAGTTGTTGTCCGTCTACTCTACGTGATGACAAGAAAGTGCTGTCTTGTTGTTTCTGATTAAGACGATATTTACATTTTATTTTGTTTGATGATGTTTACATTTTTTCTTTTCGTTTCTGTACTCAGCCTCATGACTAGAAAGTGCTGACTTGTTGTCTCTCTACTCTGCACTCAGCTTTGATGAGACCTCGGTGCTGCGTGCTGACATGGCTAGGAAGAACATGTTCCTGAAGGTGAGACCCCTGAACTTGCCAGGAATCTTTATCATTGCCCTGGGATAACTGTCATAGCTTTTATTTTCATCTATTAGCAGCAGCTACTAGGCAGCTCCCCAAGTCCCCTTGTGAGGTACCCATGGAAACCAGGGAGCATACTATACGGACTCAAACCCATGACTGGAATTCAATGATACCGCAGTTAACATCCAATGCTTGTCTGCATCCAAATCCGACATTCAATGGTTGGCGACTTCTAACTACACATGTCCTACCACCTCCAAGGATGATGCCACATGTCCTACTGCCACATGCATTACCACCTGCTAACTTCCTACTGCCTGCTAACTACCACCTGCTAACTACCATCATGCCCCTACCACCTGCTAACTACACACGTCTTACCACCTGCTAACTACACATTGCCTTACCCCCTGCTAACTGCACCCGTCCTACCACCTCTCAGGATGATGGTGCTGGGGCCAAGCGCCCTCGCTCTGATGCTCCTCCTGGCGAGCGCGGACCAAGGTCTTACCCCGAGACCCCCGACAACCCTCCATGCAACACTCTCTTTGTAGGCAACCTGGGTCATGGTGTGCAGGAGCAGGAGATGATTGACGTGTTCAGCAAGGGACCGGTGGGTGTTCTTCGGTGCACCTGTAAAACTGGAAAATGTTACGCCGCCCTGCCACGGGGCGTGAGTTTGAAGGAACCTCCCTGTTTACTTGCACTACAAAATGGTAACTGTGGGGTCTGTTCTTACTTAGGTTACTACTGCTGGTGCCTATGGACTGAGCTGCAGATCTGTGTCTAGCCGCATGATCCTATGCTGCATATCTGAGATTGTGTCGTATGTTAGTACTCAAATCATAAAAGCAGGTAAATTTACTGTAAATGTTGCAACATTAATTGTAACTGCCGCCATGTATAACAT
This sequence comes from Chlamydomonas sp. ICE-L, assembly GCA_013435795.1. NCBI lineage: Eukaryota > Viridiplantae > Chlorophyta > Chlorophyceae > Chlamydomonadales > Chlamydomonadaceae > Chlamydomonas > Chlamydomonas sp. ICE-L. The sequence continues at coordinate 125,456,469 of JACBWV010000610.1, read as the reverse complement.
ATATTTTATCCTAAAACGCCCATCAGGGCTTCCCGCAGCTGTTAACTTCACACAGGTCCATTCAGTGTGTATGAGTATGCGGACATAACATAAATCATGCCAATATATAAAGTATACTGATGCATAGCATTAAATTATAATTATATTCCGCTCTGCAGGGCTTCTTACAGCTGAAACTGGCCCAAGGCGCCAAGAACATGGCTTGTTTCATCGAGTACGCTGATACGGCCTCTGCCGCTGCCATGCACGGAGCCAACCAGGTGGGGCCCATTCGACTTTTAAAAGCTGCATGCACTTGCGGAGTCCAGCAGGGCACCAGGATAATGTAACCATCATTACTACGTGCCCTGGTCTGCAGGATGTCTACCCTACGTTCCCGTGTCCTTTGCTGCATATTGCTTCCTATGTTCCCAAGTACACGAATGTCTGCAACCGTTTCAAAACATGTGCAAGTAGTCGCTGTTGTCATTACAAGTCACCATGGCCTGCCCTGAAATGTTTAGAGAACATCACCACAATATGTTAGATAAGGCACATGTTCTCATGACGTCAATTGGATCCAATCTTCTGCACCCAGGGAATGACGCTGAGGAGCAACGACCGTGGCGCCATCAAGGTCCAGTACAGTAAGACCCCCTTCGGACGCAAGCGGGAGGGTGCCTCTGCCCCCTCTGGAGGCCTTGACATCGCCTCCGCCACTGCTAACGCTGCCGCCCTTGCTGCCAGTTATGCCCCTCCCGAGTACAAGCCCGAGTAAGTCAACACAACTACAATCAGTTTATTGTGTGAGGATGGTTAGAATACCCCGCCGGAAGGGGGGAGTGTGCTTGTCTTGGGTCAGCACTGGCCTGCCTATGTCAATGTAACGTGAACCGTCAGGGGTCAGTTTTTGTGTGCTTCCATATCTGATCAAATATCCTCGAAGTGCTTTGGTGGAGCATGCGGGATCCTAACACAGGTTCCAATGAAGCTCATTATGATCACCCTCAGACTGATATTCTTAATTTCTCTATGTCATGCTTCCTTCTGTAGTGCACCTAGTTCTATGCAGATAATGGTGCCATGTGTGTCGGCACAACCGTCACTGTCCAGTCAAAGGGGGATCCTCTCCATCCCTTGCTTTCTGGTGTTCCCTGCAACCACGACCCCTCACAATGATATTGCTCACTATTAGGGCTGCCAATATCAAACTGGTGTCCCAAGATTATTGGGCGATATATCGAAGTATGTCTTCCGATTTGTTAATGTATCTTACATATTGTTTGATGCATCATATGATAGCGGATAGAAATATCTCCATGATACCGGGAGGAGCCCAGGCCTCAAAAATCTCAGTCATGCCGATCGTTTTTTTTCTGAGAAAAGGACTGTAATCGCATGTATCATGGCGATATTTAAAGTCACTTTTCAGGTCATTCTGAGCACCTCATTTAGGGGGGGGGGGGGGGGGGGGGGGGGGGGGGGTCAGCCCTCATTTTGTTTTTTGCTTACTTTTTACTCGGACCTCCAAATGACATTCTGAGACCACCCATAAGTAGGCCTTGGTAAGGGTAGTCTATTGGCACCACTTTGGACCTCGTGCAATAAGTATTTACCCCCCCCCCCCACACACACACACACACCCCAACCACCAGCCCAGCCCAGAGTATGAGTGGGTGAATGGCTGGGTATGTGTTGATAATATGGGTGGGTAAATGGGTGGGTAATAATGGTAGTCTATTGGCACCACTTTGGACCTCGTGCAACAAGCATTTCCCCCCCCCCCCCCCCACCCACACACACACACACACACACACACACATGCAGACCAAACCCCAGCCCAGCCCAGAGTATGAGTGGGTGAATGGCTGGGTATGTGTTGATAATATGGGTGGGTATAATGGTAGTCTATTGGCACCACTTTGGACCTCGTGCAAACAAGCATTTCCCCCCCCCCCCCCCCCCCCCCCACACACACACACACACACACATGTAGACCAAACCCCAGCCCAGTCCAGCCCAGAGTATGAGTGGGTGAATGGCTGGGTATGTGTTAATAATATGGGTGGGTGAATGGCTGGGTAATATAGGTAGTCTATTGGCACCACTTTGGACCTCGTGCAAAGTATTTACACCCAAACCCCTGCCCAGCCCAGCCAAGAGTATGAGTGGGTGAATGGCTGGGTATGGGTTGATTATATGGGTGGGTGAATGGTAGGGTAATATGGGTGGGTGAGTGGGTATGAGGGTGGGGGTGGGGAGGTAAATCCCCAGCCCCCCTCCCCCCCCCAACCCAACCCACCCATTCACCCAAGGTACTTGGGCAACCCAGAGGGGGTTCATAACTGATTTTTGACTATCACACAATCCCTAAGTGGGAATTCCGAGGATGCCATTATGTGCGCCGTACTGTTAACCCCCAGAATCCATATCTAAGTTTTTCAAAAAAGGGTTATTTCTATTAAAAGGGGGGAGGGGGGGAGTCAGCCCTCCCCAGGTTTTTAGGCATGGTGTGACCTTTCTTTTTTTTTCTCCTCCCAATGATACCATACGTTTAAAGCCCTCTCACTATGCATCACTCCTCACCTTCTTCCCCAGGGCCATGTAAAAAAGGTCTACCGGGATGCGTGCGCACTATCTTTCTCAAGGTAGGTTGATCTTTGACGTATCCAAGCCCCTGGCACGTTACATGCGCTGCTGTCTCTCCCCATTTCCTTGGCTGCTGGTGACTTGAGTCAAAAGGAAGGTCTGACACCTGAAGGTCACCATTTCCCTTCAGTTCATGGGCTGCTCATACTCACTCGCAACTGAATGAACATTGCATGTTTATGCGCCCCTTGCATGCCCCACCACCTGAGCCATGACCTCCTCTGCCAACACCTGTACGACACCTTTACCAACACCTGCATCAACACTACCTGCACCAATGCATGCACAAACACTACCTGCACCAGCACCAACATCTTGAACAACTCATGCACCAACGCATGCACCAATTCCTGCACCAACACTACCTGCACCAATGCATGCACCAATACCAGCACCAACACAACCTGCAACCAATACCTGCACAACACTACCAGCACCAATACCTACACCAATACATGCGCAATACCTGCCCCAATGCATGCAACAACGCCTGAACCAACACATGCAAGAACTACGACATCAACACTATGTGCCTCTTGCTCACCTTACCAAACTTTCATCTCCACTCCCCCACCCACTTCTTCACACACCCAGAACTGCAGACACACCACGCGCACGGAGGGTTTTGCACCTTCATGGATATATATAATTCAGTACACATGAGATGTCACCATGCACAACAACTCATGCCACCCGACTGGATGTCAATTGCATCCCACGCTGAGATTTCAGCGACATCATGCCCAAGAGCATCAACGACATCACAATCCTGAAGAACTGAGTCACAGTCCCCACAACACATGGCCCTGTCCAATATGGGACAATAATCTCAAGCCTCATAATGGCAGCCTCAATCATGACCAAGGCTCACGGTATTGACCAAGGATTTGGAGCCATTCCCTCAACACAGCCTCCGCCCACCATGGTCAAGACCTATCACGACCAATATCATTTGAGCAATTCCCAAAAGCCTTGGACAGTCATGATCAAGATCAATCATGACCAAGATCAGTTTGGAGCCATATACACACAGCCTCCGCCCACCATGATCAAGATCATTCATGACCAAGATCATTTGGAGCAATTCCCACACACCGCCCCCGACAATCATGATTAAGATCAATCACGACCAAGATTATTGGAGCCATTCCCTCACAAGCTCTTGCTGCCCACAACCAAGATGGATCATTACTGAGCATTGTTCATGATAGCATCAATCATGCTATCCATGACCAAGCTCAACCGTGATCCTATCATGACCAAGCTCGCTATAATTCTGTCATGATTCATCTCAAATATATCCAGCCATACCAATCTACCTTCTGGGCTCGTCAGCTATAATAGTTAATTAGGTTTAAACATGGTGTCATTCTTGAGGGACGCCTCATGGCCTCATTGAGGGACGCCTCATTGAGTCATTGGAATGATACGTTGTTTATACGCAATTAACTATTACATCAGCCGTGCAAACACAGGCATGGTCATTGCATTGCTTTGTATGAGATTGCTTGCTTCCTTCATTGTTGATTGCTTGCGTTTCATTACTTTGTTAGGTGTATGTGCCCCGAGCAGGTTACAAACAGTACTTGCCACGTCCCCCCCACCAGGGATAAAAGGCCTTCGCCACCTAAGCTTCTATTTGAGTTGGGGGGTTTTCATGGCTCCAATTTATGGTCGAGTTGTCAAGTGTTGTGTGGCCAAAGCATAGTCCAACCTTTGTGTTCAGCCTGCCGCAATGCATGGAAGGCTTTCTATTTTATTAACCCACTTCAACAATTGCCTCATGCAGTTATCTACTTCTCTCTCAATCCATGTGCCAAGTTCCTTTGCTCTTGATACCACGCCTCCCTCAGTGTCGCACGCTTCCAACATATTATTGGTGCTACGTGGCCAGCAACGCCCCCAAAACTAGAAATTGGTCACACGCCGTCTACAGTGCCCAAAATGTCCCTTGCCGAAATGATGCAATTGTGGAAAGAAGAGGAATTGGATTCCCCGACTAACTCCGGGAAATGTAGACTAGGGCAAGTAGCCCCCCATAGTCTTGACGAAGTATCCTGTTCTATCTCGTCCTACTGTCACACCGCTGTCGTGCATTTATGATATCCCGGGCAATATTGACGTAAGGGTAAGAGGCGTGGGCGGGAGTTGGGGCCGGTAGGCGCCATATTAGAGCGCTCCGCCCCTAAGAAGCGAGGCGAGGAAGGCAGGGCCCCTCCATAAGAGCGGATATGGGGAGGTGGGAGACGCTCGCCGATAGAGCAGGAGCCGGCCCCTCCATAAAGAGGGAAGGGCGGAAGACACCGCTAAGAGGAAGGAGGCCTCTCATAGGAAAGAGCCAGCCTCGCAGGTGCGTGCCCGTAGCCCTCCGATATTCGCCGAGGCAGGCCGCGCGAACCGAGCGGGGGAGGGAGCACCGCTAGGGTAGAAGGGCACGCTATAGACATTGCCGACGGAGTGCCGAATAGAAGTATGAAGGTATAATTGCAAAAGTATTAGGTCATGATCCTGACCCGAGCCTGAAGAATTCTATGATGATAAATGCTGCCTAGCTGCCAATGCGGTATTAGGGATGCCATTGATGCAATGATGATGATGATGAATGATATGATATGATTATGATGATGTGAGTTATGCATGCTTGAGGTCTTTTGTTCTAGTTAGTTGTGATGTAGCGACTGAGTGGATAATCAATGGCGAGAGGGTCAAGTACCTGTAACCTCCCGCCTGAAACCTGAATGGGTCTACATGACCACGTTCAGTTTTAGGGTCTGTCTGAAATTACATTTGCTACTAGACTAATACTGACTGACACTATATCCAATGCAAAGTCCGAAATAAAGTACAAAGCGCCCCACGCTGTATCTCTGCTCATAGTGGCAGAACCCTGGACTGCCCTCCCCGTGTGTGCAAGATGTAAAAAGCCACGCCGACCGTCCCTTTCTTTCTGTCTTTTACCTTTACATCCTTCCCTGCATTCCTTCCTTGTCCTTTCTTTCTTAGCTCGAGTGCCTACAATATGCAAAGCTACTTGCTTATTTTTAATTTCTCAAGACTGGTAGATGCCAGTAAAAAAGGAATGCTATATCGCTTGACGCCGTTGTCTCTACTGTTTTTTTCTTGATGCTGCGCTGCCTGCATTGCTGTTTGGGTCCAGAGAGATGATTATTGTCGTTCTCGTCGCAGCCCTGTGTTACGGTCGATATCGTCGTTGTTTCGCTCGACTCTGTTTTTTCACGACGCGCCTTGCAAAACCAAAGTCGCTTGTTCGCCCCGTTGATTTCGCTTGCACCACAGCTGTATCCTTTCTTTTTTTTTAGTAGAGCGTCTTCACCCACACATCATGCCATCATGGGTGAGGACAGCAAGGTTAATATAACCCCTATCGAAAAATTTCTCCCCGCCTCTCGAAAGTTGGACAATCGCTGCATGTTTTGGAGTCAGGCCATTGAGCAAGGCAGATCGGTTGTCGAACAATTTTTTGCCGCACTGCTACAGGAGACAAGCGCCAGATAAAGATAAATAACTCCACTGAAACTTCCCTCAGTTTGTTGCTGGTGACCTCCAAGTCTTTAGCGACTGTAAACAAATTAACTTTGGCTGGTCCTTGCCTGCTGGAGCGCCGTAGCCAGGAATTAGCATATCCAAGGCATGAAGATTCCAGACACAGGCTTGGTGAGTGCTCCACCATACTTCAGGCATGAGCCAGGGCTTATCCACGTGCTCTGATGTTGTACATCAACATGCTCAATTATCCATCACATGACATGTTGGCGCCAGATGCCAACAGATGGATGAACTGAGCCACGCCACACACACCAATAAACACCACACATGTGCACCACACAACGATGAAACCACACAAACATGACACACACATACTACAACACATACACCACTATACCAGCAAACACCAACATCTGCCACACAACGCACATGCCATCACACAAACAGCGACACACACACGCCACATACTCCCCACACACAGAAATCGCACCCCGCACAGCGTACAACACGACACGTCACAACAACACAATATTTCCGCACACATCTCACCATGCATAGCACCACACCAATAAAACACACGGAAACGGCGCAATATTAATTGTTCAAAATAACTGAGTTGATGCCCATGACGTCGCACCGTGCCGCCATGCAGTTGAATAGGCATGACCAGCACATGCGAGCAGTGCAAGAAGCATACCTAACAAAGAATTCAAATAACACTTAAGTATGGACACGCAACATAGCACACTCCATCACACCCTCCCCCCCCCCCCCCCCCACGCCCTTGACCCTTATTTCTCCGATCCGCGACTGTCAAGCGAGATGCGATTTTTCTGTGGATGGCAATGCTGTCAAGATTCCTAATCGAATGCTACTTTCTGGGCCTTCCATCGTAACATGCCCTCTAATGTTATGCACAGAGGTTATTTCAAATTGTCTGTTAGCCAGGTTATGAGTTCGTATTGCAGGCAACTCAAGCATGATTTCAGGATTCGTTTGGCAAGCCATTGCATGTTGGCAATTTGATCGCGAAGCGCCCCCACTATTTAGGCCGGAGGATTTATGCCGTCAGAGTCCCTTGAAGAAACATGCATTGTTGCAGACAAGAGAATATGTTCACTAGACTAGTACACAAATTTGATACAACTCTGTGTCACGCCTGCGTGAATCTGTAGCAGAAAAAAACCATTAGTGACTTTTCCACTACCCACAGGCACATTGCAGATCCGTAGGAGCACCATGAGAAAATGTAATCATCATTCATCCATCCACATCATCATCATCACCTCATCATCTACACATCATCATCGTCATCACTACAGCAACTCATGCCGAGTCATGGCCCTGATGTATGAAGAGATGGAATATCAAGCGGATTAAGTTTTTTTTAAGAGTATGATTATTTTTGATTTGTCAGCCGACATGGGTCCTGTGTCTCTCTAGTCATCATTACTGTCTGCTATAGCCCCGAGTCCTCGCCAACCGCCGCTATACCCAACCTTAGCCACCATTCTGGTGGCTGTGCCTCTCTCTTTAGATCTCGCCCACGTCCTTATGTAATGTACATTTCTTTGTGTCCTGGGTCCCTTCGATCAGTCCCGTGCTTCGCTGACAGGTTTTCAGCCCATCTTGCTAATACCGCGGATGGTCAGAAGAAGAAGAAAAGGGGCGGCGAAACAATATAGAATCCATGACGGAGCACAGGCCTCTAAGAATTGACTCTCCCCGATCGTAGCGGATGCTTATTCTGAAAAAGCTCAATGACAATAATGACAGATCCCATGGCGATGTTTTTAGCCATTTTCAGGATTATCTAATGCACCTCAATTGGGGCTGGGGGGGTGCGGGGGGGGTATGGCCCCCCACACTCAGTTTGTTTGCTATTCTTTTACTCAGAGCTCAAACAATGGCATTCGAGAAACCCATTGAGATTGTGTGTTACAATGGCCTGCACCATTTAAGACCCCATGAAGGGTGTATGGGTGGATAATGTGGTGCATAGCGGTGTAGTGAGAATGAGTGAGTGCATAGGGTGGGGATTGGTTGCTGGATGGTTGAATAGTTTTGTAATATTGGCGGGATATATGGGGTATGGGTGAATAAGTGCGACGAAGTTAGAAGTGACGGTTTGTGTGAGTTTGTGGTGGGTGTGGGGTCTGGCGCCCCCCTGCAAAGGTAAAGGTGGGACTAGGGACTGGAGGAAACCAAAGGGGGGGCAGAACTGATTTTGCTTATCATACAATCATTGTGGAATCCGAGGATGCCATTTCTCGCGCGATATTGTTCATATCCATATCTACGTTTTCCAAACAAGGGGTAGTTCTATGGAGGAGGGGTGGGGGAGGGGGGGGGGGGGGGGGGGGTCAGCCTCCTTAGTTTTTAGGCGTGGTGTTTGGGTGGGGGGGTGATATTGTTCCTCTCCTGCGTAGGACCCAGAATATATCATTTTGAGCTCACATTGGAATCTGCTAAGAATTGGGGGACATAATTTAGTTTAATAATTCCGCCATTCTAATTGAGCACATTTGGATCGCCCCAAATATTTGCACTACCGCATACCTTTACTATGTGCTTACATGTATTTTGCCTGTTTGTGTGCCTTCCGCGAAATCCACCCCCGACAACACTTAGTACGCCACAGATATTTTTTTTACTCCCTAAGACGGGCGAGCAGCCAAATGCTGGCTGGAGCTATCTAACCCAGTCAAGTACGCATAGTACGGCTAGTTCGGGATAATGGGCTACCAGTTATGATTTACAGCAACACTCTCGGACAACATAGCGGGGCGGATACATAGCATATGACAAATTTGGTTATCCGTCCATGTTTGCTTAGGTCAAGTGCCTATTTGTTGGAGCTTGTCTACGTCTCCTATGCCTTTCCGGGCTAGTGAATGCGAGTTGATAATGTCCTACAATACAAGGAACTGGACAGCATGGGTCCGAGACTTCAAGGGGACCCTCTTCAGAGATTGTGCCGAACAACAGTTAGGAGTTCTTGAAAGACTCACCAAGCGGGTCGCCATAGTACCAACCTCACCCGCAATATGAGGGAGAGGGGGCAGTTTAAGCAAGGGAGGGGGTGGGGGTGAAGGCTCGTCGAGCCATGATTGAATAGGTTCAAGGACTAACCCAACCTGGAAAATTATGACCTCTAGACTACAAGGGGCCAATGGAGACAACTATTAAGGCTTCCATGGGATCGCTCGGAGGGAGGCACTTGGAATTGGCAGAAAGCGAGCAGCCCAGAGTTGCAGAAAACACCCATATAAATTCAAATTGAATTCTGAACCACTTAGCGCTGTGAGACAGCCACCGAGGGAGATACGCTATCGGCGGGTCATGTAGACTTGGTGCTTGGTGGTCATGTGTTCGACCTGAGCGGGGACAATCGGTGAAGGAGAACATACAATCTGCGTGTTGGTGATGTGGCTCCAGTCCTTCTCGTCGGTATTTGAGTCCAAAGAGGCCTTCAACTCATGCGCACATTGTCAATGCGGCAGCCATGCAGCCATACTCCGTCTGCAGGAAGAAGGGTGGGGGGGAGAGGGTGCGTAAGATGATTGGGCAGCTCAGTAGGACAGTCCGATTGGGCAGTTTTGGGACTAACAACAAGGGTGGACAGTTGAGTTAGGACTCGTCAGATGGTGCAGTTTGGGGACAAACAACAAGGGTTAACAGTTGAGTTGACCTGTCCAGTGATGCGGCAGTTTGGGGACAAACAACAATGTGGACAGTTGAGTTAGGGATCTTCAGATTGGCAGTTTGGGACAAACAACTAGTTAGACAGTTGAGTTAGGACTAGTCCAGATGGGCAGTTTGGGGACAAACAACAAGGTTGGAAGTATCAGTTAGGACGGTCAGATTGGGCAGTTTGGGTCACAAGGTGGATAGACGATTTCTGAATATCCTTGGGAAGGCCATTACTATGAACCAAAAGCATAACTTCCTGAGCCTCTCCTTCCCATCTTACAGCACGCATTAAATACTTTGCTTCAATATTTGTTTAGTATCCCTCCGTCAACATAGCTTGCCAATTCTGATCCCTTACAAAAAAATGCCTGACCGGCTGGTGGTTCCAATCATCGGAACACATATAGATTGTCAGGTGCAGGTAGAAGTGCCTTACGATTCATGGCTTGGCATTCTTTTAATACTGCTATGAGAGAACCACACATATGTAAACAAATACTACTCTAGAATATAATAACTGGAAAAATTGGGACCAATGCTTTTCACTCTCACACCTCGTGGGCCGTGTGGTTCACTTAGAGGGATGGCTACCCCAACTAGACAGCAGTACTAACAAGTCTGTCAGCTGTTTCGGCTGTCCCAACATACCTGACTAAACTTGCATACTTAAGCCTGCAGTGTCCATGGTTGGCCCCAGTGCAAGCAAACGGGCTGCCCCCCTCAACTCCACGCCTCGTAACAGGGCATACTATGATTTATTTTAGCGTAAAGGACCCAAAACAAGACCATGCACACACACACACACTCTCTTACAGTGCCCTCATCTTACCTTCCACTGGTGCGAAGAGTCTCGGGGGTGTTCACAACCTCAGCTAGAATACGGGCGCCATGGGTGGGGGGGGTTTGGAGTACAGCGCACGGGCAAGGCGCTTGCACTGGGACGACCTTGGTAGCAGGTCGTCAGCAAGTAAGCCATGTAACAGTCAAGATATGTAGTTGTGTATCAAGGTACAGCACAATACAAGGAGGGTGTCATGTCATAGTTGCTATTACCAATATGCCATTGCACTACATTTGTACCTGACACCAACCACATTTATGATAAACAGCAGGAAGACAGGAAAAAGGTAAAAACAGAAAGAGGATGCAAATTGCATAGCGTATGCAAGATGCAACCAGAGGTGCTCGGATGAGACTGGACTAGCCAGGTCCCTACCTACAGCAGGGTTTCGGCTCACTAGGTAGCGACCATGTAGGGGTGGAAGTGAGGGAGCCCGAGGATTGAGGGCACACTTCCATGAGAGAAGTAAAGGAGCCCCAACGTTGTGGGCATACACATATCATGGAGAATGAACTCCCGGCCAGGGGTCAAGTATATCACTTTCCAAACTTGTTGTCCCCTTATACTTGCGCTCCCAATCCTTAATACCTTGGCATCCACCATTTACATCACTGGCAGGTCCCTATCCTTTTGAACATGCAACCCACAACTTCCCCCCACAGACACACATTCTTTCGGCCCTTCAGCCTACACACTGTACATCCACTGTCTCCGATCTTATGTTTCATCGAGTCTGCGCCTGTCCAATGGCAAAAGCAAACAACAGCAGTACTCGACAAATCTTGACAAATTCTTAGGTAGCTGTCAGTAAATTGCCTCAGATCACTGTGTAATCGTCCAAGACTCCTCCTTCCTGACTCTTTGTTAACAGTAACAAAATTCACACTTACATCTTTCCTTGCCAGACCGAAACCAAGGCACCAACACGCTCGCCGTAGAGGCCCAGTTCTTGGGAGTAAGACTAGGGACACCCTAATCTCTAGCCCTTCTCCACGAAGAGGCGAGGAGGAATAGCATCGGTGTCAAGGTCACGGAGGCAAATCCCTGGAGTACAAATAAAAAAGCTGAGTGTGAGAGGGATGGCATGCTAGAAGATTATGGGAGGCGAATTCTCCGGAATTCACATATGCACGACAGCATTGTGACAGTGGGGATGAGATAGAACATGATGCTACGTCAAGACCATGGGGGGCATATTGCCCGGGATATCATAAATGCACGAACAGCGGTGTGACAGTAGGACGAGATAGAACAGGATACTTCGTCAAGACTATGGGGGGCACTTGCCTAGTCTACATTTCCCGGAGTTAGTCGGGGAATCCAATTCCTCTTCTTCACAATTGCATCATTTCGGCAAGGGAAATTTTGGCGGCACTGTAGACGGCGTGGACAATTCTAGTTTGGGGGCGTTGCTGGCCACGCTAGCACCTATAATATGTTGGGAAGCGTGCGATCACGAGAGGCGTGTATCAAGAGCAAAGAAACTTGGCACATGATGGAGAGAGAATAGATAACTTGCATGGAGCAATTGTGTGAAGTGGGGTTAATAAAATAGAAGCCTTCCATGCATTGCCGGCAGGCTGAACAAAGGTTGGACCATGCTTTGGCCAAACACACTTGACAACTCGACAAATTGGAGCCAATGAAACCCCCCAACTCAATAGAGCTTAGGTGGCGAAGGCCTTTTATCCCTGATGGGGGGGACGTGGCAAGTACTGTTTGTAACCTGCTCGGGGCACATACACCTAACAAAGTAATGAAACGCAAGCAATCACAATGAAGGAAGCAAGCAATCTCATACAAAGCAAGCAATGACCATGCCTGTGTTTGCACGCTGATGAAATGTAATTGCGTATAAACAACGTATCATTCAATGACTCAATGAGGCGTCCTCAATGAGGCCATGAGGCGTCCCTCAAGAATGACACCATGTTTAAACCTAATTAACTATATTATAGCTGACGAGCCCAGAAGTAGATTAGTATGCGGCTGGTATAATTGAGATGAATCATGACAGAATTTATAGCCGAGCTGGTCTGCATAGGAATCACGGTTTGAGCTTGGTCATGGATAGCAATTGATAGCTATCATGACAATGCTCAGTAATGATCCATCTTGGTTGTGGGCACAAGAGTCTTGTGATGGAATGGCTCCAATAATCTTGGTCGTGATTGATCTTAATATGATTGTCGGGGGCGGTGTTGTTGGAATGCTCCAAATGATCTTGGTCATGAATGATCTTGATCATGGTGTGGCGGAGGCTGTGTGTATATGGCTCAAACTGATCTTGGTCATGATTGATCTTGATCATACGTCCATAGGCTTTGGTAACTCCAAATGATATGGTCCTGTGAAGCGTCTTGACTAGGTGGGCGGGGCTGTGTTGAGGGAATGGCTCCAAATCCTTGGTCAATACCGTGAGCCTTGTGTCATGATTGAGGCTGCCATTATGAGGAGCTTGAGATTAACTGTCCCAATGACAGGGCCATTGTTGGGGCGGACTGTGACTCAGTTCTTCAGGATTGTGATGTCGTTGATGCTCTTGGGCGATGTCCTGAATTCCAGCGTGGGATGCATTGACATCCAGTCGGTGGCAGAGTTTGTTGGCATGGTGACATCCATGGTACTGAATTATATATATCCATGAAGGTGCAAAACCCTCCGGTGCGCGTGGTGTGTCTGCAGTTCTGGGTTGTGAAGAATGTGGGATGGGGGAGTGGAGATGAAAAGTTTGGTAAGGTGAGGAAGAGAGCACATAGTGTTGATGTCGTAGTTCTTGCATGTGTGGTTCAGGCGTTGTTGCATGCATTGGCAGTGTTGCAGCATGTATTGGTGGTAGGTATTGGTGCTGGTAGGGTTGGTGCAGGTATTGGTGCAGGTTGTGTTGCGGGTATTGGTGCATGCATTGGTGCAGGTAGTGTTGGTGCAGGAATTGGTGCATGCGTTGGTGCATGAGTTGTTCAAGATGTTGGTGCTGGTGCAGTAGTGTTTGTGCGCTTTGGTGCGAGGTAGGTTGATGCAGGTGTTGGTAAAGGTGTGTACAGGTGTTGGCAGGGAGTCATGGCTCAGGTGGTGGGGCATGCAAGGGGCCGCATAAACATGCATGGTTCATCAGTTCGAGGGTGAGTATGAGCAGCCCATGAACTGAAGGGAAGCTGGGACCTTCAGAAGTGTGTCAGACTTCCTTTTGACTCAAGTCACCAGCAGCACAAGGAAATGGGAAGACAGCAGCGCATGTAACGCCAGGGTTGGATACGTCAAAGATCAACCGACCTTGAGAAAGATAGTGGCCACGCATCCGCGTAGAACCTTTTTACATGGCCCGGGAAGAAGGTGAGGAGTGATGCATAGTAGTAGGCTTAATTGGGATCATAGGAGGAGAAAAAAGAAAAGGTCACACCATGCCTAAAAACCTGGGAGGGCTGACACTCCCCCCCCCCCCTTTTAAAATAATAACCCTTTTGAAAAAACGTAGATATGCGATTCTGGGGGTTAACAGTACGGCGACAAATGGCTCCTCGGAATTCCCACTTGGGATGTGGTGATAGTCAAAAATCAGTATTAGACCCCTTGGGTTGCCCAGTACCTTGGGTGAATGGGGGTTGGGTTGGGGGGGGGGAGGGGGGCTGGTTACCTCCCCACCCCACCCTCATAACCCATCACCCACCCAATTACCACCCATTCAACCACCACATATAATCAAACCCATACCCAGCCATTCACCACTCATACTCTGGCTGGGCTGGGCAGGGTTTGGGTTGTAAATACTTTGCACGAGGTCCAAAGTGGTGCCAATAGACTACCTATATACCCGCCATTCACCACCCATATTATTAACACATCCAGCCATTCAACCCACTCATACTCTTGGGCTGACTGGGCTGGGTTGGTCTACATGTGCTGTGTGTGTGTGTAGTGGGTGGCGTGTGGGTGGGGGGGGGGGGGGAAAATGCTTGATTGCACGAGGTCCAAAGTGGTGCCCATAGACTACCATTATTAACCACCCATATTATAACACATACCCAGCCCATTCACCCACTCCTACTCTGGCTGGGCTGGGGTTTGGTCTGCATGTGTTGGTGTGTGTGTGTGTGTGTGTGGGGGGGGGGGGGGGGGAATGCTTGTTGCACGAGGTCCAAAGTGCCAATAGACTACCATTATTACCCACCCATTTACCCACCCATATTATCAACACATACCAGCCCATTCACCCACTCATACTCTGGGCGTGGGCTGGTGTTGGGTGTGTGTGTGTGGGGGGGGGGGGGTAAATACTATTGCACGAGGTCAAAGTGGTGCCAATAGACTACCTTACCAAGGCCTACTTATGGGTGGTTCTCAGAATGTCATTGGAGGTCGCGAGAGTAAAAGTAGCAAAAAAAAATGAGGGCTGACCCCCCCCCCCCCCCCCACCCCCCCCCCCCCTAAAGGAGGTGCTCAGAATGACTGAAAGTGACTTTAAATATCGCATGATACATGCGATTACAGTCCTTTCTCAGAAAAAAAACGATCGGCATGACTGAGATTTTTGAGGCCTGCTGCCTCCCGGTATCATGGAGATATTTCTATCCGCTATCATATGATGCATCCAAACAATAGTGTAAGATAACATTAACAAATCGGAAGAATACTTCGATATATCCCCAATAATCTGACGGACACCAGTTTGATATTGGCAGCCCAATAAGTGAGCAATATCATTGTAGAGGGGTCGTGGTTGCAGGGAACACCAGAAAGCAAGGGATGGAGAGGATCCCCCTTTGACTGGACAGTGACGGTTGTGCCGAACACCATGGCACCATTATCTGCATAGAACTAGGTGCCACTAAGAAGGAAGCATGACATGAGAAGAAATAAGAATATCAGTCTGAGGGTTGATCATATGAAGCTTCATTGGACCTGTGTTAGGTCCGCATGCTCCACCAAAGCATATCGAGGAATATTGATCCGAGATAGGAAGCACACAAAACTGACCCTGCACGTTCACGTTACATTGACATAGGCAGGCCAGTGCTGACCCAAGACAAGCACACTCCCCCATCCGGCGGTGGTATTACTAACCATCCTCACACAATAAACTGATTTATAGTTGTGTTGATTACTCCGGGCTGTACTCGGGAGGGGCATAACTGGCAGCAAAGGGCGGGGCAGCGTTACAGTGGCGGAGGCGATGTCAAGCCTCCAGAAGGGGGCAGAGGCCACCTCCGCTTGCGTCCGAGAGGGGGTCTTACTGTACTGCGACCTGATGCGCCACGGTCGTTGCTCCTCAGCGTCATTCCCTGGGTGCACAGAGATTGGATCCATTTGACGTCATGAGACATGTGCCTTATCTAACATATTGTGGTGATGTTCTCTAAAAATTCAGGGCAGGCCATGGGATTGTAATGACAACAGCGACTCACTTGCACACATGTTTGAAACGGTTGCAGACATTCGTGTACTTGGGAACATAGGAAGCAATATGCAGCAAAGACACGGGAACGCAGTGGGTAGACATACCTGCAGACCAGGGCACGTAGTAATGATGGTTACATTATCCCTGGTGCCCTTGCTGGACTCCGCAAGGCAGCAGCTTTTAAAAGTCGACATGGGCCCACCTGGTTGCTCGTGCTGGCAGCGGCAGAGGCCGTATCAGCGTACTCGATGAAACAAGCCATGTTCTTGGCGCCTTGGGCCAGTTTCAGCTGTAAGAAGCCCTGCAGAGCGGAAATAATTATAATTTATATGCTTGCATCAGAGATCACTTATATATTGGCATAGATTTATGTTATGTCCGCATACTCATACACACTGAATGGACCTGTGTGAAGTTAACAGCTGCGGAAGGAAGCCTGAGGAGCGTTTAGGATAAAATATATAGTATAATGGCGGCCAGTTACAATTAATGTTCAACATTTACAGTAAATACTCGCTTTTATGATGAGTACTAACATACGACACAATCTCAGATATGCAGCATAGGATCATGCGTCTAGACACAGATCTGCAGCTCAGTCATAGGCACCAGCAGTAGTAACCTAAGTAAGGAACAGACCCCACAGTTACCATTTTGTAGTGCCAGTAAACAGGGAGGTTCCTTCAAACTCACCGCCCCGTGGCAGGCGCGCTAACATTTCCAGTTTTACAGGGTGCACCGAAGAACACACCAGGTCCTTGCTGAACACCAATATCTCCGCTCTGCACACCATGACCCAGGTTGCCTACAAAGAGTGTGTGGCATGGAGGGTTGTCGGGGGTCTCGGGGTGGGTAAGACCTTGGTCCGCCGCTCGCCAGAGGAGCATCAGAGCGAGGGCGCCTTGGCCCAGCACCATCATCCTAGAGTTGGTAGGACGGGTGCAGGTTAGCAGGGGTAAGGCATTGTAGTTAGCATGGTGTAAAGGTAGTTAGCAGTGGTTAGCTGTGGTCATGCATGGTAGTTAGCAGAGTGGTAGTTAGCAGCCAGAGAAGTTAGCAAGGTGGTAATGCTGTGGCAGTAGGACGATGTGGCATCATCTGGAGGTGGTAGAGAAATGTGTAGTTAGGAAGTCGCCCAACCATGAAGTGCGTATTTGGATGCAGACAAGCATTGGATGTTACTGCGGTATCATTGAATTCCAGTCATGGGTTTGAGGTCCGTATAGTATGCTCCCTGGTTTCCATGGGTACACCTCACAAGGGGACTTGGGGAGCGCCTAGTAGCTGCGTGCTAATAGTGAAAATAAAAGCTATGACAGTTACCGGGAAGGCAATGATAAAATCCTGCGCAAGTTCAGGGGTCTCACCCTTCAGGAACATTGTCTTTCCTAGCCATGTCAGCACGAGCACCGAAGTATCATCAAAGCTGAGTGCAGAGTAGAGAGAGAAACGAAGTCGACACTTCTAGTCATGAGGCTGAGTACAGCAACGAAAAGAAAAAAGAAACATCATCAAACAAAATAAATGTAAATATCGCTCTAATCAGAAACAACAAGACAGCACTTTCTTGTCATCACGTAGAGTAGACGAAGACAACAATCGGCAAGGTTTTTATCAAAGGCAGACGCACAGCACCTAATAGAGTGTGGTGGTGACATTGGCATGCGGTATCTTTTTTTTCTGTGGAGGATGGATGTTTCTGTGGATTGTGAATCTTCTGGTACAACAGTTAATTCTCACATAGCTGCCTCAGGCATCGCAAGCTGCTTGGCATAGGGGGCGTGGTGAACAGGGCAAAGGGCCGGGCAACTCCATTCTTTCCATAGACATTGGGAAGCCGTGCCCACCAAACACAGAGCGTCAAGTCTACACCATATAATCCGACATCAGTACATGCATGATAAAGTTGCAGGAGATAATGAGGAGGTACAGATGAGGTGTGTTGAGGATCTTAACATAGCCCGGCGGCCAACCCTGCAACTGTGCATACCCATGTGCCCTCGTGGGATAGTACTATTAGGTTAATTTACTGTTCATGCTTAGAGGGGCTAGCTGGAGAATGGCTGGGGCTAAGAAGCAGAAGGCTGACAAGGAGTATAGGCTTAAGGCTGAGGCTAAGAAACTAAGAAAGGATGGCGCAGTTCTCTGTCAACCCAAAAATCCATGAGGTTAAGGGATAGCTTACACGGTACCCGGCAGGAAGCGCGCACAGGTTGTTCAACTCCCTGCCAATACAGTCAACCATGAGAGGATTTAGGCAAAGCATGTTCTACAAACATTAGGCCAGGCTCGAAGTTGAGGCATCCAGCCGATTTTTACGATTGATTCAGTTAGATGAACAAGTTTCAGACAGACGAGGCAATGCACATGCACCCAACAAGTGGGTTTGCGCCGAGGTGCTAGGGTCGGTATAGCCTGGTCTATATGTCTAGACATGGGGCACCGGCTATTATTACAGAATACATGCTTCATGGTGTCCACATCACAGTAGTGTCCACGTGAATAGACAGGTATATGGACAGACAGACAGACAGACCTGAAGGAGAGAGGTATCCAGAGGAACCAGAGCATCAAAACCCATTCCAACTCGCCCACAACCTTGTTCAGACAACTGGTATGCAGATCTCACCTTTCTTTCACATCCTCGGGAAAGCCTGAGAGGAACAACTGCAAGAGGGAAGGAATAATCGGGCGCGAAAGCGATGAGTTTCGAATTCAAGATCGGAGCATGAAGAAAAAACAGGACAAAACACTCGTGAGAAAATCTGAAATGAGCACGATGGTTCACGTCAGAATTTGGAAGTCGCATCATTACAAGCAGCCATGGGAATGCGCCAGATACAAGATCGCCAGCTTCGCATGAATGGGTCACAGGCGATTGCGAAAGGTCGCGAGCTAGATCTATATTTTAATTACGTGCGAGGCTGTCGGGGTTGGAAGGGTAAGAGGCGGGGGGGGGCGCCATATTGAGCGCCGTAAGAAGGAGGGAGGGGCTCCATAAGAGGGAGGGGGAGCGCGTAAGAAGGCAGGAGGGCCTCCATAAGAGAGGAGGGGGAGCAACGTAAGAGGAGGGGGCCTCATAGGAAGAGCGCTCGGCAGGTGGTGCGTAGCCTCCGTATTCGGAGGGGGAGGAGCACCGTAGGTAGAGGCGTAAGACATTGCGACGGATGGAATAGAAGTATAGGTAATTGCACAAGTAGTCTGATCTGGGAGCTGAAGAATTTATGATGATAATGCGCTGCTGCTGCGGATGATGATGATGATGATGATGATGATGATAGATGATGTTGATGATGCGAGGTTTCGTTGGTCGAGTTAGTCGTTGGTGGTAGAGAATGCGGTGGTAATCAGAGGCAGAAGGGTGGAAGTGGTAACCTCCCCTGACTGAACCTGATGGTCATGGACATGGTCAGGAGGGTCTGAATTACATTGTACTGACTAATACTGACTGACAATAATCAATTGAAAGTCCGAATAAAATACAAGTCGCCCACGCCTGTCTCTCTCTCATGGGCCACCCTGGGCTCCGTTGCTGCAAGAGGTAAAAGCCACGCCGACAGTGCTTTCGTTCTTTCTTTTACCTTCCTATCCTTCCTTCCTTCCTTCTGTCCTTCTTAGCTCTGAAGTGCCTCCAATAGCAAACTAGCTTGCTATTTTATTTCTCAAGACGTGGAGATGCAGTGTAAAAAGGAATGCATCCGTTGCGCGTTTCTCTCTTTTTGTTGGCGTGCTGCTGCTTGTTTGGGTCCAGAGACGACATATTGTCGTTCCTGTCGCGCGCGCGGTCGTGTGCATATGCTCTTGTTTCGCTCGACGCTGTTTTTTTCACAGCGCGCTTGCAAAACCAAATCGTTCGTTCGTCTGCGACCCATGTCTGTAGAGGTTCTTCCACCACCACATCATGCCATCATGGTGAGGACAGCAAGGTTATATTCCCCCTCTCGAAAACATTTTCCCCCTCTCGAAATTGGACAATCGCTGCATTGTTTGGAGTCAGGCATTGAATGCAAGGCAGTATCGGTTGTGACAATTTTTGCGGCATGCCTACAGGAGAAGGCAAGATAAAGATAAATAACTCCAAACTGAACTTCCCTCAGTTTGTGCTGGTGACCTCCAAGTGCTTAGACTGAAACAAATTAACTTGGCTGGTCCTTGCCTCGTCCTGGAGCTAGCCAGAGGAGTTGCAATCACAGCATGAGATTCCAGACACAGGCTGGTGTGCTACACTCACTCTTCAGGTGAGCAGGGCTTTCCACGTGCCTGCACTGTGTTAGCTACATGCACACAAGCTCAATTATCCATCCATGACATGTGGCGCCAGATGCCAGAGATGTAGATAACTGAGCACGCACACACACACCACATAAACACCACACATGGTGCACACACACATGAACACACAAACATGACACACACATACACGCACACATCTACACACACACCATGCAAACACCACACATCTGCCACACACGCACACGCACATCACACAACACGACACACACACGCACATACTCCCCACACACAGATACTCCCCACGCACACGTAACTACACACCGCACACAGTCACACAACACACATATTTCCGCACACATGCTCACCATGTAAGCACCACACATAAAAACACACGTAAACGGCAATTAATTGTTCAAATAAATGTTTGGCCCATAGCTTTCACACGTGCGCATGCCATTTGAATAGGCATGCCCAGCACATGGAGCAGGTGCAAGAGCATCCTAACAAACAGAACAACTAATATGCACGCACAGCATCCCCCTCCCCCCCCCCCCCCCCCCCCCCCCCCCCCCCCCCCCCTACCCTTACTCTCCGATCCGAGTCAGCGGAGCGATTTTTTGGTGGGCATGCTGTCAAGTTCTAATCGAAGCTACTTTTCGGGCTCCATGTAAAAATGCCCTCAATGTTATGCGCGTTTTTTTCAAATTTCTGTATGCCAGTTTGAGGTCGTATTTGGGCAACTCAAGCCTGATTTCAGGATTGTTGCGAGCCATTGATGTTGACGCGAAGCGCCCCCACATATTAGGGAGGATTTGGTGTTCAAGGTCCTGAAGAAACATGCATTTTGCAGACAAATAGAGATATGTTCATATGTTACACAAATTTGTAAAACGTGTGTCACGCCTGTGAATGTAAAGAAAAATAACCATAGATGACTTTCCACTACCCACAGGCAATTCGCAGTAGCGCACCATGAAAAAATGTAATCATCATCATCACACATCATCATCATCACAATCATCTACACATTCATCATCGATCATCACTACAGGCAACTCATGCCAGTCATGGCCCATGAAGTATGAAGAGATGGATATTGGATTAAGTTTTTTTAAGGTTATTGATTATTTTTTTATTTGTCAGCGATGGCTGTCTGTGTCTCTCTGTCTCATACTGCTGCTATACCGGCCGGTCCTACCGGCCGGTATACCTAAACCTTGCCACCATTCTGGGGCGTGCTTCTCTTAGGATTCGCCCACGTCTCTTGTAATGTACTAATGTTCTTTGTGTCCGTTCCTTCGATCAGTGCCACGGCTTCGCTGACAGGTTATTCAGCCATCCTTGCTAATAACGGTGCGTCAGAGAAAGAAAAGGGAGAGAGGGGAAAAATTAAAAACAGAGGAGCCCAGGCCTCTAAGAATTGACTCTCCCGACTCGGATTGTATTCTGAAAAGCTCTAATGACAATATGACATGATCCATGGCGATGTTTTTAGCCTTTTCAGGTTTATTATGCACTCAATGGGGGTGGGGGTGGTGGGGGGGTATGGCCCTCAGTTTGTTTGCTATTTTTTACTCAGAGCTCCAAATGGCATTCTGAGAACACACTGAGATTGTGTTGACAAGGGCTGTGACACTTAAGACCCAGGAGGGTGTATGGGTGGATAATGGGTGCATATGGAGGTTGAGAATGAGTGAGTGCATGGTGGGGATGGTTGCTATGGATGGTTGAATAGTTTGTAATATTGGGGATATATGGGGGTATGGGTGAATAAGGTGGACGAAGTGAGTGCGTTGTGAGTTTTTTTGGGGTGGGTGTGGGGTCTGGCCGCCCCTCGCAAAGGTAAAGGGTGACTAGGGTACATGGGAAACCCAAAGGGGGGGCAGACTGATTTTTGCTTATCATACAATCCATTGTGGGAATTCCGAGGATGCCATTTTCTGACGCGATATTGTTTCATAATCCATACTACGTTTCCAAACAAGGGGTATTTCTATGGAGAGGGGGGGGGGGGGGGGGGGTCCAGCCCTCCTTTTTTAGAGGGGTGTTGGGGGGGTGGGGGGGTTGATATTTTTTCCTCTCTGGGTAGGACCCAGAAATATCATTCAGTCACATTGAGAACTGCTAAGAATTGGGGACATTTAGTTTAATAATTCCGCCATTTCTAATTTGAGCACATTTTGGATCGCCCCAAATTTGACATCCGCATACCTTTACCGTATGTGCTTTCATGTTATTTGGCCTTTTTGTGTGCCTTCGCGAAATCCACCCCGACAACACATTAGTACGCACAAGTATTTTTTTACTCCCTAAAAGGCGAGCAGCCAAATTGCTGGCTGGAGTATCTAACCCAGTTCAAGTAACGCTAGTACGGTAGTTCGGGATAAGTGGCTACCATTATTGATTTACAGCAAAAACTGGACAACATATGGGGGCGGGTACATAGCAATATGACAACAAATTTGGTTATCCCGTCCAGTTCTTGCTTAGGTAAGTGCCTATTGTTTGGAGCTTTGTCTAGTCTCCTATGCCCCTTCCGGGCTAGTGAATGCGGTTGATAATTTCCTACAATCCCAAGGAAACTGACAGCATGGGTCCGGACTTCAAGTGGGACCGCTCTTAGATGTGCCGAACAACAGTTTAGGCGTCTTGAAAGGACTCCACCATGGCGTCCGCCAAGTACTCAACTGCGAATATGGGGAGGGGGGCAGTGTAAGCAAGGGGAGGGGGGGGCGTGCAGGCTCGTCGAGCCTGACTTGAATAGGTTCAAGGGACTAACCTCAACCTGGAAAAATTATGACACTGACTACCAAGGGGGGCTAAGGAGACAAATATTAAGGCTTCCATGGATTCGCTCGGGAGGACTTGGAATGTGGCAGAAAGCGAGCAGCCCAGAGTTTTTTGCAGAAGAGAAAACCCCTATAACAATTCAAATTTGAATTTCTGACCACCTTAGCGCTGTTGAGACCCGCCAGGGAGATACGTCTATCGGGGTCATGTAGACTGGGTGCTGTGGTCCATGGGTTCGACCTGAGGCGGGGGACAATCCGGTGAGGAGAACATACCAATCGGTTGGTGATGTGGGGCTCAGTCTCTCTCGGGGGATTTTGAGTCCAAAGAGGCCTTCAACTCATGCGCACATTGTCAATGCGGCCAGCCATGCCAGCCATCTCAGTCTGCAGGAAGAAGGGTGGGGAGGGGTGGGTAAGATGATTGGGCAGTCAGTTAGGACAGTCCAGATTGGGCAGTTTTGGGACTAACAACAAGGTTGGACAGTTGAGTTAGGATGTCCAGATGGGCCAGTTGGGACAAACAACAAGGTGACAGTTGAGTTAGGACTGTCAGATTGGGCAGTTTGGGGACAAAACAACAGGTTGGACAGTTGAGTTAGGACTGTCCAGATTGGGCGTTTGGGACAAACAACTAGGTTAGACAGTTGAGTTAGGACATGTCCAGATTGGGCAGTTTGGGACAAACAACAGGTTGGAAAAGTTCAGTTAGGACGGTCCAGATTGGGCAGTTGGGTCAACAAGGTTGGATAGACGATTCTTCTGAAATATCCTTGGGAAGGCCTATATACTGAACCAAAAGCAGTAACTTCTGGCTCATCTTCCCCTTTACGCAAGCATTAAATCTTTGCTTCACATATTTGTTAGTAATCCCCTTCGTCACATAGCTTTGCCAATTCTGATCCCTTACAAAAAACTGCTTGACCGGCTGGTGGTTTCCATCATGGAACACATATAGATTGTTAGGTGCAGAAGAAGTGCCTTAGATCTCATGGCTGCCATTCTTTTAATACTGCTAGATGAGAACCACACATATGTAAACAAATACTAACTTAGAAATATAATAACTCCGGAAAAATTGGAGGGAACCATTATTTTACACTCTCACACCTGGGTGGCCTGGGGTTTCTCACTTAGGGACTGGCTGACCCCCACTAGACAGCAATCATACTATAAAGTCTCGCAGTGTATCTGGACTGTCCAACATACCTACTAAACTTGCATATAAGCCTGAAGTTGCCTAAGGTGGCCCCAGTGCAAGCAAACGGGCCTGCCCCCTCAACATCACGCCTCGATAACAGGGCATACTATTGATTTATTCTTAGCGTACAGGACCCAACACAAGACCATGCCAACACAACACACACCTCTCTTACCGTGCCACTCATACTACCTCACGGGCGAGAGATCGGGGTGTTCACAACTCAGCAGCAAACGGGCGCCATGGGTAGGGGGGTTGGAGTACAGGGCACGGGCAAGGCGCTTGCACATGGGAAGACCTTGGTAGCGGTCTGAGCAAGATAAGCCATGTAGACAGTCAAGATATGTAGTTGTGTTCAAGGTTACAGCAATACAAGGAGGGTAGGTTCATGTCACTAGTTGCTATACCAAAATTATGCATTGACCAATACATCTTGTACCTGACACCAACCACATTAGATATAAAGAGCAGGAAGACAGGAAAAAAGTATAAAACAGAAACGGATGCAAATGCATAGGCCTACGACAAGATGCAAACCCAAGGGCTCGAGTGAGACTGGACTAGCCATGCGTCTACCCCAGCAGGTTTTCGGTCACTAGGTCGGACCATGTAGGGTGGAAGTGAGGGGATGCCCCGAGTATGTGAGGGATCCACCTTCCATAGAGAGAGTAAAGAAGCCCAAGTATTGTGGGCATCCCCATGGGAGGATGAACTCCCAGGGGGTTCAGTCATATCACATTTCCAATGTTGTCCCCTACGACTTGCCGTTCCCAACCTCTTAAATCCTTGGCATCCACCAATTATACATCACTGCAGGTACCAATCCTTTTGAAATCAAAACAACCACAACTCCCCCCCACAGACACACAATTCATTGGCCCTTCATGCCTACCACCCAGGTCCGTCATCTCTCGAGTTGCGCGCTGTCCAATGAAAAAGCAAACAACAGCAGTTCTCGACAATGCCAAAATTCTTAGGGAGTGTCAGTAAATTTCCGATCTACTTTAATCGTCCACAGACTCCTCCTCTGATCTCTTGTTAACAGAAACAAAATCCCACCACTTACATCCTTATCCATTGGGACAGAAACCAAGGCTACCACACACGTGCACGTCAGGAGGCCCAGGTCTTTGGCGTAAGGACTGGGAACCATAACTCTCTAGGCCTCTCCACGAAGAGGCGAGGGGGGCACAGGCCACGGTGTCAAGGTCACGGAGGCAAAACCCTGGGAAGGTCCCAAATTAAAATAGTGAGTGGAGAGGGATGGCATGTAAAGATATGGGAGGCGAATTCTCGGAAATATCCACTATGCACGACAGCAGTGTGACAGTGGGATAGATTAGAAACATGGATGCTACGTCAAGACCATGGGGGGCAATAGGCCTATGTGGATCCTCTTTCTGTTTTTTATACATTTTTCCTGTCCTTCCTGCGTATCATCTAAATGTGGTGGTGTCAGGACACATGTAGTGAAAGTGCATAAGTGGGTATAGGAAAAACTATGACCATGGAAACACTTCCGTATGCTGTTGTACCTTGTACAAACTACAGAGCTTGATGTTACATGGCTTATCTTGCTGCACGACCGCTACCAAGGGTTCCTTTGTTCTCAGTGCAATGCGCCTTGCCCGTGCCCTGTACTCCAACCACCCCCACCCCATGGAGCCCGTTTATGCGGATGAGGGGTGAAACACCCCCGTAGCTATTCGCCCAGTGGAAGGTAAGATGAGGGCACTGTAAGAGAGGGTGGTGTGTGTGTGCATGGTTTTGTTTGGGTCGGTACGCTAAAATAACTAATAGTATGCACTGTTACGAGGCGTGAGGTTGAGGGGGCAGCCGTTGCTGCACTGGGGCCAAATGAGCAACTGCAGGCTTAAGTAATGCAAGTGTAGTCAGGTAGTCTGGGACAGCCAGATAACACTGCGGACTTGTTTAGTACTGCGGTATATTGGGGGTAGCCAGTCCCTTAATGAGAGAACCCAAAGGCCACCGAGTTGTGAGAGTGTTAAAAGCTTGGTCGCAATTTTCCATAGTTATTATATTTCTAGAGTTAGTATTTGTTTACAGATGTGTGGTTCTCTCATAGCAGTATTAAAAGAATGGCCAAGCCATGAAGATCGTAAGGCACTTCGGACCACCTGAACACATCTATATGTGTTCCGATGATGGAAAACCCCAGCGGCAAGCTCGTTTTTTGTAAGGATCAGAATTGGCAAGTATGTGGACGGAAGGGGATGGACTAAACAAATATGTGAAGCAAAGAGTTAATGGTGATGGCAAAGAGGGAAGGAGAGGCTCAGAAGTTATGCTTTTGGTTCAGTAGTAATGGCCTTCCCAAGGATATTTCAGAAGAATCGTCTATCCAACCTTGTTGACCCAAACTGCCCAATCTGGACCGTCCTAACTGAACTTTCCAACCTTGTTGTTTGTCCCCAAACTGCCCAATCTGGACAGTCCTAACTCAACTGTCTAACCTTGTTGTTTGTCCCCAAACTGCCCAATCTGGACAGTCCTAACTCAACTGTCCAACCTTGTTGTTAGTCCCAAAACTGCCCAATTGGACAGTCCTAACTCAATGTCGAACCTCGGTGTTTGTCCACAAACTGCCCAATCTGGGACAGTCCTAATCAAACTTGTCCAACCTTGTGTTGTCCCAAACTGCCCAATATGGACTGTCCTAAACGGAGTGCACAATCAGCTTACCCACCCCTCCCCCACCCTTTTTCTCCTGCAGGATGAGAGTGCGTGGGATGGCTGGCCGCATTTGACAATGTGCGAAATGCGGTTGAAGGCTCTTTGGACTCAAAAACCCCGAGATGGACGGGAGCCACATCACCAACCAGATTGGTATGTTCTCTGCACCGGATGTCCCCCCGCTCAGGTCTACAACAGCAGCAACAAGCACAAAGTCTAAATGACCCGCGATTAGACGTATCTCCCTGCTGGTCTCAACAGCGTTAGCTAAGGTGGGTCAGAATTCA
Organism: Chlamydomonas sp. ICE-L; assembly: GCA_013435795.1. NCBI lineage: Eukaryota > Viridiplantae > Chlorophyta > Chlorophyceae > Chlamydomonadales > Chlamydomonadaceae > Chlamydomonas > Chlamydomonas sp. ICE-L. The sequence goes on along the minus strand of JACBWV010000610.1, from coordinate 125,429,201 downwards.
AATTTGGAAATTTTATAGGGTTTTTTCTGAAAACTCTGGGGTTGCTCGCTTCTGACATTTTCCAAGTCCTCCGACGCGATATCCATGGAAAGCCTAATATTTGTCTCCATTGAGCCCCCCTTTGTAGTCTAGAGGGGTCATAATTTTTTTCCAGGTTGGGTTCGTCCCTTGAACCGATTCAAGGTTCAGGGCTGACGGCCCTGCACGCCCCCCCCTCCCCTTGCTTAACACTGCCCCCCTCCCCATATTGCGCAGTTTGGAGTACTTTGGCGGACGCATGGTGGTCTTCAAGAAACGACTAAACTGTTGTTCGGCAATCTGAAGAGGGTCCCACTTGAAGTCTCGGACCCATGCTGTCAGTCTCCTTGGGATTGTAGGACATTATCAACTCGCATTCACTAGCCCGGAAAGGGGCATAGGAGACGTAGACAAAGCTCCAACAAATAGGCACTTGACCTAAGCAAGAACTGGACGGGATAACCAAATTTGTTGTCATATTGCTATGTATCCGGCCCCGATATGTTGTCCAGAGTGTTGCTGTAAATCAATACTGGGAGCCCTTATCAGAAATACCGTACCCTGCGTATTGGAACTGGGTTAGATAGCTCCAGCCAGCAATTTGGCTGCTCGCCGTCTTAGGGAGTAAAAAAAATACTTGTGCGTACTAAGTGTTGTCGGGGGTGGATTTCGCGGAAGGCACACAAAAAGGCAAAATAACATGTAAGCACATACGGTAAAGGTATGCGGATGTCAAAGATTTGGGGCGATCCAAAATGTGCTCAAGTTAGAAATGGCGGAATTATTAAACTAAATGTCCCCCAATTTAGGCAAGATTAAAGTGACTCAAAATGATTCTATTCTGGGGTCATTCGCCAGGAGAGGAGGAAACAAAATCACCCCCCCACCCCAAAACACCACGCTAAAAACTAAGGAGGGCCTGGAACCCCCCCCCCCCCCCCCCCCCTCCCCCCCCCCTCCCCTCTCCATAGAAATACCCCTTGTTTGGAAACGTAGATATGGATTATGGAAACAATATCGCGCAGAGAAAATGGCATCCTCGGAATTCCCACAATGATTGTATGATAAGCAAAAATCAGTTCTGCCCCCCCTTGGGTTTCCCATGTACCCTAGTCACCCTTTACCTTTGCAGGGGGCGGCCAGACCCCACACCCACCCACAAAAACTCACACGCGCACTCACTTCGTCGCACTTATTCACCCATACCCCCATATATCCCGCCAATATTACAAAACTATTCAACCATCCATAGCAACCATCCCCACCCATGCACTCACTCATTCTCACCTACCCATATGCACCCACATTATCCACCCATACACCCTCCTGGGTCTTAAGTGGTGCACAGCCCTTGTCAACACAATCTCAATGGTGTTCTCAGAATGCCATTTGGAGCTCTGAGTAAAAAGATAGCAAACAAACTGAGGGCCATACCCCCCCCACACCCCACCCCATTGAGGTGCATAGAATAACCTGAAAATGGCTAAAAACATCGCCATGGATCATGTCATATTGTCATTAGAGCTTTTCAGAATACATCGATCGGGAGAAGTCAATTCTTAGAGGCCTGGGCTCCTCATGTTTTAATTGTTTCCCCCCCTTTTCTTCTTCTTCTGAACGCACCGGTATTAGCAAGGATGGGCTGAATAACCTGTCAGCGAAGCACGGGCACTGATCGAAGGGAACGGACACAAAGAACATTAGTACATTACAAAGAGACGTGGGCGAATCCTAAGAGAGAGCACAGCCACCAGAATGGTGGCAAGGTTTAGGGTATAGCCGGCCGGTAGGACCGGCCGGTATAGCAGACAGTAATGAGACAGAGAGACAACAGACAGCCATCGCTGACAAATAAAAAAACTAATCATACCTTAAAAAAAAACTTAATCCAATATTCCAATCTCTTCATACATTCATGGGCCATGACTGGCATGAGTTGCCTGTAGTGATGATCGATGATGATGTGATGATGATGATGATGTGATGATGATGATGTGATGATGATGATGATTACATTTTTCATGGTGCCCTACTGGACTGCAAATGTGCCTGTGGGTAGTGGAAAAGTCACTAATGGTTATTTTTCTTTACAATTCACAGGCGTGACACAGTTGTTACAAATTTGTGTAACATATGAACATATCTCATTTGTCTGCAAAATGCATGTTTCTTCAAGGACCTTGAACACAAAATCCTCCCTAAATAGTGGGGGCGCTTCGCGATCCAACATGCAATGGCTACGCAACAATCCTGAAATCAGGCTTGAGTTGCCCAAATACGAACTCAAACTGGCATACAGAAATTTGAAAAAAACTCTGCATAACATTGAGGGCATGCTTTACATGGAAGCCCAGAAAAGTAGCTTCGATTAGAACTTGACAGCATGCCCACCAAAAAATCGCTCCGCTGACTCGGATCGGAGAAGTAAGGGTAGGGGGGGGGGGGGGGGGGGGGGGGAGGGGGGATGCATGTGCGTGCATATTAAGTTGTTATCTGTTTTGTTAGGATGCTCTTGCACTGCTCCATGTGCTGGTCATGCCTATTCAAATGCATGCGCACGTGTGAAAGCATGGGCCAAACAGTTATTTGAACAATTAATATTGCCGGTTTACGTGTGTTTTTATGTGTGGTGCTTACATGGTGAGCATGTGTGCGGAAATATGTGTGTTGTGTGACTGTGTCGGTGTGTGTACGTGTGCGTGGGGAGTATCTGTGTGTGGGGAGTATGTGCGTGTGTGTGTCGTGTTTGTGTGATGCATGTGCGTGTGTGGCAGATGTGTGGTGTTTGCATGGTGTGTGGTATGTGTGCGTGTATGTGTGTGTCATGTTTGTGTGGTTCATGTGTGTGTGCACCATGTGTGGTGTTTATGTGGTGTGTGTGTGCGTGGCTCAGTTATCCATCTGTGGCATCTGGCGCCACATGTCATGGATGGATAATTGAGCATGTGTGCATGTACAACATCAGGGCACGTGGAAAGCCCTGCTCACCTGAAGATGGTGGAGCACACCAGCCTGTGTCTGGAATCTCATGCCCTTGATATGCAACTCCCTGGCTAGCTCCAGGACAGGCAAGGACCAGCCAAAGTTAATTTGTTTCAGTCTAAAGCACTTCGAGGTCACCAGCAACAAACTGAGGGAAGTTCAGTTGGAGTTATTTATCTTTATCTGCCTTGTCTCCTGTAGCAGTGCCGCAAAAAATTGTCACAACCGACTGCCTTGCATTCAATGCCTGACTCCAAAACATGCAGGCGATTGTCCAAATTTTCGAGAGGGGGAAAATGTTTTCGAGAGGGGGAATATAACCTTGCTGTCCTCACCCATGATGGCATGATGTGGTGGTGGAAGAACCTCTACAGACATGGGTGCAAGCGAACGAACGATTTGGTTTTGCAAGCGCGCGTGAAAAAAACAGCGTCGAGCGAAACAAGACGATATGCGACACGACCAGGCGCGACGAGGAACGACAATATGCGTCTCTGGTACCCAAACAAGCAAGCAGCAGCCAACAGAAAAGAGAGAAACGCGCAACGGATGCATTCCTTTTTTACTGCATCTCCAGTCTTGAGAAATAAAATAGCAAGCTAGTTTGATATTGGTGGCACTCAGAGCTAAAGAAAGGAAGGAAGGAAGGAAGGAAGGTAGAAAGAAAGAACGAAAGCACGTCGGCGTGGCTTTTTACCTCTTGCACAACGGGAGCACCAGGGTGTCCCATGAGAGAGAGACAGCGTGGGGCGACTTGTACTTTATTCGGACTTTTCAATTGGATTATTGTCAGTCAGTATTAGTCAGTACAAATGTAATTCAGACCCCTCAACTGACCATGGTCATGACCATCAGGTTCAGCAGGGGAGGTTACCACTTACCACCCTCTGCCTCTGATTACCACCAGTCCTACCACCAACTAACTCGACCAACGAACTCGCATCATCAACATCATCATCATCATCATCATCATCATCATCCGCAGCAGCAGCAGCATTATCATCATAAATTCTTCAGCTCCCAGGATCAGACTAACTTTTGCAATTACCTTATACTTCTATTCCATCCGTCGCAATGTCTTACGCCTCTACCTACGGTGCTCCTCCCCCCTCCGAATACGGAGGCTACGCACCACCTGCCGAGCGCTCTTCCTATGGAGGCCCTCCTCCCTCTTACGGTGCTCCCCCTCCCTCTTATGGAGGCCCTCCTGCCTCTTACGGCGCTCCCCCTCCCTCTTATGGAGCCCCTCCTCCTTCTTACGGCGCTCAATATGGCGCCCCCCCCGCCTCTTACCCTTCCAACCCCGACGAGCCTCGCACGGTAATTAAAATATAGATCTAGCTCGCGACCTTTCGCAATCGCCTGTGACCCGATTCATGCAGAAGCTGGCGATCTTGTATCTGGCCATTCCCCATGGCTGCTTGTAGAATGATGCGACTTCAAATCTGACGTGAACCATCGTGCTCAATTTCAGATTTTTCTCACGAGTGTTTTGTCCATGTTTTTCCTTCATGCTCCCGATCTTGAATCGAAACTCATCGCTTTCGCGCCCGATTTATGATTCCCTCTTGCAGTTGTTCCTCTCAGGCTTTCCCGAGGATGTGAAAGAAAGGTGAGGATCTGCATACCAGTTGTCTGAACAAGGTTGATGGGCGAGTTGGAATGGGTTTTGACTGCTCTGGTTCCTCTGGATACCTCATCTCCTTCAGGTCTGTCTGTCTGTCTGTCCCATATACCTGTCTATTCACGTGGACACTACTGTGATGTGGACACAATGAAGCATGTATTCTTGTAGATAATAGCCGGTGCCCCATGTCTAGAGACAATATAGACCAGGGCATACCGACACTAGCACCTCGGGCGCAAACCCACTTTGTTGGGTGCATGTTGCATTGCCTCGTCATGTCTGAAACTTGTTCATCTAACTGAATCAATCGTAAAATCTGCCTGGATGCCCAAACTTCGAGCCTGCCTGAATGTTTGTAGAACATGCTTTGCCTAAATCCTCTCATGGTTGACTGTATTGCAGGGAGTTGAACAACCTGTGCCGCTTCCTGCCCGGGTACCAGGTAAGCTATCCCTTAACCTCATGGATTTTTGGGTTGACAGAGAACTGCGCCATCCTTCTTAGTCTTCTTAGCCTCAGCCTTATTAGCCTCATACTCAGCCTTGTCAGCCTTCTGCTTCTTAGCCCCAGCCTTCCCAGCCTCAGCCCTCTAAGCATGAACAGTAAATGTAACCTAATAGTACTATCCCACAAGCACATGGGTATGCACAGTTGCAGGGTTGGCCGCCGGGCTATGTTAAGTCCCAACACACCTCAATCTGTACCTCAACCATATCTCCTGCAGCTTTATTCCAATGCATGTACTGATGTCAGGATTATATGTGGAGACTTGACAGTCTCTGTGTTGTGGGTGCAGGCTTCCCAGATGCATTGGAAGAATGGAGTTGCCCAGGCCTTTGCCCTGTTCACCACGGCCCCCTATGCCAAGGCAGCTTGCGATGCCTTGAGGCAGCTATGGTGAGAAATTAACTGGTTGTACACAGAAAGAGTCATCAATCCACAGAAAACAAACCTCCCCACGAAAAGATACCGCATGCCAATGTCACCACCAACTCTTATTAGGTGCTGTGCTCTGCCTTATGAAAAACACTTGCCGAGTTGTTGTCCGTCTACTCTACGTGATGACAAGAAAGTGCTGTCTTGTTGTTTCTGATTAAGACGATATTTACATTTTATTTTGTTTGATGATGTTTACATTTTTTTCTTTTCGTTTCTGTACTCAGCCTCATGACTAGAAAGTGCTGACTTGTTGTCTCTCTACTCTGCACTCAGCTTTGATGAGACCTCGGTGCTGCGTGCTGACATGGCTAGGAAGAACATGTTCCTGAAGGTGAGACCCCTGAACTTGCCAGGAATCTTTATCATTGCCCTGGGATAACTGTCATAGCTTTTATTTTCATCTATTAGCAGCAGCTACTAGGCAGCTCCCCAAGTCCCCTTGTGAGGTACCCATGGAAACCAGGGAGCATACTATACGGACTCAAACCCATGACTGGAATTCAATGATACCGCAGTTAACATCCAATGCTTGTCTGCATCCAAATCCGACATTCAATGGTTGGCGACTTCTAACTACACATGTCCTACCACCTCCAAGGATGATGCCACATGTCCTACTGCCACATGCATTACCACCTGCTAACTTCCTACTGCCTGCTAACTACCACCTGCTAACTACCATCATGCCCCTACCACCTGCTAACTACACACGTCTTACCACCTGCTAACTACACATGCCTTACCCCCTGCTAACTGCACCCGTCCTACCACCTCTCAGGATGATGGTGCTGGGGCCAAGCGCCCTCGCTCTGATGCTCCTCCTGGCGAGCGCGGACCAAGGTCTTACCCCGAGACCCCCGACAACCCTCCATGCAACACTCTCTTTGTAGGCAACCTGGGTCATGGTGTGCAGGAGCAGGAGATGATTGACGTGTTCAGCAAGGGACCGGTGGGTGTTCTTCGGTGCACCTGTAAAACTGGAAAATGTTACGCCGCCCTGCCACGGGGCGTGAGTTTGAAGGAACCTCCCTGTTTACTTGCACTACAAAATGGTAACTGTGGGGTCTGTTCTTACTTAGGTTACTACTGCTGGTGCCTATGGACTGAGCTGCAGATCTGTGTCTAGCCGCATGATCCTATGCTGCATATCTGAGATTGTGTCGTATGGTAGTACTCAAATCATAAAAGCAGGTAAATTTACTGTAAATGTTGCAACATTAATTGTAACTGCCGCCATGTATAACATATATTTTATCCTAAAACGCCCATCAGGGCTTCCCGCAGCTGTTAACTTCACACAGGTCCATTCAGTGTGTATGAGTATGCGGACATAACATAAATCATGCCAATTATAAAGTATACTGATGCATAGCATTAAATTATAATTATATTCCGCTCTGCAGGGCTTCTTACAGCTGAAACTGGCCCAAGGCGCCAAGAACATGGCTTGTTTCATCGAGTACGCTGATACGGCCTCTGCCGCTGCCATGCACGGAGCCAACCAGGTGGGGCCCATTCGACTTTTAAAAGCTGCATGCACTTGCGGAGTCCAGCAGGGCACCAGGATAATGTAACCATCATTACTACGTGCCCTGGTCTGCAGGATGTCTACCCTACGTTCCCGTGTCCTTTGCTGCATATTGCTTCCTATGTTCCCAAGTACACGAATGTCTGCAACCGTTTCAAAACATGTGCAAGTAGTCGCTGTTGTCATTACAAGTCACCATGGCCTGCCCTGAAATGTTTAGAGAACATCACCACAATATGTTAGATAAGGCACATGTTTCATGACGTCAATTGGATCCAATCTTCTGCACCCAGGGAATGACGCTGAGGAGCAACGACCGTGGCGCCATCAAGGTCCAGTACAGTAAGACCCCCTTCGGACGCAAGCGGGAGGGTGCCTCTGCCCCCTCTGGAGGCCTTGACATCGCCTCCGCCACTGCTAACGCTGCCGCCCTTGCTGCCAGTTATGCCCCTCCCGAGTACAAGCCCGAGTAAGTCAACACAACTACAATCAGTTTATTGTGTGAGGATGGTTAGAATACCCCGCCGGAAGGGGGGAGTGTGCTTGTCTTGGGTCAGCACTGGCCTGCCTATGTCAATGTAACGTGAACCGTCAGGGGTCAGTTTTTTGTGTGCTTCCATATCTGATCAAATATCCTCGAAGTGCTTTGGTGGAGCATGCGGGATCCTAACACAGGTTCAATGAAGCTCTTATGATCACCCTCAGACTGATATTCTTAATTTCTCTATGTCATGCTTCCTTCTGTAGTGCACCTAGTTCTATGCAGATAATGGTGCCATGTGTGTCGGCACAACCGTCACTGTCCAGTCAAAGGGGGATCCTCTCCATCCCTTGCTTTCTGGTGTTCCCTGCAACCACGACCCCTCACAATGATATTGCTCACTATTAGGGCTGCCAATATCAAACTGGTGTCCCAAGATTATTGGGCGATATATCGAAGTATGTCTTCCGATTTGTTAATGTATCTTACATATTGTTTGATGCATCATATGATAGCGGATAGAAATATCTCCATGATACCGGGAGGAGCCCAGGCCTCAAAAATCTCAGTCATGCCGATCGTTTTTTTCTGAGAAAAGGACTGTAATCGCATGTATCATGGCGATATTTAAAGTCACTTTTCAGGTCATTCTGAGCACCTCATTTAGGGGGGGGGGGGGGGGGGGGGGGGGGGTCAGCCCTCATTTTGTTTTTTGCTTACTTTTTACTCGGACCTCCAAATGACATTCTGAGACCACCCATAAGTAGGCCTTGGTAAGGGTAGTCTATTGGCACCACTTTGGACCTCGTGCAATAAGTATTTACCCCCCCCCCACACACACACACACACACCCCAACCACCAGCCCAGCCCAGAGTATGAGTGGGTGAATGGCTGGGTATGTGTTGATAATATGGGTGGGTAAATGGGTGGGTAATAATGGTAGTCTATTGGCACCACTTTGGACCTCGTGCAACAAGCATTTCCCCCCCCCCCACACACACACACACACACACACACACACACACACATGCAGACCAAACCCCAGCCCAGCCCAGAGTATGAGTGGGTGAATGGCTGGGTATGTGTTGATAATATGGGTGGGTAAATGGGTAGGTAATAATGGTAGTCTATTGGCACCACTTTGGACCTCGTGCAACAAGCATTTCCCCCCCCCACACACACACACACACACACACACATGTAGACCAAACCCCAGCCCAGTCCAGCCCAGAGTATGAGTGGGTGAATGGCTGGGTATGTGTTAATAATATGGGTGGGTGAATGGCTGGGTAATATAGGTAGTCTATTGGCACCACTTTGGACCTCGTGCAAAGTATTTACACCCAAACCCCTGCCCAGCCCAGCCAAGAGTATGAGTGGGTGAATGGCTGGGTATGGGTTGATTATATGGGTGGGTGAATGGGTAGGTAATATGGGTGGGTGAGTGGGTATGAGGGTGGGGGTGGGGAGGTAAATCCCCAGCCCCCCTCCCCCCCCCCAACCCAACCCACCCATTCACCCAAGGTACTTGGGCAACCCAGAGGGGGTTCATAACTGATTTTTGACTATCACACAATCCCTAAGTGGGAATTCCGAGGATGCCATTATGTGCGCCGTACTGTTAACCCCCAGAATCCATATCTAAGTTTTTCAAAAAAGGGTTATTTCTATTTAAAGGGGGGAGGGGGGGAGTCAGCCCTCCCCAGGTTTTTTAGGCATGGTGTGACCTTTCTTTTTTTTTCTCCTCCCAATGATACCATACGTTAAAGCCCTACTCACTATGCATCACTCCTCACCTTCTTCCCCAGGGCCATGTAAAAAAGGTCTACCGGGATGCGTGGCGCACTATCTTTCTCAAGGTAGGTTGATCTTTGACGTATCCAACCCCTGGCACGTTACATGCGCTGCTGTCTCTCCCCATTTCCTTGGCTGCTGGTGACTCAAAAGGAAGTCTGACACCTTGAAGGTCACCATTTCCCTTCAGTTCATGGGCTGCTCATACTCACTCGCAACTGATGAACATTGCATGTTTATGCGCCCCTTGCATGCCCCACCACCTGAGCCATGACCTCCTCTGCCAACACCTGTACGAACACCTTTACCAACACCTGCATCAACACTACCTGCACCAATGCATGCACAAACACTACCTGCACCAGCACCAACATCTTGAACAACTCATGCACCAACGCATGCATCAATTCCTGCACCAACACTACCTGCACCAATGCATGCACCAATACCAGCACCAACACAACCTGCACCAATACCTGCACCAACACTACCAGCACCAATACCTACACCAATACATGCGCAATACCTGCCCCAATGCATGCAACAACGCCTGAACCAACACATGCAAGAACTACGACATCAACACTATGTGCCTCTTGCTCACCTTACCAAACTTTTCATCTCCACTCCCCCACCCACTTCTTCACACACCCAGAACTGCAGACACACCACGCGCACGGAGGGTTTTGCACCTTCATGGATATATATAATTCAGTACACATGAGATGTCACCATGCACAACAACTCATGCCACCCGACTGGATGTCAATGCATCCCACGCTGAGAATTTCAGCGACATCATGCCCAAGAGCATCAACGACATCACAATCCTGAAGAACTGAGTCACAGTCCCCACAACACATGGCCCTGTCCAATATGGGACAATAATCTCAAGCCTCATAATGGCAGCCTCAATCATGACCAAGGCTCACGGTATTGACCAAGGATTTGGAGCCATTCCCTCAACACAGCCTCCGCCCACCATGGTCAAGACCTATCACGACCAATATCATTTGGAGCAATTCCCAAAAAGCCTTGGACAGTCATGATCAAGATCAATCATGACCAAGATCAGTTTGGAGCCATATACACACAGCCTCCGCCCACCATGATCAAGATCATTCATGACCAAGATCATTTGGAGCAATTCCCACAACACCGCCCCCGACAATCATGATTAAGATCAATCACGACCAAGATTATTTGGAGCCATTCCCTCACAAGCTCTTGCTGCCCACAACCAAGATGGATCATTACTGAGCATTGTCATGATAGCATCAATCATGCTATCCATGACCAAGCTCAACCGTGATCCTATCATGACCAAGCTCGGCTATAATTCTGTCATGATTCATCTCAAATATATCCAGCCATACCAATCTACCTTCTGGGCTCGTCAGCTATAATAGTTAATTAGGTTTAAACATGGTGTCATTCTTGAGGGACGCCTCATGGCCTCATTGAGGGACGCCTCATTTGAGTCATTGGAATGATACGTTGTTTATACGCAATTAACTATTACATCAGCCGTGCAAACACAGGCATGGTCATTGCATTGCTTTGTATGAGATTGCTTGCTTCCTTCATTGTTGATTGCTTGCGTTTCATTACTTTGTTAGGTGTATGTGCCCCGAGCAGGTTACAAACAGTACTTGCCACGTCCCCCCCACCAGGGATAAAAGGCCTTCGCCACCTAAGCTTCTATTTGAGTTGGGGGGTTTTCATGGCTCCAATTTATGTCGAGTTGTCAAGTGTTGTGTGGCCAAAGCATAGTCCAACCTTTGTGTTCAGCCTGCCGCAATGCATGGAAGGCTTTCTATTTTATTAACCCACTTCAACAATTGCCTCATGCAAGTTATCTACTTCTCTCTCAATCCATGTGCCAAGTTCTTTGCTCTTGATACCACGCCTCCCTCAGTGTCGCACGCTTCCAACATATTATTGGTGCTACGTGGCCAGCAACGCCCCCAAAACTAGAAATTGGTCACACGCCGTCTACAGTGCCCAAAATGTCCCTTGCCGAAATGATGCAATTGTGGAAGAAGAGGAATTGGATTCCCCGACTAACTCCGGGAAATGTAGACTAGGCCAAAGTCATAGCATGGTCTTATCACGGAACCCCTTTCCTCATGAAGCCATTTGCCAAATCACTTCGTTCACCACATATTAACCAATAATCGAGTTGTCCCTGACCCGACGACATGACTGCTGTTCTCTGAAGAGGCTATGTATTCGACTTCACCCACAAACAAGTTCACCTTTCAACGGGATTTCCTTAGCCTGCTACGTATTGTGTGCTTGCATCTCCCAAACATTCGAACACTTGAACTTGTTAACATAGCCTCAACCAGCAATTTGGCTGCTCACTGCCTTCATCACTAAAAATATGAGCTTGGTTACATAGCTCCATCCTTCATGGCTGCTCACTGTCTTATGCAGTAACGTAATATATTCAAACCGGACACAACATCAACGCGAATGCCAACTGAATTGAACGCGGCGTCAGTAAAACATCTGGTGCGACTATGCATGAGACAATCTCACCAGGGCGAGTGAGACAAATTACTCCATTCCTCAAGCAAAATCCTATGCTTCGTTCTCCATCTACAGAAGTTGAACTTTGTCCCGTGGCTCCAGCCAACAATGTGCATGCTCGTGGTCCCCTGAGAAATCCTCGACAATCTTTGTACTCCTAGGCGCTGGTACAACGTAGGGTTTCGGATCAGGGTTGTCGAGGGCGCTGCGTCCTGCATGGCAGGCTTCGCAGTGGTATATTTTAGGACTCAAGTTTGTTTTTTGCCAAAGCACTGCAAAGCATGTAACTTCAGCTAATTCGAGGAGGCCAACCTACCCACACCTTTTTTTGTCAATGCTGGAACTTAAGTCATATTTTGGTACCCCTTTCCGACCTCTTGCCAACTTCAAATTCTGCCACCTTTCCGTGAGTCTACGGTCCGAAAGAATGACAAATAAGCCACTGCCAACATCGGTATCTTTGAGCCAGCCCTGGGCTCTTCCAATTCCCAGCCCCCCTCCCCCACCAATGGGAACTAGAGAGCAAAGCAA
>JACBWV010000610.1:125351765-125411765 GCA_013435795.1 Chlamydomonas sp. ICE-L | reverse complement strand
GTTGTGCTACTTTTCCCAATTTAGGGAGGGGGGAGGAGGGGGGGGGGGGGGGGGGGGGGGGGGCAGATATAAGTCGAAAACCCGAATGTCTATGCATGCCGGATATGTTCTGTATTGGGGGTCGCACCCAGGGTAGGACAATGGCCTTTCTGAAATGTGCAGTGTAACCGCTCTTTTGTTTTTACCCTTCGGGCAGGCGGGAGAAAAAAAAAGATCCCCCCCCCACCCCACCCCACCCCACCCCAAAAAAACAGAAATACCCCTTTTTGAAAACTTAGATATGGATTCTGGGGGGGTACAATATAGCGCAAATAATGGCATCCTCGGAATTCCCACACAGGGATTGTGTGATACCGGTAGTCAAAATTCAGTTCTGTCCCCCCTGCCACACCATACTATACCCCCCCCCCCCCCCCCCCCCCCCCCCCCAGGCCCTCCTCAGGTGTTTTGCTATATTTTTTACTCAGTCCTCAAAATAGCGTTGCGAGACCACCACTGACATTTTGTTGGGACAGTTCATTTCCACCACTTAAGACCAGGGGGGGGGGGGGGGGGGGGGGGGAGTATGGATGGGTGAGAGTGGCCGTGTGGGTGGTATGCCCCATCCCCACCACGACCCCCCTTCAAAACTGTCCCTTCTGGCCGCCCCCTACGAAGGCTAAAGATGACTGTGGTACTTGGAAACCCCAAGGGGGGGGGGGGGGGGGGGGGGGGGCAAAACGGATTTTTGACTATCGCGCAATCCCGGTTTATGAATTACTGTTCATTTATTTATGGTATGATATATGGGAATTCTGAGGATGCCATTGTGTGCGCCATATTGACAATACCCAGAATCCATATATAATGTCAAGTTGTGCTACTTTTCCCAATTTAGGGAGGGGGGAGGAGGGGGGGGGGGGGGGGGGGGGGGCAGATATAAGTCGAAAACCCGAATGTCTATGCATGCCGGATATGTTCTGTATTGGGGGTCGCACCCAGGGTAGGACAATGGCCTTTCTGAAATGTGCAGTGTAACCGCTCTTTTGTTTTTACCCTTCGGGCAGGCGGGAGAAAAAAAAAGATCCCCCCCCCACCCCACCCCACCCCACCCCAAAAAAACAGAAATACCCCTTTTTGAAAACTTAGATATGGATTCTGGGGGGGTACAATATAGCGCAAATAATGGCATCCTCGGAATTCCCACACAGGGATTGTGTGATACCGGTAGTCAAAATTCAGTTCTGTCCCCCCTGCCACACCATACTATACCCCCCCCCCCCCCCCCCCCCCCCCCCCCCAGGCCCTCCTCAGGTGTTTTGCTATATTTTTTACTCAGTCCTCAAAATAGCGTTGCGAGACCACCACTGACATTTTGTTGGGACAGTTCATTTCCACCACTTAAGACCAGGGGGGGGGGGGGGGGGGGGGGGGGAGTATGGATGGGTGAGAGTGGCCGTGTGGGTGGTATGCCCCATCCCCACCACGACCCCCCTTCAAAACTGTCCCTTCTGGCCGCCCCCTACGAAGGCTAAAGATGACTGTGGTACTTGGAAACCCCAAGGGGGGGGGGGGGGGGGGGGGGGGGGGGCAAAACGGATTTTTGACTATCGCGCAATCCCGGTTTATGAATTACTGTTCATTTATTTATGGTATGATATATGGGAATTCTGAGGATGCCATTGTGTGCGCCATATTGACAATACCCAGAATCCATATATAATGTCAAGTTGTGCTACTTTTCCCAATTTAGGGAGGGGGGAGGAGGGGGGGGGGGGGGGGGGGGGGGCAGATATAAGTCGAAAACCCGAATGTCTATGCATGCCGGATATGTTCTGTATTGAGGGTCGCACCCAGGGTAGGACAATGGCCTTTCTGAAATGTGCAGTGTAACCGCTCTTTTGTTTTTACCCTTCGGGCAGGCGGGAGAAAAAAAAAGATCCCCCCCACCCCACCCCACCCCACCCCACCCCACCCCAAAAAAACAGAAATACCCCTTTTTGAAAACTTAGATATGGATTCTGGGGGGGTACAATATAGCGCAAATAATGGCATCCTCGGAATTCCCACACAGGGATTGTGTGATACCGGTAGTCAAAATTCAGTTCTGTCCCCCCTGCCACACCATACTATACCCCCCCCCCCCCCCCCCCCCCCCCCCCCAGGCCCTCCATCAGGTGTTTTGCTATATTTTTTACTCAGTCCTCAAAATAGCGTTGCGAGACCACCACTGACATTTTGTTGGGACAGTTCATTTCCACCACTTAAGACCAGGGGGGGGGGGGGGGGGGGGGCAGTATGGATGGGTGAGAGTGGCCGTGTGGGTGGTATGCCCCATCCCCACCACGACCCCCCTTCAAAACTGTCCCTTCTGGCCGCCCCCTACGAAGGCTAAAGATGACTGTGGTACTTGGAAACCCCAAGGGGGGGGGGGGGGGGGGGGGGGGGGGCAAAACGGATTTTTGACTATCGCGCAATCCCGGTTTATGAATTACTGTTCATTTATTTATGGTATGATATATGGGAATTCTGAGGATGCCATTGTGTGCGCCATATTGACAATACCCAGAATCCATATATAATGTCAAGTTGTGCTACTTTTCCCAATTTAGGGAGGGGGGAGGAGGGGGGGGGGGGGGGGGGGGGGGGGGCAGATATAAGTCGAAAACCCGAATGTCTATGCATGCCGGATATGTTCTGTATTGGGGGTCGCACCCAGGGTAGGACAATGGCCTTTCTGAAATGTGCAGTGTAACCGCTCTTTTGTTTTTACCCTTCGGGCAGGCGGGAGAAAAAAAAAGATCCCCCCCACCCCACCCCACCCCACCCCAAAAAAACAGAAATACCCCTTTTTGAAAACTTAGATATGGATTCTGGGGGGGTACAATATAGCGCAAATAATGGCATCCTCGGAATTCCCACACAGGGATTGTGTGATACCGGTAGTCAAAATTCAGTTCTGTCCCCCCTGCCACACCATACTATACCCCCCCCCCCCCCCCCCCCCCCCCCCCCAGGCCCTCCTCAGGTGTTTTGCTATATTTTTTACTCAGTCCTCAAAATAGCGTTGCGAGACCACCACTGACATTTTGTTGGGACAGTTCATTTCCACCACTTAAGACCAGGGGGGGGGGGGGGGGGGGGGGGAGTATGGATGGGTGAGAGTGGCCGTGTGGGTGGTATGCCCCATCCCCACCACGACCCCCCTTCAAAACTGTCCCTTCTGGCCGCCCCCTACGAAGGCTAAAGATGACTGTGGTACTTGGAAACCCCAAGGGGGGGGGGGGGGGGGGGGGGGGGGGGCAAAACGGATTTTTGACTATCGCGCAATCCCGGTTTATGAATTACTGTTCATTTATTTATGGTATGATATATGGGAATTCTGAGGATGCCATTGTGTGCGCCATATTGACAATACCCAGAATCCATATATAATGTCAAGTTGTGCTACTTTTCCCAATTTAGGGAGGGGGGAGGAGGGGGGGGGGGGGGGGGGGGGGGGGGCAGATATAAGTCGAAAACCCGAATGTCTATGCATGCCGGATATGTTCTGTATTGGGGGTCGCACCCAGGGTAGGACAATGGCCTTTCTGAAATGTGCAGTGTAACCGCTCTTTTGTTTTTACCCTTCGGGCAGGCGGGAGAAAAAAAAGATCCCCCCCCACCCCACCCCACCCCACCCCAAAAAAACAGAAATACCCCTTTTTGAAAACTTAGATATGGATTCTGGGGGGGTACAATATAGCGCAAATAATGGCATCCTCGGAATTCCCACACAGGGATTGTGTGATACCGGTAGTCAAAATTCAGTTCTGTCCCCCCTGCCACACCATACTATACCCCCCCCCCCCCCCCCCCCCCCCCCCCCAGGCCCTCCTCAGGTGTTTTGCTATATTTTTACTCAGTCCTCAAAATAGCGTTGCGAGACCACCACTGACATTTTGTTGGGACAGTTCATTTCCACCACTTAAGACCAGGGGGGGGGGGGGGGGGGGGGGGAGTATGGATGGGTGAGAGTGGCCGTGTGGGTGGTATGCCCATCCCCACCACGACCCCCCTTCAAAACTGTCCCTTCTGGCCGCCCCCTACGAAGGCTAAAGATGACTGTGGTACTTGGAAACCCCAAGGGGGGGGGGGGGGGGGGGGGGGGGGGGGGGGCAAAACGGATTTTTGACTATCGCGCAATCCCGGTTTATGAATTACTGTTCATTTATTTATGGTATGATATATGGGAATTCTGAGGATGCCATTGTGTGCGCCATATTGACAATACCCAGAATCCATATATAATGTCAAGTTGTGCTACTTTTCCCAATTTAGGGAGGGGGGAGGAGGGGGGGGGGGGGGGGGGGGGGGCAGATATAAGTCGAAAACCCGAATGTCTATGCATGCCGGATATGTTCTGTATTGAGGGTCGCACCCAGGGTAGGACAATGGCCTTTCTGAAATGTGCAGTGTAACCGCTCTTTTGTTTTTACCCTTCGGGCAGGCGGGAGAAAAAAAAAGATCCCCCCCCCCCCACCCCACCCCACCCCAAAAAAACAGAAATACCCCTTTTTGAAAACTTAGATATGGATTCTGGGGGGGTACAATATAGCGCAAATAATGGCATCCTCGGAATTCCCACACAGGGATTGTGTGATACCGGTAGTCAAAATTCAGTTCTGTCCCCCCTGCCACACCATACTATACCCCCCCCCCCCCCCCCCCCCCCCCCCCCCCCCCCCAGGCCCTCCATCAGGTGTTTTGCTATATTTTTTACTCAGTCCTCAAAATAGCGTTGCGAGACCACCACTGACATTTTGTTGGGACAGTTCATTTCCACCACTAAGACCAGGGGGGGGGGGGGGGGGGGGGGAGTATGGATGGGTGAGAGTGGCCGTGTGGGTGGTATGCCCCATCCCCACCACGACCCCCCTTCAAAACTGTCCCTTCTGGCCGCCCCCTACGAAGGCTAAAGATGACTGTGGTACTTGGAAACCCCAAGGGGGGGGGGGGGGGGGGGGGGGGGGGGCAAAACGGATTTTGACTATCGCGCAATCCCGGTTTATGAATTACTGTTCATTTATTTATGGTATGATATATGGGAATTCTGAGGATGCCATTGTGTGCGCCATATTGACATACCCAGAATCCATATATAATGTCAAGTTGTGCTACTTTTCCCAATTTAGGGAGGGGGGAGGAGGGGGGGGGGGGGGGGGGGGGGCAGATATAAGTCGAAAACCCGAATGTCTATGCATGCCGGATATGTTCTGTATTGGGGGTCGCACCCAGGGTAGGACAATGGCCTTTCTGAAATGTGCAGTGTAACCGCTCTTTTGTTTTTACCCTTCGGGCAGGCGGGAGAAAAAAAAAAGATCCCCCCCACCCCACCCCACCCCACCCCACCCTAAAAAAACAGAAATACCCCTTTTTGAAAACTTAGATATGGATTCTGGGGGGGTACAATATAGCGCAAATAATGGCATCCTCGGAATTCCCACACAGGGATTGTGTGATACCGGTAGTCAAAATTCAGTTCTGTCCCCCCTGCCACACCATACTATACTCCCCCCCCCCCCCCCCCCCCCCCCCCCCCCCCCCCCAGGCCCTCCTCAGGTGTTTTGCTATATTTTTTACTCAGTCCTCAAATAGCGTTGCGAGACCACCACTGACATTTTGTTGGGACAGTTCATTTCCACCACTTAAGGACCAGGGGGGGGGGGGGGGGGGGAGTATGGATGGGTGAGAGTGGCCGTGTGGGTGGTATGCCCCATCCCCACCACGACCCCCCTTCAAAACTGTCCCTTCTGGCCGCCCCCTACGAAGGCTAAAGATGACTGTGGTACTTGGAAACCCAAGGGGGGGGGGGGGGCAAAACGGATTTTTGACTATCGCGCAATCCCGGTTTATGAATTACTGTTCATTTATTTATGGTATGATATATGGGAATTCTGAGGATGCCATTGTGTGCGCCATATTGACAATACCCAGAATCCATATATAATGTCAAGTTGTGCTACTTTTCCCAATTTAGGGAGGGGGGAGGAGGGGGGGGGGGGGGGGGGGGGCAGATATAAGTCGAAAACCCGAATGTCTATGCATGCCGGATATGTTCTGTATTGAGGGTCGCACCCAGGGTAGGACAATGGCCTTTCTGAAATGTGCAGTGTAACCGCTCTTTTGTTTTTACCCTTCGGGCAGGCGGGAGAAAAAAAAAGATCCCCCCCACCCCACCCCACCCCACCCCAAAAAAACAGAAATACCCCTTTTTGAAAACTTAGATATGGATTCTGGGGGGGTACAATATAGCGCAAATAATGGCATCCTCGGAATTCCCACACAGGGATTGTGTGATACCGGTAGTCAAAATTCAGTTCTGTCCCCCCTGCCACACCATACTATACCCCCCCCCCCCCCCCCCCCCCCCCCCAGGCCCTCCTCAGGTGTTTTGCTGTATTTTTTACTCAGTCCTCAAAATAGCGTTGCGAGACCACCACTGACATTTTGTTGGGACAGTTCATTTCCACCACTTCAGACCAGGGGGGGGGGGGGGGGGGGGGGGGGGGAGTATGGATGGGTGAGAGTGGCCGTGTGGGTGGTATGCCCCATCCCCACCACGACCCCCCTTCAAAACTGTCCCTTCTGGCCGCCCCCTACGAAGGCTAAAGATGACTGCGGTACTTGGAAACCCCAAGGGGGGGGGGGGGGGGGGGGGGCAAAACGGATTTTTGACTATCGCGCAATCCCGGTTTATGAATTACTGTTCATTTATTTATGGTATGATATATGGGAATTCTGAGGATGCCATTGTGTGCGCCATATTGACAATACCCAGAATCCATATATAATGTCAAGTTGTGCTACTTTTCCCAATTTAGGGAGGGGGGAGGAGGAGGGGGGGGGGGGGGGGGGGGGGGCAGATATAAGTCGAAAACCCGAATGTCTATGCATGCCGGATATGTTCTGTATTGGGGGTCGCACCCAGGGTAGGACAATGGCCTTTCTGAAATGTGCAGTGTAACCGCTCTTTTGTTTTTACCCTTCGGGCAGGCGGGAGAAAAAAAAAGATCCCCCCCACCCCACCCCACCCCAAAAAAACAGAAATACCCCTTTTTGAAAACTTAGATATGGATTCTGGGGGGGTAAAATATAGCGCAAATAATGGCATCCTCGGAATTCCACACAGGGATTGTGTGATACCGGTAGTCAAATTCAGTTCTGTCCCCCCTGCCACACCATACTATACCCCCCCCCCCCCCCCCCCCCCCCCCCAGGCCATCCTCAGGTGTTTTGCTGTATTTTTTACTCAGTCCTCAAAATAGCGTTGCGAGACCACCACTGACATTTTGTTGGGACAGTTCATTCCACCACTTAAGACCAGGGGGGGGGGGGGGGGGGGGGGGGGGGGGGAGTATGGATGGGTGAGAGTGGCCGTGTGGGTGGTATGCCCCATCCCCACCACGACCCCCCTTCAAAACTGTCCCTTCTGGCCGCCCCCTACGAAGGCTAAAGATGACTGTGGTACTTGGAAACCCCAAGGCGGGGGGGGGGGGGGGGGGGGGGGGGGGCAAAACGGATTTTTGACTATCGCGCAATCCCGGTTTATGAATTACTGTTCATTTATTTATGGTATGATATATGGGAATTCTGAGGATGCCATTGTGTGCGCCATATTGACAATACCCCGAATCCATATATAATGTCAAGTTGTGCTACTTTTCCCAATTTAGGGAGGGGGGGAGGAGGGGGGGGGGGGGGGGGGGGGGCAGATATATAAGTCGAAAACCCGAATGTCTACGCATGCCGGATATGTTCTGTATTGGGGGTCGCACCCAGGGTAGGACAATGGCCTTTCTGAAATGTGCAGTGTAACCGCTCTTTTGTTTTTACCCTTGGGGCAGGCGGGGAGAAAAAAAAGATCCCCCCCACCCCACCCCACCCCAAAAAAGAGAAATACCCCTTTTTGAAAACTTAGATATGGATCTGGGGGGGTACAATATAGCGCAAACTAATGGCATCCTCGGAATTCCCACACAGGGATTGTGTGATACCGGTAGTCAAAATTCAGTTCTGTCCCCCCCTGCCACACCATACTAAACCCCCCCCCCTCCCCCCCCCCCCCCCCCCCCCCCCAGGCCCTCCTCAGGTGTTTTGCTATATTTTTTACTCAGTCCTCAAAATAGCGTTGCGAGACCACCACTGACATTTTGTTGGGACAGTTCATTTCCACCACTTAAGACCAGGGGGGGGGGGGGGGGGGGGGGGGGGGGGGGGAGTATGGATGGGTGAGAGTGGCCGTGTGGGTGGTATGCCCCATCCCCACCACGACCCCCCTTCAAAACTGTCCCTTCTGGCCGCCCCCTACGAAGGCTAAAGATGACTGTGGTACTTGGAAACCCCAAGGGGGGGGGGGGGGGCAAAACGGATTTTTGACTATCGCGCAATCCCGGTTTATGAATTACTGTTCATTTATTTATGGTATGATATATGGGAATTCTGAGGATGCCATTGTGTGCGCCATATTGACAATACCCAGAATCCATATATAATGTCAAGTTGTGCTACTTTTCCCAATTTAGGGAGGGGGGAGGAGGGGGGGGGGGGGGCAGATATAAGTCGAAAACCCGAATGTCTATGCATGCCGGATATGTTCTGTATTGGGGGTCGCACCCAGGGTAGGACAATGGCCTTTCTGAAATGTGCAGTGTAACCGCTCTTTTGTTTTTACCCTTCGGGCAGGCGGGAGAAAAAAAAGATCCCCCCCACCCCACCCCACCCCAAAAAAACAGAAACACCCCTTTTTGAAAACTTAGATATGGATTCTGGGGGGGTACAATATAGCGCAAATAATGGCATCCTCGGAATTCCCACACAGGGATTGTGTGATACCGGTAGTCAAAATTCAGTTCTGTCCCCCCTGCCACACCATACTATACCCCCCCCCCCCCCCAGGCCCTCCTCAGGTGTTTTGCTATATTTTTTACTCAGTCCTCAAAATAGCGTTGCGAGACCACCACTGACATTTTGTTGGGACAGTTCATTTCCACCACTTCAGACCAGGGGGGGGGGGGGGGGGGGGGAGTAAGGATGGGTGAGAGTGGCCGTGTGGGTGGTATGCCTCATCCCCACCACGACCCCCCTTCAAAACTGTCCCTTCTGGCCGCCCCCTACGAAGGCTAAAGATGACTGCGGGGTACTTGGAAACCCCAAGGGGGGGGGGGGGGGGGGGGGGGGGGGCAAGACGGATTTTTGACTCTAAACACGAACGTCTATGCATGCCGGATATGTTCTGTATTGAGGGTCGCACCCAGGGTAGGACAATGGCCTTTCTGAAATGTGCAGTGTAACCGCTCTTTTGTTTTTACCCTTCGGGCAGGCAGGAGTAAAAAAGAGATTCCCCCCCCCCACCCACCCCAAAAAAAACAGAAATACCCCTTTTTGAAAACTTAGATATGGATTCTGGGGGGGTACAATATAGCGCAAATAATGGCATCCTCGGAAATCCCACACAGGGATTGTGTGATACCGGTAGTCAAAATTCAGTTCTGTCCCCCCTGCCACACCATACTATACCCCCCCCCCCCCCCCAGGCCCTCCTCAGGTGTTTTGCTATATTTTTTACTCAGTCCTCAAAATAGCGTTGCGAGACCACCACTGACATTTTGTTGGGACAGTTCATTTCCACCACTTCAGACCAGGGGGGGAGGGGGGGGGAGTAAGGATGGGTGAGAGTGGCCGTGTGGGTGGTATGCCTCATCCCCACCACGACATCCCTTCAAAACTGTCCCTTCTGGCCGCCCCCTACGAAGGCTAAAGATGACTGCGGTACTTGGAAACCCCAAGGGGGGGGGGGGGGGGGGGGGGGGGGGGGGGGGCAAGACGGATTTTTGACTAAACACGAACGTCTATGCATGCCGGATATGTTCTGTATTGAGGGTCGCACCCAGGGTAGGACAATGGCCTTTCTGAAATGTGCAGTGTAACCGCTCTTTTGTTTTTACCCTTCGGGCAGGCAGGAGTAAAAAAGAGATTCCCCCCCCCCACCCACCCCAAAAAAACAGAAATACCCCTTTTTGAAAACTTAGATATGGATTCTGGGGGGGTACAATATAGCGCAAATAATGGCATCCTCGGAAATCCCACACAGGATTGTGTGATACCGGTAGTCAAAATTCAGTTCTGTCCCCCCTGCCACACCACCCCCACCCCCCCCCCCCCCCCCCCCCCCCCCCCCGCTAAAAGCGCACAAACGTCAAATTGGACAGCGCTTTTTAGTGCAAAAAAAGCAATACCTGCGCACACAGGGGGGTGAAAAACTGCGCGAAACGCGCTGAGGGGCTAAAAAATGCAGCAAGGCACCTCGCTGACTCGTGCGCTTAGTAGTACCCTGCCCCATACCCCCCCCCCACACACACACACCCACCCACAAACTCACCCACATATCCACACAAACTCACTCACTTTGTCACACATTCACCCATACCCACCAATTCACCCGCGCAATATTATCAACCTATTCACCCACCTAAACCCATCCATTCACCCACTCATACACTGGGCTAGGCCAGGTTTTTTGTGTGTGTGTGTGTGTGTGTGTGTGGGGGGGGTAAATACTTATTGCACGAGGTCCGAAGTGGCGCCAATAGACTACCCTTACCAAGGCCTACTCATGGGTGGTCTCAGAATGTCATTTGGAGGTGAGTAAATAGATAGCAAAAAAACAAATGAGGGCTGACCCCCCCCCCCCCCCCCCCTTTCCCCCTAATAAATGAGGTGCTCAGAATGACCTGAAAAGTGACTCAAAATATCACCATGTTACATGCCATTACAAACCCGTTCCCAGAAAACATATATCAGCCTGACTAACAATTTTACGATTTTACGAAAACATATATCAGCCTGGGCTACTCCTGCGGCAGGAGTAAAAACATGTTTTGACCTGTAACGCCTATATGTGTCTGATGCCCTTGGGACGTAGTACTCCTTGGAAGATTCCCGGTATTAATCTCTAGCCATAAATTTACATGGAGGTGTGGGACCTCTGAAACTTAAACGAGTGAACTAGAACAAATTGGAAAAAGTCCTATTCTCCAATCATCTTTTCTTTTACTAACACCAAGTCATATGCGCCCTAGAGATGAAAGCTCGGGATCACAAGGAAGGGAGAATGCTGTGTACCAGACTTGGATGTCCTCATGAGGAAATTAATGGGATGAGAGTGGGGAACTTAAGATGCCCAATTATCTTACCCGAGACCTACCTCACATGGTGCTGCATAATATGTCTAGATTCAGAACTTCCCCCATTACCTGGAGGTACAAACTGATAGATGGAATCGTCCCTTTGTTCCTTGGAGGGATCGAGTGTGTCACCTAAGTGATTCTGGATCCGTTCAAGATGAACACCGTGTGGTCATTGAATGTTCTGACAAAGCCTCACTGAATTCGAGAGGAAAGTATCAGAACCTGCTTTCCAATCTGAGGGTAAAACGATTCCTCCAAATTACCTTTGGTTCAACCAAAAGATTAAGGTCGAACCAATCTTCCTCTGGTCTGTCCAACCATGAATGTATGAAGAGATGGATCTAGTATTTTCTGTAGGGATGAATAATTTCTTTTAGTGTTTTTCTCGTTCAGAAGAAGGGGAGAAAAAAAGAAAATGAAAAAAACAAAGAAAAGTGATTTGCTCGCGTTTACATTTTCCTAGTATTTTTTTTTGCTGCGGCCAAATTGCTCGCTGAAGCTATGTAACCAAGCTCGAGTTCAAGTCCCATGTTGCTTGCTAAGGAAAATCCCAATAAAGGTGTTGACAACTTACCTTTTTAGGTATTACATCAAATCCCTAGCTTCGTCTGAGAACAACGGTCATGACACAGGAGCGCCGTCACCTCGATTGTTGGTCAATTCGTGATGAGCGAAGTGGTCTGGCATATGGCTTAATGGGGAAAGGGTTCATTACAAGACCATGCTCTGATTCTAGTACAATCTACGCTCGCGGGAGATATCCGAGGAATCCAATTCCTCTCCCTCTAAAATTGCTTTATTTTCGGCAAGGAACAAGTTTTCTTGGGGGACCGCAGACGTCGTGTAACCAACTTCTAGTTTGGGGGACGCTGTGTCATGTAGCACCAATGACAGGTTGGAAGCGTGACATTAAGAGCAAAGAACTTGGCACATGGATTGTGGGAGATTCAAGAAGTAGATGACATGCATGAGGTATTTGTTGAAGTGGGTAAATAAAATAGAAAGCCTTCCATGCATTGCGGCAGGCTGAACACAAAAGTTGGACAATGCCACACAACAGATGACAACTCGACATAAATTGGAGCCATGAAAATCCTCCAACTCAAATAGAAGCTTAGGTGACGAAGGCCTTTTCTCCCCTAAGGGAACGTGGCAAGCATTGTATGTATGCTGCTCAGGGCACCTAACAAAGTAATGAAACGCAAGCAATCAACAATGAAGGAAGCAAGCAATCTCATACAAAGCAATGCAATGACCATGCCTGTGTTTGCACGGCTGATGTAAAAGTTAATTGCGTATAAACAACGTATGATTCCTATGACTCAATGAGGCGTCCCTCAATGAGACCATGAGGCGTCCCTCAAGAATGACACCATGTTTAAACCTAATTAACTATTATAGCTGACGAGCCCAGAAGGTAGATTGGTATGGCTGGATATATTTGAGATGAATCGTGACAAAATTGTTGCCAAGCTTAGTCATGATAGGATCACGGTTGAGCTTTGTCATGGATAGCATGATTGATGCTATCATGACAATGCTCAGTAATGATCCATCTTGGTTGTGGGCAGCAAGAGCTTGTGAGGGAATGGCTCTGAATGATCTTAGGCATGATTTGCAGGGGCAATGTTGTGGGAAAACCTCCAGATGATCTTGATGGGAATTGACCATTTAATTATTGGCCAAGGCCATGTGGGAATGGCTCCAAAGGATCATCATGATAAGGAGGGGCTGTGTTGTTGAAATGGCTCCAAACCATCTTGGTCGTGATTGATCTTAATCATGATTGACGGGGGCGGTGTAGTGGGAATTGCTCCAAATGATCTTGGTCACGATTGATCATGGTGGGCGGAGGCTGTGTGTGAATGGCTCCAGAATGATATTGGTCGTGATTGATCTTGATCATGATCGTCCGGGGCTGTGATGTGGGTATGGCTCCAAATCCTTGGTCAATACCGTGAGCCTTGGTCATGATTGAGGCTGCCATTATGAGGCTTGGGATAAATGTCCCATATCGGACAGGGCCATGTGTTGTTGGACACTGTGCGCGTGGTGTGTCAGCTGTTCTGGGTGTGTGAAGAAGTGGGTGGGTGAGTGGAGATGAAAAGAGGGTTTGGTAAGGTGAGCAAGAGGCACATAGTGTTGTTGTCGTAGTTACATGCATTGGTGCAGGTGTTGGTGCATGTATTGGTGTGGTATTTGTCATACGTTGATGCATGCGTTGGTGCTGGTCCAGGTAGAGCTAGCACAAGTATGGTGTTGGTGCAGGTGTTGGTGTTGGTGCAGGTCGTGTTGTTGCATGTATTGGTGCAGGTATTGGTGCTGGTGCAGGTAGTGTTGGCACATGTAGCATTTATTCATGCATTGGTGCAGGTGTTGGCACATGTAGTGTTGGTGCAGGTGTTGGCAGAGATCATGGCTCAGGTGGTGGGGCACGCAAGGGGCGCATAAACATGCAATGTTGATCAGTTGCAAGTGAGTATGAGCAGCCCAAGAACTGGAGAGAAATGGTGACCTGCATGATGTTGGACTCCCGATTGATTCTGGTCACCAGCAACGAGGGAAATGGGGTGAGACAGCCGTGCATGTAAGGTTACATGGGATTCGTCAAAGATCGACCTACCTTGAGGAAGATAGTGCGCCGCGCATCCCGTTAGACCTTTTTACATGGCCCTGGGGAAGAAAGGGAGGAGTGATGCTTGGTGAGTAGGGTTTTAAAGTTCATTAATTCCATTATGTGGGATCCTGGCAGCCTGCCCAGCCCCTGTCAAGTCCTAGGCAGCAATCCAAACGACGCGGAAAATTGGCGGGAAGTGTCGGCTATCGGAACGACAGGTGGCAACGGAACCGTGTTCAAGACAGTTAGTTGGCTTCGTGTTGTCGTGGGGACTCCCACCCCCCCAGAAGGGGGGGCTCCGTTTTAAATCAGAAGCCATGTGGAAGCACAGAGACAACTGACCCCTGACGGTTCACGTTACATCGACATAGGCAGGCCAGTGTTGACCCAAGCACACACCCCAACTTCCGGGGGGGGTCTTCTAACTATCCTCACACGATCAACTGATTGTAGTTGTGTCGACTTACTCGGGCTTGTACTCGGGAGGGGCATAACTGGCAGCAAGGGCGGCAGCGTTAGCTGTGGCGGAGGCGATGTCAAGGCCTCCAGAGGGGGCAGAGGCACCCTCCCGCTTGCGTCCGAAGGGGGTCTTACTGTACTGGACCTTGATGGCACCACGGTCGTTGCTCCTCAATGTCATTCCCTGGGTGCAGAAGATTGGATCCGATTGAGGCCATGAAACACGTGCCTTACTATATTGTGGTGATGTTCTCTAAACGTTTCAGGGCAGGCCATGGTGACTTGTAACAACAACAACAACTACTTGCACATGTTTTGAAACAGTTGCAGACATTCGTGTGCTTGGGAACATAGGAAGCAACATGCAGCAAAGGACATAGGGTAGACATCTTGCAGACCAGAGCATGTAGTAAAGATGGTTGCATTATCCTAGTGCCCTACTGAACTCCGCAAGTGCCTACAGCTTGGGAAAGTCGACTGGGCCCCCACCTGGTTGGCTCCGTGCATGGCAGCAGCAGAGGCCGTATCAGCGTACTCGATGAAACAAGCCATGTTCTTGGCGCCTTGGGCCAGTTTCAGCTGCATGAAGCCCTGTGGAGCAGGAAAGGATTATAATTTGATGCTATGCATCAGTATACTTAATATATTGGCATGCATCATGTTCTGTGTCCACATACTCGTGTACACTAAATGGACCTGTGTGAAGTTATCAGCTGCGAGAAGCCCTGAGGGGCGTTTTAGGATTAAACATGTGTAGTGCATGGCGGCAGTTACAATTAATGTTACAGCATTTGCAGTAAAGTAACCTGCTTTCAAGTTTTGAGTACTAAGATACAACACAATCCAAGATCTGCAGCATAGGAACATGACAGCTAGACACAGATCTGCAGCTCAGTCCATATGCACCAGCAGCAGTCAACTTAGTACAAGCAATACCCACAGTTACCATTTCGTAGTGCAAAAAAGCGGTAAGGTTCCTTCAAACTCACGCCCCGTGGCAGGGCGGCGTAAAATTTTATATTTTGTACAGGTGCACCAAAGAATACCCACCGGTCCCTTGCTGAACACGTCCATTACAGGTCCACCAAAGAACACTCACCGGTCCCTTGCTGAACACGTCCATTACAGGTGCACCAAAGAACACTCACCGGCCCCTTGCTGAACACGTCAATCATCTCCTGCTCCTGCACACCATGACCCAGGTTGCCTACAAAGAGAGTGTTGCATGGAGGGTTGTCGGGGGTCTCGGGGTAAGACCTTGGTCCGCGCTCGCCAGGAGGGGCATCAGTGCGAGGGCGCTTGGCGCCAACAGCACCATCATCCTGGGAGGTGGTAGGACGGGGGTAGTTAGCAGGTGGTGGGAGCATGGTGGTAGTTAGCAGGTGGTAGCTAGTTAGCATGTGGTAGTGCATGTGGTAGTAGGGCAGGTGGTAGTGCATGTGGTAGCAGGGCAGATGGTAGGAGCATGGTGATAGTTAGCAGGCAGTAGTTAGTTAGCAGGTGGTAGTGCATGTGGTAGTAGGTCAGGTGGTAGGAGCATGGTGGTACTTAGCAGGTGGTAGTGCATGTGGTAGTAGGGCAGGTGGTAGGAGCATGGTAGTAGGACATGTGGCATCATCCTGGGAGGTGGTAGGACATGTGTAGTTCACAGTCGCCAACCACTGAATGTTGGATCTGGATGCAGCCAAGCATTGGATGTTGACTACAGTATCATTGAATTCCACTCATGGGTTTGAGTCCGTTTAGTATGCTCCCTGGTTTCCATGGGTACTACACAGGGGGACTTGGACTTCAGAAACTGTGAGTAGTCGAGAGTAGGCAGGACAACTATGAAACAATTCAATTGAACTGCAGAGTGATCAGTATGGGTGATCACGTGGGTTGGCTGAAGTGAAGGAGTAGACCATTGGTGGAGGTAGCGGTTTCCTAATTCCACTGGTGAACCTGCCATGCAGACACACGGGCTTGTATTATTCCAACCTGCCTTATCAACGAAACTTCAAAAATCCACATAAATTAATCAAAGCTTTTCTTTTTGGCCACAAGCAGCAGCTTCTAGGCAGCTCTCTGGGCCAGATACTGGGAAGAGCCCCAAATTTTCAGCAGACTTGGAAATGATTATGTCAGCTTCCATATGCACTGCTGTGCCATATGTTTGGCTGAGCAGTTGGCAAGGGGAGCTGCCTAGAAGCTGCTGCTAGTAGCTGAAAATAAAAGCATTAATTATGACACTAATATCAGGGCAATGATCAAGATGCTTGGCAATTTCAGGGGTCTCACCTTCAGGAACATGTTCTTCTTAGCCATGTCAGCACGCAGCACCGAAGTCTCATCAAAGCTGAGTGCAGAGTAGTGAGACAACGAGTCAGCAGAGTAGATAGACAACAATCCGGCAAATGTGTTTCATGAGGCAGAGCACAGCAACAAGCACCGGCTGAGAGTTGGTGGTGACATAGGCATGCCCGGTATCTTTTCGTGGGGAAGTTTATTTTCTGTGGATGGATGACTCTTCCTGTGTATAACCAGTTCATTTCTCACCTTAGCTGCCTCAAGGCATCACAAGCTGCCTTGGCATAGGGGGCCGTGGTGAACAGGGCAAAGCCCTGGGCAGCTCCATTCTTCCAATGCATCTGGGAAGCCTACACCCACAACACAGAGGCTGATAAGTCTGCACATCTAATCCTGGCATCAGTACATGCATAAGAACCAAGCTGCAGGAAATATGGTTGAGGAACAGATTGAGGTGCGTTGGGACTTCACGTTGCCTGGCCCAAACCCTGCAACTGTACATATACATGTGCTTGTTTGATAGTACTATTAGGTTACATTAACTGTTCGTAACCTTCTCATCCTTAGCCTTGCCAGCCTCATCCTCCTTAGAAGGCTGAGGCTGGCAAGGCTGGGGCTAAGAAGCAAAAGGCTGACAAGGCTGGGTATGAGGCTAATAAGGCTGAGGCTAAGAAGACTAAGAAGGATGACGCAGTTCTCTATCATCCCAAAATTATATGAAGATATGGTTCAGCTCACCTGGTACCCGGGCAGGAAGCGGCACAGGTTGTTCAACTCCCTGCAATTCAGTCAACCATGGGAAGATTCAGGCAAAGCGTGTTCTACAAGCATCCAGGCGAGCTCTAAGTTTGGTCACCCAGACAGATTTTGCGAGTGATTCAGTTAGATGAACAAGTTGCAGACAAGACAAGGTAATGCAACATGCACCCAACAAAGTGGGTTTGCGTCTGAGGTGCTCGTGTCAGCATGCCCTGGTCTAATGTCTCTGGACATGGGGCACTGGCTAATACCTGCAAGACAAAATTTCATTGTGTCCACATCACAGCAGTGCCCACGTGAACAGACAGACAGACAGACAGACAGACAGACAGAGAGAGAGAGAGAGAGAGAGAGAGAGAGAGAGAGAGACCTGGAGAAGATGAGGTCTCTAGAGGAACCAGAGCAGTCAAAAACCCAACCCTACTTGCCCATCAACCTTGTTAGGAAAACTGGTACGCAGATTCTCACCTTTCTTTCACATCCTCGGGAAAGCCTGAGAGGAACAACTGCAGCAGGTAATCATAAAGCGGGCGCGAAAGCCATGAGTTTCGATCCAATATCGGAAGCATGACGGAAAAACATGGACAAAACACTCGTGAGCAAAATCCGAAATTGCGCACGACGATTAATAGCAAATTTTGAGTTGCATCAATCTAAAAGAAGCCACGGGGAATGACCAGGTCAAGATCGCCAGCCTCTACATATATAGAGTCTCAGGCGATTGCGAAAGGTCGTGAGCTAGATTTAGAGTTTAATTACCGTGCGAGGCTCGTCGGGGTTGGCAGGATAAGAGGCGGGTGGGGCGCCATATTGAGCGCCGTAAGAGGGAGGAGGGGCTCCATACGAGGGAGGGGGAGCGCCGTAAGAGGGAGGAGGGCCTCCATAAGAGGGAGGAGGAGCGCCGTAAGAGGGAGGAGGGCCTCCATAGGAGGAGCCGTGCTCGGCAGGTGGAGCATAGCCTCCGTATTCGGAGGGGGGAGGGGCACCGTAGGTAGAGGCGTAAGACATTTCGACGAGTGGAATTAGAAGTAGAAGTGTTAGGCAATTGTAAAAATTGATTCGTTCTTAGGGAACAAGAGTTGAGCCGAGTTAAGTTTTCGCGAAAACTGTAGTGCGGCAATACACGTAACCTGTGTTCTATCCAGCTTCCTGTCGCGTCCCCAGTGTACACCCGCGGCCGCGGGTGTACACCCTTCGTGTTTCCGATTGTCCCTGAAATCTGGGTTTAAATTGGGAAATCTGGGTTATGCGATCGTTTACTCAATTGTTCGATGATTTTCTGTCCCGAAAAGTTCTCCCAAGGGGAAACACGCCCATAAAGTGGAGATGAGCGTGAGCGCTGCTTTCTTGTTGATCGCATGAGGTCAGGGGCGACTTCAGATTCATGCGCAAATGCTGTTTATCAGTAACGAGCAACGCACTGATACATATATATCTCCGTTTCCAGCTCGTAATGGCGTCTCTTCCTATTTTCGTAATGAAGAAGCTCCTGGGATATGGTATCGAAATGGAAAAGAACGGGGCCCACGACTTGGAAGAGAACATGAACTCGTCCATTGCGAGGCGGCTGCAGGAAAGCAAGACAAGATCGACAACACACACGATAATAGATCATTCCACGCTTAAGCCTACGGCAGCCTGTGCAACTTTTCAGGTTGTTAAACAGGTATTCAGGGTGTTTAACACCTGTGCTGGGTGGCGAACTTTTATCGTACTTATATCCGGCTTAGATCGTACTAAAAAACAGAAAAACAGAAAATCTCGAAGCAAGGCGAACAGAAAGCCGCCTTTCGATGCGCAGCGGAGCGCAACTGGTCTACTCATGCGCAACGTGTTCACAACTTGATTTAAAACTTGACATATCGCCCATCGTA
Source organism: Chlamydomonas sp. ICE-L (assembly GCA_013435795.1). Lineage (NCBI taxonomy): Eukaryota > Viridiplantae > Chlorophyta > Chlorophyceae > Chlamydomonadales > Chlamydomonadaceae > Chlamydomonas > Chlamydomonas sp. ICE-L. The sequence continues at coordinate 125,392,560 of JACBWV010000610.1, read as the reverse complement.
CACCCCCTCTATCTGATACTGATTGGGATTGATGCATACTGCAGAAGCTGAGAGTATGACGGAGAAATCAGATAAGCATATCGTGCTATGCATCATGATGCATTCCCAAGAATACAAATATTGGTGCATGCAAAAAACATACGGCTCTGCTCATGGTTTGTTTGTCCTCGACACACCCCTGATGTAATGGGGTTTTTTGCTTTGTGGGTGCTTTTTCTTTTTGTTTAAAGCACAGAGTCTCACACACCCTCGCGGTGTCAAGTAGACTTTAACATGTAATGTAATGTAATGTAAATGGGCTCGCAAAAATCATGCTGTAAAATCTGGGTGCTTGCCAGGCGTACAGATCAGGGAATTGTGCCACAGAAAACACACAGTCTGGAAGAGTTCAAATTGGCCTTATATACATGGTGTGCTAGCACGTTCTAGGGCACCTTCTCATTCGAGTACAAATTATTGGCCAAGTTTTGTTTTGTCTCTATCGCATGGTCAATCAGCCTTCAGACTCACGAATAGCGATTGCCAATGGCGATATCTTAAGCCCGTAGTGCGGCCGATATATTCACAGACCTGTCCAGGTCGCAGGTAGGTGATGCTGGCCAGCATGCTGGCACCGGCATGCTGGTCTAATCATGACTCAACCGAACCAAGCCAATCGGCCGCGGCTAAGTCCCTCACCTGACAAGGGCTATCTATCTCACTCTTCCTCTGATCTCCTCGAATATTATTCGTACCGTGCGTTGGTCGCCCCGAAATCAAATTAGTCCAGTTTCTGATTCAACGTTGCGTGAACCCTCCTTTGTATTCGAACCAGCCGGATTGATCACACTCGCTGCTATATCTGACACGTTTTCTGGAGAGCCTGTTGGGCTGTTTCGCTTCGAATAGCGCTTAATCCAGCGCGAGAGCCCTAGTAACTACAAACCAGATTTTGAAGCTGCGTCTTCTGGCGAATCATCCCGCTCTTTCTTTCTTTTCACCATGTCTGCTGCTACAGAATCTGCTCAAAGCGCAGACGTCTCAAACGGCGTGGGCAAGATAAGCTTGTCTGCACATGCGAAAGAGGAGGATCAGTTCATTCCAGACATGCCTACTGGTCCAGAGGGAAGCCTTCCATCTGAGATCACAGTTGATGAGAAGCAGGTAGGATTGATAGTGTGTGTAAAGTTGGGATGGGAGGATGCATTAACGGGTGGGATTGATGGGTAGAGGCGGGGGGTTGCTTGTGGGGTGTGTGGGGGGAGGATGCAAATATTGGTAGGTATTAAAAAGGTCATCATCCTCAGAGATTTTCATCTTTGGGCTTCGCATGGTAGCTTCCAGCCAGCTCCAACAGCCAGCCACTGGGTATGGCCCCAAGCTTTCAGTCACATTGAAATGAGCGTAATGACAACCATCAGGCACACTAACTAGCTTCGTGTTCGTCCCAAGGACAGGGAAAGGAGCTGCCTAGAAGCTGCCACGCGTAGACAAAAAAATAAACAGTGGTGTTGGTTGTGGATGGAGGTCAAGGGAGAAATGACATGGACCACTGTAAATGAATTTATGAAATCAGTTCTGAAAAATGTTTTAACACAAGTTGTGTTTTCGCTGTTGCTGAGTCTACCACCATGTATCATCCATTCCTTTCCATGCATTCTGCATTCACGTATTGTACATCATGTATGTACATGCCTATATGCACATCATGGATGTGAATTTGTGTACATTCATACGTCGTACATCTTCCATGCCACAATGCTGCAGTACATAATTCACACTATAGTGCAACTTTGCATTACATTAAACTACATTACACTGCATTGCAATTGCATAACATAACATAACATAACATAACATAACATAACATAACATAACATAACATAGCATAACATAACATAACATAACATAACATGACATGACATGGCAGCACAGCACAGCACAGCACAGCACAGCACTGCACTGCACATGGACAGGCCATTGTTGGCCCAAGACAAGCCCGCTCCACAACATCTGGTAGGGGTGTCCATTACGCTCTTCATGCATGCTCCTTCTCTAGGCTGCTAACATGGGAGTGTTTAGCAGTTGATGATATCAGTGCTCCCTCCATATTTCTGTTGCATTTGGTGATACCCAGTACCTTATAGGTGGCTGCATCCTTGCTGTGGCAGAAGTCTCCTTGACAGAGGTGGTAGCGGGCTACCCAGCAATCCGGGTGGGTAGGGTCTAGGGCGGTGACGACCTGGCCCCTCCTGTGTTGGTAGCCGGGGCGGGCGTCTGGGTGGAGGTTTGGCATGAGAGCTTCATGCCACAATGCTGACGTGCATGATCCACACTGCCGCACATCACGCCCTCCATGCTTGCCCCTTATCTAGGCTGCCAACAAGTAGGGACCGGCATATCATATGATGTTGACCAAAGGCGAGTATGATATCATATGATATCATACAAATAACATCTTATGGTATTGTATATAAATGGTAACCTCAACAGTCAGACAGCCGGCATCACATGATATCATATTACCTTTCCCAGTTCCCAACTAACAACACTGTGGCATTGTCAGGGCTTTTTTTACCGCTGTATATAGCGATTGCTAGATTTGATCGCGTATTGGGGGAAACGTCGCTGTGAAAAAGTTTTTTTTTCTTTGCCCTATATGGCCCTAAATAGCTTTTACAGGTTTGAAAAGCTTAAAAAGCTACAAGAAGCCCGTAGAAAGCACTAAAATGCTGTCCCTGGAGGAGGCCTAAAACCGTTAAGCTAGAAAAAACCACTTTCAGATTTTAAAAAAAAGGCCCTGGGCATTGTGTTGAGCTGAGGCCCAGTCGCGGTCTGTGAAAGCAAAATCCACATTAACCTTCCCTGGTGCAAGAAAACGGGAAGGTTCTTTCAACGTCACGCCCTGGGCAAGGCGTAAAAAAAAAATCATTTGTAGCCAGTGAGAAATCGGTTCAACGTTGGCCAGGCCTTTCTCAGGGATCGTAGTCTCTGTTTTAGCCCCTTTCAGTGATATACAATGGTCTAGTAGTAGACCAGATCGCTTGAAGGATGAAGAGTCGGGGTTTCGACTCCCCCTTCGGTCGCTCTTGGCGTTGCAGGTCGTTGTCAACCGCGATGGTAGCTTGTCCAGTAGAGGTAGGAGACCGCTCCCCACCCGCGTACGACGGGCTCCCTTAAAACCACGCTCCACCAGGCGTTATCATTACCTTTTTTTAGTCTCTGTTTTTCTTTTCGGCTATGCGTAGCAGCTTCTAGTCAGCTCCCTTCCCCTGTCTTTGGGCCAAACCTGAAGCTATCTTGTGCGGTACTTGCTGCTTTTTGCAATCATTCGTCCCTTTCTCTCATCTCATCTTACTGTTGATTTCCCCTCTTGAAAAAGTTAGAAGTAGATCACTAGAATCTACTGCCTGGAAAGAACATTTATCCCACCCCACCCCACCCCACCCCACCCCACCCCACCCCACCCCACCCCACCCCATCCCATCCCATCCCATCCCATCCCATCCCATCCCATCCCATCCCATCCCATCCAACCCCACCCCCAGCCCCAACCCGCAGACCCCACCCCACCCCACCCACCCTGCAGGTCGCTGAGGTCCGAGCTAAGCTAGCGCCTGAGAATAGCGACACAGTAGATGATCCAACAGTGAGGAGGTTCATCCGGGCCACAGGGGGGAACCTTCCTCTGGTAGGTCTTGTCATCTCTGTTGTACTTCTGTACATCGTGTACCTTCTTTTTCCTGCCCCCAGAGGGTCCCCTTCCTCTGGTAGGTTTTTATCCCTGTTGTACTTCTTTACATCTTGTACCTTCTTTTTCTAAGCTGCAAGGGAAAACCGTCCTCTGATAGGTTTTCACTGTTGACATTTTACATTTTACGTGACAGGTATATTTAATACATTTCATTCTTTTGGGGCGGAGCCCCCCCTTTCTGGGGGAGGGGAGCCCCAAGAGTGACCTAGTTGTCCGTTTGTCTGACCATCTGACCGTCTGACCAAGATGAAGCCTGATACGTCAGCTAACGGTCTCTTAACTAACTCCCTTCTGTTGCCACCCGTCGCTCCTTGACGAACACTCTCCGCCAATTGTTAAGGTCGCTTGCGACGCTGCCTAGAACTTGTTCGGCGGAGCCCCCCCCCCTTCTGGACTAGGGGGCCCCCAAGAGTCCCCCCGTTCTCCATTTGTCGTGCCGTCTGTTTGTCGTGTTGCCGGCACGTAACCCTGGCCCTGTCGTAAACCCTAGCTTCAGTCTGCTGCACTCGATTCGGGTGTCACCTATCGCTCCGGTAGCCAATGTTCTCCGCCCATTTTCCATGTCCCATTCCCAACCGGCTTGCCATGCCTGTTCCATGCGAACAGTCCATGTTTCATGAGCACAACTCAACCTGTCAACACACTTGCGACGCGCCCAGGACTTGTTAGTCTCAGTCACATGGATTAATCTTCCTCTGGTAGATTTGTTTTGTCCCTTTTATACTTGTTGCTGTGTCACTTGAACCCTGCGATTTTGAGGATGGCTGCCCCCCCCCCCCCCCCCCCCCCCCCCACACACACACACACCTGGTTTGCGTGTGGAAGGTGGGGGGGGAAGGTGGTGGGTTGTTTGTGGGTGGTTGTGGGTGGGGTAGGTGGGGTCTGGGGAAGGGGGGGGGGGGGAGGGAGCAGCTCCTCCCTCCCTCCCTCCCTCCCTCCCTCCCTCCCTCCCTCCCTCCCTCCCTCCCTCCTCCTCCTCCCTCCTCCCTCCTCCCTCCTCCTCCTCCTTCCTCCCCCCTCCCTCCTCCTTCCTCCCCCCTCCCTCCTCCCTTCCTCCCTCCCCCCCCCTTCTCCCTTCTCCCTCCTCCATCCTACCCTCCTCCCTCCCCCACCCTTCCATTCCTCCCCCCCCCCTCCTTCCTTCTCCCTCCTCCCTCCCCCCCCCACCCCCCTTTCCATTCCTCTCATCCTCCTCCTCCCTCCCTCCCTCCCTCCCTCCCTCCCTCCTCTCTTCTCCCTCATCCCTTCCTCCCTCCCACCCTTCCCCCCTTCCCCTTCCTCTTTCCTCCCCCTCCTCCCTTCTACCTCCTCCCTCCTACCCTCCTCCCTCCCACCCCCTTCCATTCCTCCCCCCTCTCGTCCCTTCTACATCTCCCTCCTCCCTCCTCCCTCCTCCCACCCCCTTCCATTCCTCTCAACCCTCCTCCCTCCCTCCATCCTCCTCCTCTCCCTCCTCCCCCCTTCCATTCTCTCAACCCCTCCTCCCTCCCTCTCTCCATCCCTCCTTCCTTCTCCCTCCTCCCTCCTCCCTCCTCCCTCCTCCCTCCTCCCTCCTCCCTCCTCCCTCCTCCCTCCTCCCTCCTCCCTCCTCCCTCCTCCCTCCTCCCTCCTCCCTTCCATTCCTCCCCCCCTCCTCCCTACCCATCCCTCCTCCCTTCTCCCTCATCCCCCCCCCCCCCCCCCCCGCCCTTCCATTCTCTCCCCCCTCCTCCCGCCTTCCCCTCCTCCCTCCCCCCCCCCTCCCTTCCCCCCTCCATTTCTCTCACCCCTCCTCCCTCCCTCCCTCCTCCCAACAACCCTCCTCCCTCCCCCACCTCTCTCCCCCCCCCCCTTCTCCCCCTTTCATTCCTCTCACCCCTCCTCCCTCCCAACCCTCCCCCCTCCCCCCCCTTCCATTCCTCTCACCCTCCTCCCTCCCAACCCTCCATTCCTCTCACCCATCCTCCCTCCCTCCCTCCTCCCAACAACCTCAGGCATCCAAGCGACTCAATAGCACATGTGCATGGCGGCGAGAGGTGGTTCCGGAGAAGGTTGTTTGCCAATCTTGCATCAGGAATCCAAGGTGGGATGCGATGGTTGCATTTGTGCATTTTTGCATTTTTGCATCAGGAATAAAAGGTGGTCCAGGAGAAGGTTGTGTGTAATGCTTGCATTAGGAATCCTAGGTGGGTTGCAATATTTGCATTTGTGCATTTGTGTATTTTGTATCAGGAACACTAGGTGGTCCAGGAGAAGGTTGTGTGTAACGCTTGCATTAGGAATCCAAGGTGGGTTGCAATATTTGCATTTGTGCATTTGTATATTTTGTATCAGGAACACTAGGTGGTCCAGGAGAAGGTTGTGTATAACGCTTGCATTAGCAATCCAAGGTGGGCCGCAATTTGTGCATTTTTGCTTTTTTGCATTTTTGCATCAGGAACACTAGGTGGCCCAGGAGAATGTTGTTTGTAACGCTTGCATCAGGAATCCAAGGTGGGACGCGATTGTTGCGTTTGTGTATTGGTGCATTTTGCTTTTTTGCATTTTTGCAGCAGGAATACAGGGTGGTCCAGGAGAAGGTTGTTTGCCAATCTTGCATCAGGAATCCAAGGTGGGATGCAATTTGTGCATTATTTAATTTTTGCCTTATTGCATTTAATTTTGCGATTTTTGCCTTATTGCCTTTTTGCATTAGGAATCCAAGGTGGGACGTGATTGTTGCATTTTTGCATTTGTGCATTTGTGCATCAGGAACACAAGGTGGTCAAGGAGAAGGTTGTTTGCTAAGCTTGCGTTAGGAATCCAAGGTGGGACGCGATTTTTGCATTTTTGCATTTGTGCATCAGGAAACAAGATGGTTCCGTAGAAGGTTGTTTGCCAATCTTGCATCAGGAATCCAAAGTGGGATGCAATGGTTGCATTTGTGCATTCGTGTATTTTTGTATCAGGAACACGAGGTGGTCCAGGAGAAGGTTGTGTGTAACGCTTGCATTAGGAATCCTAGGTGGGTTGCAATATTTGCATTTGTGCATTTGTATATTTTTGCTCCAGGAACACAAGGTGGTCCAGGAGAAGGTTGTTTGCCAATCTTGCATCAGGAATCCAAGGTGGGACGCGATTTGTGCATTATTTAATTTTTGCTTCTTTGTATTTTTGCATTTTTGTATCAGGTATGCAAGGTGAGACACAATTTGTTGCATTTTTATTTTTTTGCATTTTTGCACCAGGAATAAAAGGTGGTTCAGGGCAAGGTTGTGTGTAACGCTTGATTAGACGTCTCCAAACTGATGCAATGGAGGGGTATCCAATGATAAAACCACTACCACCCCCCCTGCAGGTCCACACACACACACACACACACACACCACACATACACACACACACACACACACCACACACACACACACAACACACACAAACACACACACTACACACACACACAAACACACACAACTACACACACACACACACACCACACACACACACAAACACACACATACACACAGCACACCACACACACACACACACACCACACTAACACATACCATCACACACACACCTCACACACCACACACACACACACCCACATACACACACATACACATACCACCACCACACCCACACCCCCTACCATCCAATACCCACACACACACATACAACACACAACACCCACAAACCCACACACACACAAACACCCACAGAACAACACACACCCACACATACACACACACACCACACACAACACCCCCCCACCCCCTAACCACCACACCCACACCCCACCCCCCTACACACCTCCACCAACCCCTCACCCACCCACCGCACACATACCCCACCCACACCCCCCCCCACCTAACCATTCACACACACAACCCCCCACACATCCCCCCCCCCCCCCCCCTCCACACACCACCCTCCAACACACACCCCTCCACCCCCACAAACCCCACCCTCCCACACACACCCACCCCCCCCCCCCCCTCCCCGAACCCCCCCCTCCACCCACACCCCCAACCCTCACCCACCCCCCCACACCTACCCTACACACCCACCCACCCCCCCCCCCCCCCCACACCTCCACCCCACACACCACACACACCCACAACCACACACAAGACACCTCCCCCCACACACCCCCCACAACCCCCACACACACACCCCCCACCCCCCCCCCCCCCTACCCCCCCCCCCCCCCCCCCCCCCCCCCCCCCGACCCCCCCAATCCCAAACACCCACCCCTCCCCCCCCCCACCCCTACACACCCCCCCCACCACCCGCCCCCCCCCTCCCCCACCCACCTACCCCCCCCCCCCCACACGATACCCACCCCCACACCCCCCCCCACCCCCCCCCCACCGCGGCCTACCCCCCCCCCACCCCCCCCCCCCATCCCCCCTCACACCTCCCCAACCCACCCACCCCCCAACCCCCCCACACCCCCCCCCCCCCGACCACCCCCCCCCCACCCTCACCCCCCCCCCCCTCAGCACCCCCCCCCCACCCCCCCCCCCCACCCCCATTCCCCCCTCCCCCCCCCCCCTCCCCCCCCCCTCCCCCAAACCCACCCCACAACCCCCCCACGCCCCACATCCCCCCCCCACCCCCCCCCTCCCCCACCAAACCACACACACACCCACACACACACCACACACCACACACACACACTACACCACAAACGACCCACACACAAACACACAAACACACACAAGACGACCCACCACACAACACAACCCAAACAAACACACACACACACCCACATCTCCACACAATCACAACATCACAAACACACACAACAAACCCACACACACACACACACACGACACATACACCATCTTAGTCGGTCCCCATTGCAATGCATGTGGTGGAACACAGCAACTCCTTAGGCCCTATCATATATTCACTACAGACCTTACACCACACACCACAATCCCTCGCCCCTCACCCCCTCCACCCTTCCAACCACACCAGGGAGGGGTGGTTGGGGTGGTTGGGGTGGGGGGTCAACGTCAGATGATCAGGAATCATCATGCAGTCCTCCCCCCACCCCCCACCCCCACCCCCACCCCCACCCCCCCACACACACCACACACACACTATCTCCCCTCCCCCCCCCAAAACACACACACACACACCACACACACACACACTTCCTCCCCTCCCCCCCCCCCCCCCCCCCCCCCCCCCCCCCCCCCCCCCCCCCCCCCCAAACACACACGCACACACCTTGCAGGTCCCATTGCATGCATGTGGTGGGCCACGACTACTACCCAAAACCTATCATATACTTACTACACACCACAAACCACACACCACAATCCCCTCACCCCTCACCCCCCCACCCACCCTTCCACCCACCCCCCACCCACCCGACCTCATGCAGGTCCCATTACATGCATGTGGTGGGCCACGACACCTCCCATCACCCTATCATATACTCACTACACACCACGCACCACACACACCACAAACCACACCACATTCTCTCACCCCTCACCCCCCCACCCACCCACCCACCCACCCACCCTTCCACCCGCCCCCCACCCACCCGACCCATGCAGGTCCCATTACATGCATGTGGTGGGCCACGACACCTCCCAACGCCCTATCATATACTCCTGTCTAGCACTCGCCGCCAATAAGGTGTATGAGGACAACCGAGACCACATGATTCAAACCTTTGAGATGGCCATTAAGTGCATGTACCAGGAGAAGGAGAAGAGGGAGGGAAATGGGCAGTGGATTTGGTGTTGTGACTTCCATGGTGAGTGGGGTTGTGGTGGGAAGGTGGCGAGTGGGTGGTGTATGGTGTGTGGTGGTGGGTGTTGATTTGGTGGTGTGAGGTGTGTGACTTTTGGGATGGCCATTAAGTGTATGGACCAGTAGAAGGAGAAGAGGGAGGTAAATGGGCAGTGGATTTGGTGTTGTGACTTTCATGGTGAATGGGGTTGTGGTGGGAAGGTGGCGAGTGGGTGGTGTATGGTGTGTGGTGGTGGGTGTTGATTTGGTGGTGTGAGGTGTATGACTTTTGGGATGGCCAGTAAGTGCATGGACCTGGATAAAGACAAGAGGGAGGGACATGGGCAGTGGACTTGGTGTTGTGGCTCCCATGGTTAGTATGTGTGTGGTGGTGGGACGGTGGCGAGTGGGTGGTGTATGGTGTGTGGTGGTAGGTGTCGATTTGGTGGTGTGCAGTGTATGACTTTTGGGATGGCCAGCAAGTGCATGGACCTGGATAAAGATAAGAGGGAGGGAAATGGGCAGTGGATTTGGTGTTGTGGCTCCCATGGTGAATGGGTGGGTGGTGGTGGGTGTTGATTTGGTGGTGGGCGGTGTGTGACTTGTAAGATGGCCATTCATTTTACGTATACTGGATTTGGTTTTAAGACTATCATAGTTAGAGGGTGTGTGGTGGGTGTGTGGTGTGCGGTGTGTGGTGGTGGGTGTTGATTTGGTGGTGTGGGGTGTGTGACTTTTGGGATGGCCATGAAGTGTATGGACCAGGAAAAAGAGAAGAGGGAGGGAAATGGGCAGTGGATTTGGTGTTGTGCCTTTCATAGTGGGTGGGTGGGTGGTGGGTGAGTGGTGTGTGGTGGTGGGTGGTGATTTGGTGGTGGGTGGTGTGTAACTTTTGAGATGGCCATACATTCGGTGTATAATGGATTTGGTGTTGTGACTTTCATGGTGAGTGGGTATGTGGTGGTGTGTGGTGAGTGGTGTGTGGTGGTGTGACTTTCATGGTGAGTGGGTATGTGGTGGTGTGTGGTGAGTGGTGTGTGGTGGTGTGACTTTCATGGTGAGTGGGTATGTGGTGGTGTGTGGTGAGTGGTGTGTGGTGTTGTGACTTTCATGGTGAGTGGGTATGTGGTGGTGTGTTGTGAGTGGTGTGTGGTGGTGTGACTTTCATGGTGAGTGGGTATGTGGTGGTGTGTGGTGAGTGGTGTGTGGTGGTGTGTGGTGCAGTGGGTGTGTGGTGGTGGACTTCCTGGTGCGTGGGTCTGTGGTGGTGTGTGGTGCGTGGTGTGTGGTGGTGTGACTTTCCATGGTGAGTGGTAGGTGGGTGGTTGTGTGGTGAGTGGTGTGTGGTGGTGTGACTTTCATGGTGAGTGGGTATGTGGTGGTGTGTGGTGAGTGGTGGTGTGACTTTCATGGTGAGTGGGATGTGGTGGCTGTGTGGTGTGGTGTTGGTGTGCGTGGTGTGACTTTATGGTGAGTGGGTATGTGGTGGTGTGTGGTGAGTGGTGTGTGGTGTTGTGACTTTCATGGTGAGTGGGTATGTGGTGGTGAGTGGTGAGTGGTGTGTGGTGTTGTGACTTTCATGGTGAGTGGGTATGTGGTGGTGTGTGGTGAGTGGTGGGTGAGTGGTGTGTGGTGAGTGGGCGTGCAGTGGTGAGTGGTGGGTGTCGATTTGGTGGTGTTTGGTATGTAACTTTTGAGATGGTCATATATTCGGTGTATACAGGATTTGTTGTTGACACTTTCATGGTGAGTGGGTGGGTGGTGAGTGGGTGGGTGGTGGGTGATGTGTGTATGGTGTGTGGCGGGTGGTGATTTGGTGGTGGGTGGTAGGTGACTATTGAGATGGCCATGAATTCGGTGTTAATGGATTTGGTGGTGCCACTTTTATTTTAAGGGTGTCGTGTTTGTGTGGACAGATAAGCTGGGTGGGTGGTAGTGGTGGTTCATGGCACTTTTTTGTGCGACCATCATAAATAAATAACCTTATTAAGGGGCGTGAGGAAGAGGGGGGCAGCCCGTTCGCTTGCACTGGGGCCAACCACCAAGTACCAACCACCAACCACCAAGCAACCACCAAGTACCAACCACCAATCAACCACCAAGCAACCACCAAGTACCAACCACCAAGCAATCATAATACTGCAACACTTGATCTCTATCTCTGTAGGAGCCTTATTAGGGGGCTTTTGGGACAGGTGATTTAGACCTGTGACGTTCAGTCCTGTGGAAACAAAAAATGTGTTTGGCATGCAACAATCAGCCTCGCCTGCGTTAGGTGCAATGATGATTTATACCTGTGACACAGGGACTTTCCCCCGCTATATAGTGCTAGTTTTTACCCCATTTTAGCGAAATTATCGCTATAGAAAGTACTAAGTAAATAGTGTTTTTTGTGTGCCCTAAATGCCCCTAAAAAGCTACAAAAAGCTGTACAAGCTAGAAAAAGCACTAAAACGCTGTCCCTGGAGGAGGCTTTTGGGACAGATGATTTAGACATGTGACGCAGGGATTTTCCCCCTGCGTTTAAGAAAAGGTAATGATAACGCCTGGTGGGGCGTGGTGTTAAGGGAGCCCGTCGTACGCGGGTGGGGAGTACTAGTACTTCTCTACCTTCTTTACCTTCCCTTCCCTTCCCTTCCCTTCCCTTCGGTAGTGGTCCCACTTGGTAGCTGCCTAAGACTTTAATGCCCTAAGCTAGTGCCGCCGTAGGCATATGCGGTACTAGCTAACCCCAAAGGGGCCCTTAGGGGGGTCCAAGTGGCCCCCTAGGGGGAGGGGTCCACTCGCCAAGTATGAATGAGAATGAGGCAGCTAAAAGAAAAGCTGCCTAATACCTAATACTCGCGGGTACCTTAATTTAATGCCCCTTCAAGTACCTTAACGGCCCCTGTACCTGGGCATTCAAGTGGGACCCCTCCCTACCCTAGGGGTCCAGATACAGAGGGGCCCACTTGCGAGTACCTTTATGCCCAGATACAGGGGCCCAAAAGGTACTAGAAGGTACTCGCAAGTGGGCCCCTTCCCTCCTGGACCCCTAGGGAGGGGTCCCACTTGATACCCCTTTGGCCTTTGGGGGGGGCCCACTAGCTAGTACGCCTATGGGTAAGCGAGTACCGCCTATGTATATGGGTAAGCGAGTACCTCCTATGGGCGTGGGCGGACTAGCCCACCTCCCCCAAAGGGGGGGCGGTACTGGCTTACCCAGGGACAGAGGGCCATTCAAGTAACGGCCCCCTTTACTTTAAAGGGGGCATTCAAGTAGGACCCCCCTAGGGGTCCAGGAGGGGGCCCACTTGCGAGTACCGCCCAGGGGAATAGGCCATTCAAGTACCTTCTAGTACTTCTCCTACCTCAACTGGACAAGCTACCATCGCGGTTGACAACGACCTGCAACGCCAAGAGCGACCGAAGGGGGAGTCGAACCCCCGACTCTTCATCCTCAAGCGATCTGGTCTACCAGTAGACCATTGTGTATCACTGAAAGGGGCTAAAACAGAGACTACGATCCCTGAGAAAGGCCTGGCCAACGTTGAACGGATTTCTCACTGGCTACAAATGAAAAATTGTTTTTTTTACGCCTCGCCCAGAGCGTGACGTTGAAAGAACCTTCCCGTTTTCTTGCACCAGGGAAAGTTAATGTGGATTTTATATATCATATCACTGAAAGGGGCTCCTGCGTTTTATAGAGATCCAACCCAACGCCAAGAGTGACCGAAGGGGGAGTCGAACCCCCGACTCTTCATCCTCAAGCAATCTGGTCTACCACTTGACCATTGTATATCACTGAAAGGGGCTCCTGCGATATATAGAGATCGCTAGTTCTGACCCTGTTTAGCGAAATCACTAGTTTTGACCCTGTTAAGCAAAATTGTCGCTATAAAAAAGTTAACCAAAAGCCTGACAAAATGTGCCTTTTGTTTTTTTGCCCGAAATGGCGTTTTATAGAGATCGCTAGTTTTGACCCTGTTTAGCGAAATTGTCGCTATAAAAAAGTTAACCAAAAGCCTGACAAAAAGTGCCTTTTGTTTTTTTGCCCGAAATGGCCATATAAAGCTACAAAAAACTTTAAAAGCTAGCAAAGGCTCTGAAACACTGTCCCTAGAGGAGGCTTTTGGGAAAGTTTATTTATACCTGTAGTGTGACGCAGGGATTGTTTTTTCATTTTTCATTTTTCATTTTTGAGCCCCCCCTTTTCATCGCTATTTTGGTTCAGGAGCCATTTGGCCAGTCTTTATATGTAGCTATTTATAGCTATTTTCGAATTTGCTTCTTTCCACATCCTGACTTTAAATTCAAGGACAGGTACAGATGACTCTAGGCTTCCTGGGCTGTCCATATCTAGCTGCATCGCCTAGTTTGCTTACATTGCCATGCCAATCTCGAAATTGATGGGTTTGATGGCTAGTAGAGATCAGGGTACTTCCATTGACCGAATAGGCCAGCGCTTCAGCGCACTTGAAAAACAAACTGTGATTTGTAGTGCAAAAAGCGCAAAAAATGCTTGCTGCGCCGACAGGGGGTTGCAAAAAACTGAGCGAAACGCGCAGTGGGGCTCAAAAAGGCAACGCGCCAGCGCGCAAAAGCGCGCGCTTGAAAGTACCCTGGTAGAGATATATCGCTAAAAAGAAAAAACCTGCTGTGACGTCCAGTCCAGTGAAAACAAATGTGTGCGGTATGCTGAGCCTTTGGGAGGCTAATTCTCAGGTCGGTAGGATTGGGACGTTGGGAGGTCAAGTCAAGTTGTACTGCTATTCCAGGACATACGGAGGCCAATGCTGAAGCGCGGACTTCGACCTTGTGGGATGGGTTTATAGCCATTCAGCGGATGCTTTGGGTTCAAGGTTTCTGAAGCACCCGGACTTTGTACATGAGATCGAGAATTTGGCCTGGAAATCTGAGAATTCTCGCGAGAATTCTCGATAATTGGCCTGAGATTATGAGAACCAAGTCCGAAGTATAAAGTGTGCTTCCCAAATCATCCCCTGAATTGCTATAATGAGCCTTTTATCCCGTGGAAACTTGATTCACAGCAGCTTTCACGAACTGATTTTTGACTTGGGTTGAATTTGTTTCACTTTTTGTCGTACATCTCGTGTACTGCCACCTGCCTGCCAAACAGGGCTGCTCGCGACCAGATGCGCATGCGGATGAAAAATAAGTGTGCACTTAGCTGACACATAAATGTAATGTGATCAACTCAGAATTCGATTCCGGATATTTGGGGATCTGTACGGCTCTGTCCAACACTCTTGTTCCTAATTAGGGCGTGAAGGGGATTAGGCTCACGCGGAGATGAGCTAAACTAGAGTAGAAAAAAAACTGTATATAACTGTATAAATAAATAAAATAAGCCAAGCTGTGATGAAATAAAATAAACAAAGCTAAAATAAATCAAATAAGCCAATCTCCGATGAAATAAAATATACAAAGCTAAAGTAAATAAAATAAGCCAAGCTATGATGAAATAAAATATACAAAGCTAAAATTAAATAAAATAACAAAGCTAGCCCATGTTGCAAAAAAGGATTCGGCATGGTATGTGGCCGGGAGCGAATGAACTGCCACCTATAGGGGCGCAGGTTTGAGCTATGTAGCTTTGGCATACACACGATTTGGGACGCGATGAATTGGCAGTGTGTGGGAGGAACAGGGATTGGTACGTAGCTACCACGCGACTGCCGTGATTTCTTGCTCCCATGCCCCTACCCCTACCCCCTACCCCACTTACCCCTGCCCCTATCCCCCGACCCTTCACTCCCTTGAGGGGGCCAGCTCATTTGCTTGCAATGGGGGCAATCACTAACACCGCGTACCCATGTTGCAAAAAGGATTCGGCATGGCTGACATTAACGTGAAGCTGGCTCAAGCGTTCCTTGACATCAGTGCCGAGTACTATCCCGAGCGGCTTGGCCTCTTCATGGTAATCGCTGCCCCATCGCTCTTCAACGTGCTCTGGACAGCCATCAAGCCTTTCGTGGACGTGAAGACATATAACAAGATCCGATTTCTGCCTTATGATGCCACCACCAGCTCAGAGCAGGCTAAAGGTTAGTAGATCTACGCCTATGTATATGTAGTGATAGTTGTGTACTATGATTATTTCGTGGACGTGAAGACATATAACAAGATTCGAAGATGCCTGCCCTTTGACGCAGGGATTTTTATTTCCGCTATATATAGCGATCGCTAGTTTTGACCCCGTTTTGGAGAAATTATCGCTATAAAAAGACAAAAAAAGTCCCCCCCCCCCCCCCCCCCTACCCTAAATGGCCCCCAAAAGCTACAAAAAGCTACAGAAATCACTAAAACGCTGACCCTGGAGGAACCCTCAAAACCATGAAGCTAGAAGAAACCCACTTTCAGATTTGAAAACAAATCACTGCTTTGATGCCACCACCAGCTCAGAGCAGGCTAAAGGTTTGTAGATCTACGCCTATGTAGTGATTGCTTGTTCTGTGATTATTTCGTGAACGTGAGGACATAAAACAAGATCCGAAGATGCCTATCCTATTATGATGCCACCACCAGCAAAGAACTAGGGAAAGGCAACTAATATTGTTGTTTTAAAAACCAAATTAGTGGTTGAAAAACTAAAATAAACTAATATTATTATAGTGTCACATTAATAATAGTTTTTCAAATAAATTTGAATTTCTGGTGAGACGGCTCGTCCGACTAATACTATCTAATATAATATAATATTATTTATACACGAATATTATGTAACATAGCCGACCCCTACTCAGAGCAGGCTAACGGTGTGTTGATGTATGTATATATAGTGATTGATTGGTATATGATTCTTTCGGGGACGTGAAGACATATACCAAGATTAGATGATGCCTGTCCTTTGATGCCTCCACCAGCTCAGAGCAGGATAAAAGAGTGTAGATCTACGAATAGGTAGTGACTGTTTGGTATATGATTCTTTCGTGGACGTGAGGACATAAAACAAGATTTGATGCCTGTCCTATGATGCCACCACCAGCTCAGAGCAGGCTAAAGGGTTGTGAGGGGTGAGGGATGATGATTTTGATTTGGGTTTTCAAAACAATTTGAATTTTGTACCTCGAACTTGAGAATTTGGCTTAAGAATTCTGACATATATCTAGGGAACGGCAACTAATATTAGTGTTCGAAAAACTAATAGTAACTAATATTATTGTAGTGTCCCAATAATATTAGTTTTTCAAATAAATTCAAATTTCTGGTGAGACGGCTCGTCAGACTAATATTATATAATATTATTTATTCACTAATATTATATAACATAGCCGACCCCTACATATATCAAGGTTCGATTCTTGCCTATGATGCTACCACCACCTCAGAGCAGGATAAAGGTGCATAGATCTACGGTTAACAAAAAGTTCACGTTTACAATTTCCTGGTACATTTATTTTTACTGCTGAAGACGGCGAGCAGCCGAACTGCTGACTGAAGCTATGTCACCAAGTTCAAGTTTAAATTTGTGTACATATGTGTCAATGTATGAGGGAGTGATTGCTTTGTTCAGGAGATCGTGTTGGTCTATGTAAGACACTTATGGCAATGCAGCAGATGATTTGGATTTGGTTCTCGTAATTCGTAGTTTGTACCCCAACTGTTTCAGGCAAAAATTCTCGAAATTTCTTGTTCACCCCCCATCCCTCACCCCACCCCCCACCTCTCACCTCTCACACCACCCCCCACCCCTCACCCCACAACCCTCACCTCTCACCCCACACCCCATCCCTCACCCCACCCCACACCTCTCACCCCACACCCCATCCCTCACCCCACCCCTCACCTCTCACCCCACACCCCGTCCCTCACCCCACCCCGCACCCCTCACCCCACACCCGTCCCTCACCCCACCATCCTTCACCCCTCACCCCACCCTTTACCCACCCACCCTTCACCCCTCCACCCCACCCTTACCTACCCCACACCCCTCACCTCTCACCCCACACCCCGTCCCTCACCCACCCCGCACCCCTCACCCCACACCCCACACCCCACACCCCGTCCCTCACCCCACCCACCCTTCCACCCCTCACCCCACCCTTTACCCACCCACCCTTCACCCCTCACCCCACCCTTTACCCACCCCACACCCTCACCTCTCACCCCACAACCCGTCCCACACCCCACCCCGCACCCCTCACCCCACACCCCGTCTCTCACCCCACCCACCCTTCACCTCTCACCCCACCCTTTACCCCAACCCCCACCCATCACCCCACCTCCCACCCCTCATCCCTCACCCCATGCCCCTCCACCCCCCCCTCCACCCCCACCCCTCCCCCCACACCCCACACCCCACAGGCTCCAAGCTGCGCGGCGAGCTCGCCAAGCACCTAGATAGCAAGCCCCCATCCCTCACCCACACACCCCTCCCCACACACCCCACCCTGCACAGGCTCCAAGCTGCGCGGCGAGCTCGCCAAGCACCTAGATAGCAAGCCCCCATCCCTCACCCACCCACCCCTCCCCACACACCCCACCCGACACGGGCTCCAAGCTGCGCGGCGAGCTCGCCAAGCACCTGGATAGCAAGCCCCCATCCCTCACCCACCCACCCCTCCCCACACACCCCACCCCCCACAGGCTCCAAGCTGCGCGGCGAGCTCGCCAAGCACCTGGATAGCAAGCCCCCATCCCTCACCCACCCACCCCTCCCCACACACCCCACCCCCCACAGGCTCCAAGCTGCGCGGCGAGCTCGCCAAGCACCTGGACAGCAAGACCCTTGAGTGGATGATGAAGGAGATGGCAGAGAACAGGGACAGTAAACGGGTGAGTTGCACTGTTTTTCACTGTTTTTGCACTGTTGTTGCTTAGTTTTGCGCTGTTTTTTGCACTGCGTTTCACTGTTTTTGCACTGTTGTTGCTTAGTTTTGCGCTGTTTTTTGCACTGCGTTTCACTGTTTTTGCTCTGTTTTGCACTGTTTATGCACTTTTTTCACTGTTTTTGCTCTGATTTGCAATGTTTTTGCACTGTTTTAGCTGTTTCACTGTTTTTGCTCTCTTTTGCACTGTTTTTTGCACTGCGTTTCACCATCTGAGCAATGTTTTGCTCTCTTTTGCACTGTTTTTTGCACTGCATATCACCGTCTGAGCAATGTTTTGCACTGTTTTTGCTCAGTTGCACTGTTTTTGCTCTCTTTTGCACTGTTTTTTGCACTGCGTTTCACCGTTTGAGCAATGTTTTGCACTGTATTAGCTCTGTTGCACTGTTTTTGCATTGCGTTTCACCATCTGAGCAATGTTTTGCACTGTTATATCTCTGTTGCACTGTTTTTGCTCTCTTTTGCATTGTTTTTGCGCTGCGTTTCACTGTCTGAGCAATGTTTTGCACTATTTTTGGCGGAGCCCCCTCATCAAGGGGGCGGGAGCCCCCATGTTTACCCATTTGTCCGTCCGACCGGAAAAAACAAAAATTGAAGCCCGACACGTCAGCCAACGGTCGCGTAACTAACTCGCTTCGGTCAGCTCCATCGTTGCCACCTTTCGTTCCGTTGCCAAAACACTCCGCCAAGTTTCCGCGCCGCTTGCGACACTGCATAGGACTTGTTGCACTGTTTTGTGTTTTGTTCGCCGCGTCTCAAATTGACGCTGGCATCCAGGGTACTTCCAAGCGCTACCTTTTTGAGCCCCACTGCGCGTTTCAAGCAGTTTTTTGCAGCCCCATGTGGGCGCAGCAAGCATTTTTTGCGCTTTTTGCGCTACAAAGCGCAGTTTTTATTTCTTCAAGTGCGCTAAAGTGCTATCCAATTTGGTCTATGGAAGTACCCTGCTGGCATCCATTCAAACATCACACGAGCCAGAGCAAACCTCATATCAAATCTGACAACCAGTCAACAAGTTCTAGTCATGGGTCAACAAGCAGCGTGACAACCAGTCAACAAGTTCTAGTCATGGGTCAACAAGCAGCGTGGCATGCGACGATACAAATTGGCGGAGAGTGCTCGCGACGGAGCAACAGGGGGCAACGGAAGCGAGTTAGTTACAAGACTGTCGGCTGACGTGTCAGGCTTCGTCTCGGTCAAACGGTCGATTGGTTGGTCGGTCGTACACACAGACGGACAAATGGGTAACCCTGGGAGCTCCCGCCCCCTCTTGAAGGGCCAAAAACAAAAGCACTAGGCAACAAATAGAGAAAACACTATTATTCCACGGTGCATGGAATGGTGGCGAAGACGAGCATGCTGGAGGAGAAGAGCAAGAACATAGAGGCTATAATGATGAGGATCACCCAGATTGTCACGCCGATCAGCGTGGTCACGAAGGCCAAGCTGCCAATGAGCAAGTTCGTGCCGCCGGACATCTCAGAGAAGGGGAATATCAGATGCACACCAGCCGACGATGCCCCGGACTACGTCCCACCAAGGCCCTCAAATCCTCCATTCCCTGGAGGTTCTTCAGGGACATTTTTTCCGGAATGCATTCTGATCGGAATACAAGACCCTGTTTTTACCGAAATCGCCGGAATAAGAATCCTAAAAATAAAAAAAGTTTTTTTTTTACTGAAATTGACTAAAAATGACCCAAATCGACCAAAATCGGAATAAGGATCCTGTTTTGGGAGGAAAATAGGGAGGAATAAAATAAAAAGGAATTAGATTTCCTCTTTTTGATTTGAAAACAATATCCCTCGAGGTTCTTGCCCTCTGAATGTCTTCCTGTTGTTTGATAATGTAAATGTATGTTACAGTCCAGGGTAGGCCAAATAGGCTATAGGGACTTGCCCTACCATGACAGGAAGGGCTGAAAAGAAAAAGCACTGAAAATCACACTCTAAATCACCCACCCACACCCACCCACACACTCTACACTACCACTCTGCTCATTACTACCCCTGAACCCCTTTACCACTGCCGCGCTACCTCCTCTTGTCCCAGGTGTCCAAATCACTCCCTATATCACACCCTAAATCAGACACTACATCACACCCAAAACCACACTCCTGCCCAGCTGCCTCCTCTTGTTCCAGGTGTCCAAATCACTCCCTATATCACACCCTAAATCAGACACTAAATCACACCCTAAATCACACTCCTGCCCAGCTGCCTCCTCTTGTCCCAGGTGTCCAAATCACTCCCTACATCACACCCTAAATCAGACACTAAATCACACCCAAGATCACACTCCTGCCCAGCTGCCTCCTCTTGTCCCAGGTGTCCAACTCAAAGCCTAAATCACACCCTAAATCACACCCTTAATCACACTCCTGCCCAGCTGCCTCCTCTTGTCTCAGGTGTCCAAATCACTCCCTACATCACACCCTAAATCACACTCCTGCCCAGCTGCCTCCTCTTGTCCCAGGTGTCCAACTCACACCCTAAATCACACCTTAAATCACACTCCTGCCCAGCTGCCTCCTCTTGTCCCAGGTGTCCAACTCACACCTTCAATCACACCCTACATCACACTCCTGCCTCTTGTCCCAGGTGTCCAACTCACACCTTCAATCACACCCTACATCACACTCCTGCCTCTTGTCCCAGGTGTCCAACTCACACCTTCAATCACACCCTACATCACACTCCTGCCTCTTGTCCCAGGTGTCCAACTCACACCTTCAATCACACCCTACATCACACTCCTGCCTCTTGTCCCAGGTGTCCAACTCACACCTTCAATCACACCCTACATCACACTCCTGCCTCTTGTCCCAGGTGTCCAACTCACACCTTCAATCACACCCTACATCACACTCCTGCCTCTTGTCCCAGGTGTCCAACTCACACCTTCAATCACACCCTACATCACACTCCTACCTCTTGTCCCAGGTGTCCAACAATCTGTACGACATGACAAGCATCCACCGAGCAGCAAGCACCGGTGAACTGCTCACCCAATTAGAGACAGCCAAGGAGGCAGCAGCGTCGATGACCCCATCCGCCTCGGCCTCTAAACTGACTGACGACGGGTCCAGTGCACAAGGAGAGGGCAGCGTTAAGAGTGGAGGTGGTAGCTTGTGGGGCCGCCTGACCAGCCGCTCCAGCACTCAGGGAGACAAGTCCATGAAGGGCGGCGATGGCGGTTTGCGCCATGATTGCCGTGGCTCCGTCAGCTTATTGCACCGCTATGCCTCATGCCCTGATCTCCTGGTCCCACAGGGGACGACAGCGGCAACTGAGAAGCCCTGAGCAGCATTGGCATCAGAAACAATTGAAGGCAGCTCCAGGATGCAGGGCATCACTATGCCACATACCCTTATGGTCTCACAGGCACGACAGCGGCAATCGAGAGGCCCTGGGCTGTCCCTGAGCAGGGACAGCAACGACAGCAACAACAGCGGCGACTGAGAAGCCCTGAGCTGCATTGGCATCAGTAACGATTGCCGTGGCTCAGACAACTTATTGAACCGCTATGCCACATGCCCTGATCTCGTGGTCCCACAGGCGACGACAGCGGCAGCCGAGAGGCCCTGAGCTGTCTCTGAGAAAGTACAGCAACGACAGCAACAACAGCGGCAACTGAGAAGCCCTGAGCAGTATTGGCATCAGTAACAATTGAAGGCGGCTCTAGGCTGCAGGGCATCACTATGCCACATGCCCTTATGGTCCCACAGGCACGACAGCGGCAATCGAGAGGCCCTGAGATGTCCCTGAGCAAGGACAGCAACGACAGCAACAACAGCGGCGACTGAGAAGCCCTGAGCTGTATTGGCATCAGAAACAATTGAAGGCGGCTCCAGGCTGCAGGGCATCACTATGCCACATGCCCTTACCTCATAGTCCCACAGGCGACGACAGAGGCAACCGAGAGGCCTGGGCTGTCCCTGAGCAAGGACTGCAACGACAGCAAGGACAGCAACAATAGCAAGGACTGCGGCGACAGAGAGGCGCTGAGCTGTCCCTGAGCAAGGTCAGCTGCCAGTAACGACAGCAACAACAGCAAGGACAGCCGCCAGCAACGACAGCAACCACAGCGAGGACAGCCGCCAGCAATGACAGCAAGGTTAGCAAGGACAGCAACGACAGCAATGACAGCCGACAGCAACAACAGCAACGACAGCAACAACCCAAAGCAAGGACCCCAGCCAAGCAGGGTTCATCATCAAGTTCATATGGATGGAGTATATACCGCTATTTAGTGGTTAGCCCCAGTGCAAGCAAACGGGCTGCCCCCCTCAACCTCAAGGCTCGTAATAAGGCGTACTATTAATTTATTTATTTATTTATTTATTTATTTATTTATTTATTTATTTATTTATTTATTTATTTATTTATTTATTTATACTGGAATAAGATACATATAAAATAAAAGCAGCTTCTATATTACTATGTGTGTGTTATATAGGTTATGTATATGTATATACATGTTATGAACAGGTTGTATTTATACTATATATGTTACACACAGGTTGTGTATATACTATAAATGTTATATACAGGTTGTATATATACTATATATATGGTATACACAGGTTGTGTATATACTATAAATGTTACACACAGGTTGTGTATATACTATAAATGTTATATACAGGTTGTATATATGCTATATATATGGTATGCACAGGTTGTGTATATACTATAAATGTTATATACAGGTTGTATATATGCTATATATATGGTATACACAGGTTGTGTGTATACTATAAATGTTATATACAGGTTGTATATATGCTATATATATGGTATACACAGGTTGTGTATATACTATAAATGTTATATACAGGTTGTATATATGCTATATATATGGTATACACAGGTTGTGTATATACTATAAATGTTATATACAGGTTGTATATATGCTATATATATGGTATACACAGGTTGTGTGTATACTATAAATGTTATATACAGGTTGTATATATGCTATATATATGGTATACACAGGTTGTGTATATACTATAAATGTTATATACAGGTTGTATATATGCTATATATATGGTATACACAGGTTGTGTATATACTATAAATGTTATATACAGGTTGTATGTATGCTATATATATGGTATACACAGGTTGTGTGTATACTATAAATGTTATATACAGGTTGTATATATGCTACATATATGGTATACACAGGTTATATACAATTAATATATGGTATACACTGGTTTTATATATACTGTATATGGTATACACAGGTTGCATATGTACTACATATATGGTATACAAAGTTATACATACCACATATTTCCGGTAGATACATATGAAATAAGATTGTATTTTATATATATGCCGATACATGTATTTACATTATGCCAATGTATATACATGTATATGCTGTTGTGCGTCAAAATATGGAATTGAGACAGACGTGCTGAGGTGAACAGGTGGCAAAAATACTCCTACCTACCCAGGAAAGGATAGACACCAGTACAACACAGTCTTGAGCAGGGGACTACATTTTGGGTTGTGCTTTTGGTGCAGCTGCCTCCTTTTGGGCCGCGCTTTTGACTCAACTAAAAACAGAAATCTGCGCGCTGCGCCCAGAGGGAGTTTGCGTCAATCGCGCAGTCGGGTATCAAAACCTTGCGCGCTAGTGCGCAGTAGCGCGTGTCATGCAGTACCCTGGTCTTGAGCGAAGACTGTGGAGTGCTATGACTCAGGATAATAAATAGTGATAACGCCTGATGGGGCGTGGTATTAAGGGATCCCTGTCTTACGGCGGTAGATAACGGGCTGCTACTTTACCTGGCCAGTGCTGCCATGGCGGTTGACAGCGTCTGCGAACACTAAAGCGCACCCGTAGGGATTTGAACCCCGCTCCTTCTTGTTTCAAAGAGCTGTTCCATTGAGCCATTCGTCGAGACGGGATCTCAACATAAGAAATTCTTCAATTATGCAGGACTGCAGGGTTTGTGTTTGTGTTTGTAATGTTTCTTTGGGGGTGAGACTGTAGCACGTTTTATTTTCATAATTATTTTCGGGATGAGCTGACTAGCGCTTGTGGCTGTGAATACCATAGACTATCATTATACCGTTCGACAAACATGTGATTCTCCGGGAACAAGTTAATTTAGTTATTATAATCCGCTATTGGTTATGCAAAGCTAATCGTGGTAACCTGAGGTTAGTCAACTCCCTTCAATCTATCCGGCAAGTACTGGAGTGTAACAAACTTACAACAAGCAACACTATCTAAGGATTGGGCTCCAGACCGTCTGGGTTACAGGGTACTACTTGCTGCCGCGCTGCCATTTTGAGCCCCTCTGCCGTTTTTTCAACTCCCTGCGGGCGCAGCGCACAGTTTTTGCGCTTTTTGCACTAAAAAGCGCTGACAAATTTGATGTTTGTGAGCTTTAAGCGCTGACCAATTTGTCAAGAAGTAGTACCCTGCGCCAGACCGTCTGGGTTATATTAATTATTATAGTGGTCTTGGAGGTAATTAAGGTTAATGTGAAACTATCCAGAATAAGTTTATGAAAATGTCTCTTGGCGTTGGAGATACCACCTCTACCGGCTTGGTCCTTGATGAACTCAGTAGATTACCTACATGGGCTCAATGGCTCATAAACAATGGTTGAGACAGTGCATTGGCTTTTGGAATAAAATCGTTTACCGGAATGACCGCAAAAATGCTCTGATATTCTGCAAGATAACCATACGTCACTAAGCAAGATACTAAGAAAAAATTGATAACGGCATCTCTAAAATAACAGACATTGACTGGCAATCCCTCAGTACAATAAACCCCAGGTGATAACTGTTGTAAACGGCGGTGTATGTGAGCCATTCGACAGTCTGATTAGATGGTCCAATGGCTCACACCACCGCCGACAACAATAACCCGGTAGCAGGGAAGAAAAGCAGTGGCCACTACCAGGGTTGTCTAGGGAGAGGCCTAGAAGCTGCTGCTGGTAGTTTTTTGCGCTTTTTGCACAGTTTTTGCGCTTTTTGCACTAAAAAGCGCTGACAAATTTGATGTTTGTGAGCTTTAAGCGCTGACCAATTTGTCAAGAAGTAGTACCCTGCGCCAGACCGTCTGGGTTATATTAATTATTATCGTGGTCTCGGAGGTAATTAAGGTTAATGTGAAACTATCCAGAATAAGTTTATGAAAATGTCTCTTGGCGTTGGAGATACCACCTCTACCGGCTTGGTCCTTGATGAACTCAGTAGATTACCTACATGGGCTCAATGGCTCATAAACAATGGTTGAGACAGTGCATTGGCTTTTGGAATAAAATCGTTTACCGGAATGACCGCAAAAATGCTCTGATATTCTGCAAGATAACCATACGTCACTAAGCAAGATACTAAGAAAAAATTGATAACGGCATCTCTAAAATAACAGACATTGACTGGCAATCCCTCAGTACAATAAACCCCAGGTGATAACTGTTGTAAACGGCGGTGTATGTGAGCCATTCGACAGTCTGATTAGATGGTCCAATGGCTCACACCACCGCCGACAACAATAACCCGGTAGCAGGGAAGAAAAGCAGTGGCCACTACCAGGGTTGTCTAGGGAGAGGCCTAGAAGCTGCTGCTGGTAGTTTTTGCGCTTTTTGCACAGTTTTTGCGCTTTTTGCACTAAAAAGCGCTGACAAATTTGATGTTTGTGAGCTTTAAGCGCTGACCAATTTGTCAAGAAGTAGTACCCTGCGCCAGACCGTCTGGGTTATATTAATTATTATCGTGGTCTCGGAGGTAATTAAGGTTAATGTGAAACTATCCAGAATAAGTTTATGAAAATGTCTCTTGGCGTTGGAGATACCACCTCTACCGGCTTGGTCCTTGATGAACTCAGTAGATTACCTACATGGGCTCAATGGCTCATAAACAATGGTTGAGACAGTGCATTGGCTTTTGGAATAAAATCGTTTACCGGAATGACCGCAAAAATGCTCTGATGTTCTGCAAGATAACCATACGTCACTAAGCAAGATACTAAGAAAAAATTGATAACGGCATCTCTAAAATGACAGACATTGACTGGCAATCCCTCAGTACAATAAACCCCAGGTGATAACTGTTGTAAACGGCGGTGTATGTGAGCCATTCGACAGTCTGATTAGATGGTCCAATGGCTCACACCACCGCCGACAACAATAACCCGGTAGCAGGGAAGAAAAGCAGTGGCCACTACCAGGGTTGTCTAGGGAGAGGCCTAGAAGCTGCTGCTGGTAGCAAGAAAGAAAAGCAGTGGCCACTACCTGAGTTGTTCAGGGAGCTGCCTAGAAGCTGCTGCTGGTAGCAGGAAAGAAAAGCAGTGGCCACGACCAGGGTTGTCCAGGGATTTGTCTAGAAGCTGCTGCTAGTAGCAGGAAAGAAAAGCTGTGGCCACTACCCAGGTTGTCCAGGGAGCTGCCTAGAAGCTGCTGTTGGTACCAGAAAATAAAAGCAGTGGCCACCACCAGGGTTGTCCAGGGAGCTGCCTAGAAGCTGCTGCTGGTTGCCGAAAGAAAAGCAGTGGCCACTGCCATAGTTGTTAAGGGAGCTACCTGGAAGCTGCTGCTGAAAGAAGGAAATAAAAGCTGTGGCCACTACCCAGGTTGTCCAAGGAGCTGCCTAGAAGCTGCTGCTGGTACCAGAAAATAAAAGCAGTGGCCACCACCAGGGTTGTCCAGGGAGCTGCCTAGAAGCTGCTGCTGGTTACCGAAAGAAAAGCAGTGGCCACTGCCATAGTTGTTAAGGGAGCTACCTAGAAGCTGCTGCAAAAAGAAGGAAAGAAAAGCTGTGGCCACTACAGGGGTTGTTCAGGGAGCTGCCTAGAAGCTGCTGCTGGTAGCCGAAAAAAAAGCAGTGGTCACTACCGGGGTAGTTCAGGAAGCTGCCTAGAAGCTGGTGCTAGTCGCAGGAAAGAAAAGCAGTGGCCACTACCGGGGTTGTTCAGGGATTTGCCTAGAAGCTGCTGCTAGTAGCAGGAAATAAAAGCAGTGGTCACTACCGGGGTTGTCCAGGGAGCTGCCTAGAAGCTAATGCTGGTAGCAGAAAATAAAAGCAGTGGCCACCACCAGGGTTGTCCAGGGAGCTGCCTAGAAGCTGCTGCTGGTAGCGGAATGAAAAGCAGTGGCCACCACCAAGGTTATTAAGGGAGCTGCCTAGAAGCTGCTGCTGGTAGGAGTGGTAGCAGAAAAGGAAGCAGTGGCCACTATTGTAAGAAGTATTAATATTACCCACGCACCAGTGAAATTATTCATCGCGTACACCCAAGCACGCAATAGCGGCAAGCCCTAAGCGCATCTACTATCGCTTGTGTTCAATGGAACATTCATACTTCTTTCTGAACATGCCATGTCACGATGTTCAATATGATTATTTGGTGGCATTGATTTGTTCTCCCATTTCAATTGACCCAGTTCGTTTCCAATAAGGTGCTCAATGCAACTGAAATCGTTTCCTTCTTTCAAAGCATATATAGCGTCTGTTTTGACGGCCTTAACCTCGATGTTTGATTTAGACAATGTTTCTATCAATTGGTTTAGTTGGAATCTTGCTCTGTTGACAATAGCTATTCTCATTGTTAAAAAACCGCTTGTTAGTTCTGTTTTTTTTGTTGTATTTACGATATATAAATTTTCCATTCATTTGATTACGAAAGATGAATTACCTTCTCTTCGCGAGTAAATGCAAGCGTCATCATATTTTGTAAATACAGCCGAGTGTCTTACGATGTTGTATTTCTTTCCCAGTAATCCAGAAATTTTATTTGGGATTCCCTTTCTAAGTTTTAGTGGGATATCTTCATATTTTTCATCAAAACACGAGGACACTACATCTCCCAGCTCTTCACACTTAACCCATAGAACTTCTAAATATGATAATACGCTATATTCGACGTTCATTGATTTTAGTTGTAACACTTCGTAACCGTATAGTAACATACGTTCCTTGTTGTATATATTGTGTTTTTTAATTATTTTCACAACATACAAGAATTCGTTGTTGATAGGTCTGTTTTCATTAGCTTGGAATGTATCCCACGGGTGAACAATTGGAAAACCCATTGTTTTCAAAATATGTATCAAACATGAAGCATAGTGTTTGTTAAAATCTAATCCTATATATTCATCAACAGTGCGAAGAGATAGATCTGCATCGACAAGTTTACCATTAGGGACAGACTCTGAATACCAGTTATATACCTTTGCAACTAGAGGGTGGTACGTGGAAATGGTCTTTTTGTTGAGGATAGATTTCGTGACAAATGATTCTAGTGTTTGAAACCTTTTATAACTATCTATGTTCTCTAAATCACAATCGATACATCCATCTATCTTAACAGCGGATTGGATAGAAATATTAACCGATTCCAAGTGATTCAAATATATTCCAGTAATTGTTGACCCCCCTCGTGTGCTAAATGCTCCTTCAATATTCACGAAATGTTCTAGAATAAATGCCAGATTGCCATTATAAATTATTTTAATGTTTTTATTTTCAGCAAGGATTTGTTCCTTGATGATTGGAAATATCTCTTCTGGATTGCTTGCTATTGCAATAGGGTGTGTCTGTTTTTCTTTCTCACTGGGCAACTTGAATTCAGATGATGGAGCTACCAATACGGGTTTATGAGACGACTTATTGAATGACTTTTTTTGTCCATGAGAGAGATATGTCCGTTCCAGTAGATCACTTTAATTATGGTTTTAATAATAGAATGTAATTTTTCTGGTGTACATCCTGTCAGATATTGATTCTCATTGTCGTATACCATGCATCCAAAATTGTGGTTTTCAAACCATTTGAGAAATAGTTCGATCGTGACCACGTCTTCAGCAGTGTGTTGTGTATAGTCTTTGTTGAAAAAATCTCTGTACAATGACTCGTAGGTCATTGGTGGCCTGGGGATACAAAGTTTTGTGTAATACTTGTCATATGATTCCTTTAAAGATTGTAGAATAACCTGAAATGCACACGTGTGTGGAGGGAGATCAAATAGACCAGGTTGTGTAATTGAATCTCGTAGCGTGTTTTTCCCTTCAACGTTAATTTCCCGTGTCAAATATTTGTTGTCGCAACATAAGCTTGCATTATTTTGTATGATTCTGTGTTTGAAGGGAATTATGATGTCTTGGGCGCTTGATTCGTTTGAAATAATTCGAATAAAATTTGTATTGTAAAGGATTTCTAACATGAATGCTGCTGCATTTGGGTCATCCTCCCCGATTTTGTTAATAAAATCAGTATAACCAGGAAACATTTCGTAGTCTGTTCCTTGTAGATTTGTGAGCAGTTCATAGTATCTTGATGTTTTATAATATAAAAACTTCTATGGAATTTATCTTTAAGCAACAATCTTAAAGAACTTTAAAAATAATAATTTGTATTTCATTTTTTAATTCACTTACACAGACTCTGCCTTCAACATAGCCTTTCGTTCCTTCAATTTTGCATTATAAATCCGCAAACGTTCATTTCGTTGTGCACGGTATTCTGGGTCATTCTTATACCGTTCATTCTTCAATTGTTTTTGGCGCTCCCTGTACACATCATCTGTCTGATATCTTATAACCATTGCAATGCGAGCCATATTGTTTACATGACTTCTATACTCTGGATCCTCCGCCATTTTCGTTTTGTGCATCAATGAGTTGTATTAAAAAACCTTAATCGGCTGTTGTTGAACGTCAGTCATCTTATACTGTATAATATATTATAATCCTTAAGTATTCAATTTATTTAGGTCATCAACCTCGACTGATAAAGCCCTTATTGCACCAATGAGATGTGGTACAAGGGAGTTGTAATTGAGACCCAATCTCTCTTTCTCTGAGTCTAGGAATCTTTTGCCGGCTGCGAAGATTTGATCGCCTTCAATGACTCCTCAGGGTTGAGGTATTCAATATGATTTTTATATGACTTGTCAGAAAGGTTAATGTATGATCTCGTCTGGTCAATCCTAGCTTTGGTCATGAATTCGAAGAGGAAATTGAATGATTCACTACCCCCATCGCTCAAGAAAGATATGCTCCCATTAATCTCCGACCCTGTGTCTGCAAAGTGAATCAAACCAGGCCCATTGGCTCCAGTCTGCGTTGGTAGTTCAAGACGACTCACCTTCACTCCGGGACCAATAGCAACAAAAGCGTTTTGTACATTCAATTGGTCTGTAAGATCATTGTAAGACCCTGAAAATAAGGTGGGCTTGTTTATAAGTGCGTTATAGTCTCCTGAAAAACTGTTGGTGATATTTTTTGTGTCTCTGGGCTGAGCAAATATATACTGAGAGGTGTTGTACATTAATTTATAACATAATTTAAACCATGAGGTCCAGAAAAATTGTGGGGAAAACAAAAACAAAAACAAATACAATCAAACAAAGAGGGAATACTACAAACCAAAGAGCAACAACAATTAATGTTAAATTACCTGCTGATAGGACACTCCCTCGAATGATGGGATTCAACTCTTATGCATATGTTATAGAGATCCCAAAACAACCCCATCAAAATATGATAGCTCAGGCTGTAAATGGGGTATCTGCTGTAGAACAGCTTGCTAGATCTGCGAGGGCTGCCATGACTCAACAACACACTGCACCAAAAAATGTTTTTCAAGGAACTAGGACGTATATAGACCACTTACCTAGACCACCTTCCTCTCGACCATCTCCGTCTAATGCCAATTATGCAGCACCCAAAAAATGGTATGATTTGAGGCGGTCACTAGATAGATTTGACTTCAGGCACGCATCACCAGATTCAAGTGGCCAATCTAAGAGGGAGGTGCTTGCAATTGCAACCGAATACCAAGAACGTTCTAATGAGCCTGGATTACAAAGACTACTTGACAAACGGAGAACCAACAATCATTATATAGATATCTATAATTATCTGAAAAATAAACTTTGATTATTATCAAAATATAGAAAGTATACCGGTATAAGCTACATGTCTGCATACCCAAAAAACCTCCAGTACATTACAAAACGGATCTCTAACTATAGTCGAGCAACTAAACGGCTGTCCACCCTTAATAGTACTTCTGCAACCAACAATGGTGTGATTACAGTCGACATGCCTTCCAACACTTTGATAGATACTGATAGCCTGATAATGAGTTTCAAAGCAATCACAGATACTGGGGGCATGCCAAGGAACATTGAATCAATCATACAAAGGTGCGACTTGGAAGTGAATGGGCAAGTGATAGGAGGGTTCTCCAATTATAATCAGCTTTTTAATATTATTGCTGATACATCGATTGGTGCAGATTGCCACAACAGACGTAAGATTGTCCAATCAGGAGGTGATGGTTCAGCTATTCCCATTGGTATTCCAAAAGATTATTGCATTTTTAATTGGCTGACTCTCAATAGCTTTCAGCCCAGCATATTGGATACAAAACTCCTGGGGCAGGTTCGCCTTAGGATACAGCTAGATGGATCCAATTGTCTAATTGGGGGAGGACAATTTATTCTATCAGACATTTCATTCAGTGTTGATACTATCTCAATAGATGATGGGCTCTTTGATGCTGCACACAATGCCTTTCTGCAAAATGGAGGTGTGTATGAAATCATGTTCAAGAACTATTTTTAATTTTCATCAGCTGCATCAAGTTATAGCCAGTCCACCAAATTTAGTGTGTCGTCCCAGTCGGTGAATCGAGCTTGGGGAATGTTTGTAGACCAATCACCTACTGGAGCATTGGATGCAGTGACCAAAAACTGTAACACATTCGTCAGGAAAGCGACTGGGATGGAAAATGCTATGTTCACTATCAATGGGACTTATTATCCAGATTTTAGGGCCAATGTTGGACAGCGTTTTTCGTTAACACAAAGTTCTTACAACCAATTACAGGACACCCTAGGAGGGTCAAGTCCCCTTTGTGATTCATTTGCAAGCTGGCGTGATAAATTATTTGTACTCTCATGCAAGTTCTGCCACAATGATGATGAGTTCATGTCGGGTATTGACACAAGAGGGAACAGTTCGATTGGAGCATTCGAGTCTCAAGCCGTTAGTGGAGCAGCAGGCTCAGCCAACTTGACCGCAATGGTGTTTATTGAGTGTAGTAGCATGATCCGAGTGGGAGCGGGCCGGCAGCTCGAATTAGTTATATAAATATAAATAATTATAAATGTAACAATAATATAAATGAATGCACTTCCTCAAAACATTACTAAAATCCATAGAATTGAGCCAATAGGAACAAAAACAGGTTTCCCTCAAACACAGACTGTGTTTGAAATAACTGATGGCATTTGGGATTTATCCAGTGTCAAGCTTTTGTTCACTTTTAATTCGGATGGTGTTGCACCCAGGGGAATAGATTGCTTAATCAGTTCATTATCAGTTTCGTTTGATGACGTTGAGGTCCAGTCCATCAACAATTATCATCATCTCACAAGACTAATGGCTGTTCATAACTCCCCTGCGAATTCCTCCAATATGTTAGGTAATGCTCAGGCTGTGGATTTAATTTCCATGTCAGATGATGAGCCATATGTTATAGACCGTTTCCATGGTATCTTAGGTACCAAGGACTGTGTAATCAAAGGCAGGGTTCGAATCTGTATTGTTTGGGCAGATGCTGCAGTATTGTTGAGAGACTTCTCATCCATGTTTCAACTCAATGAAAACGAAAACCAACAAAATAATATATGCATTGCTTCCAGGGATATTGAGTATGCTATTGCAACGTTCATGACAGAAGATTTTCACTCCAAGACTTCAACCCAAGACTATAACGGGACAAGCTACTATTTTTCACATGGCATTCCAAGTATTCTAACAAATGATGCTCCAGTTTATGTTGGTATTAGTGTCAACAATATACCTGTTGCAGACCACCCAATAAACTATTTCAGGGCAAATGAATACTTGGACATGATTTTTGACAATGACAACAGATCAATGGAACACATGACTACATTGACAAAGGATGGTACCCTATTAATACGAAGTGCAAGTACTCGAGCAACTCGTCAGTGGGCCCTGGGTCTACCAATAGATGTAATGGATGAAGACATACCCTATAACATCACATTTCACAGCACTGGTAATATCAACACGAAGAACTATTCACTTTTATTCGTCGAGTACAACTCTCTTTTGGAGATAGATACTAGTGAAAACGGCTCGAAATACTTTTTCACAAGGTAATATATAAAATGGATAAATATTTGCTACCTCTCTGTCTAGAAACATGGCCTAATAGAGCCATTCAATATGCTCAACCAGCTACAAACTATGCAGGTAGGAGAATGATCCGACAACCGTTACATGAGACTGAGTTGCTGTGGGGTCGTCCTTTACCCAACAAGCCCAAAGCCATACATATCCTGAGTACATCTCCTGTGGTTCCAAAATTCCAGTGATCATTTGTAAATTCCAGTAATTGTTTCTATTATTTTCTAACTTGAAATTATATATGGAGGATATTGAACAACTCAGTAACAATTTAGAGGATGTGGAAGTGATTCAACCCAAATCAAAGAGGGTCATGTCTCAGAAGCAGAAAGAGGTACTAGCAAGAGCACGGGAAAAAGCTTGGGCCAAGAGAAAAGAATTAGGAGAAATCAGTAGACAAGAGAGACAGCTCCAGAAACAGGAGAAACAAGTAAAGCAACAAGAAAAGGCTACTGAGATGAAACTTCGTAAGAAGGCAGTCAATAAGAAACTGAAGACAACTATTGTTGTTAGTGATGATGACTCTGACGAAGACGAACAGGTGATAACATATGATTCCCAGCCAGAATCAGAAGAAGTTGAAGTGAAACAGATGTCAAGACAAATTAAAAAACGCTTGAACGTTACAAAAGTTCCAAAAATAAGCCAGGAGGAAACTGTTGAACTGTTTAGACAGAAAATAATGAATGATGGGAAACGACTGGCTTATCAATCACTCTTCCCTGGGTCACAATGCCCTTTTTAGTAAAATATTATGTCCTGTAAAAATAGATGAATATCACAGAAAACGCAGTCAGTAATTTTATTCATAAAAAACTCGTTTATAAGCCAAACACTTACCCACAATGTTTAAACACGTCCCTGCCACGCAACAATTTTGTAGCCCTTTTCATTGGGAGCCGAGGGACTGGTAAAACATATTCTGTTTGCCAATTATTGAAACAATATGAGCTTGCGGGTTTTGATAAAAACCAAGCTATGAGAGTTATTGTTTTTAGCCCCACGCATGATGCAAATCCAGTATTCAATTGTCTAAAGATTGATCCTTCTGATATTGTAAATGATTACAGTGACTCCAAGCTTTTAGAAGTTATAGAAGACATCAAACAAGAAAAACAAAACACTCCAGAATACAAGAAAGATTTGCAAGTTTGGTCAAAGTTTTTCAATGGAAAAATAGATGCATTGACATTTGATGAGATAGATTTTCTTGAGAGAACTGCATACCAAAAGCCTACTTGTAGATACCCAAACGGTGCAATAAATTATTTTGTATTGGATGATCTGGTGGGTAGTAGTGCATTCAAAAGTGTGGGTAAATCATCATTGACAAACTTGGTTTTGAAGAACAGGCATTTGGGTATAAACATCATAATTTGCTCACAGAATTTGAAAGCTATACCCAAGAGCATCAGAACTAATACTTCATTGTTCGTTTTATTCAAGTTTGCATCAACCAAAATATTGGTAGATCTTCATGATGAAGTCAGCTCTACTCTCACCTTGAAGAAGTTTGAGAGGCTGTATATACATGCAATACAGGATGAGAATGACTCTCTTGTTATAGATTTCACAGGAGACAAACTAAATAGGTTCAAGAAAAACTTTGATATTGTTCTGAACCTGCAATAAAACATTTTATTTTTTCTAAATGATTGTTAAAGAATGGCCTCTTTGACACAAGAATACAAGCAAACCAATGAATACAAAAACTTCAGAGCTGCAATTTTAGACATGTCTCCTGGTCTACCTGAATACTTGGTAGATGTAGCTATTTCTGTACATATCAATAAACCATTGTTGTATAGGGACAAGAAAGCTATCAGGAAAGACTTGCTGAATAAAATTAAACCTGTTTCTGGTACTGAGGTTTTAGATGGCTTGGTTACAATACAAAATGTTACAGTATAATATATCCCATCTTATAAAATGTCTCCACCTGTCTTGAAAACACAATTGTTGTACATATCAAGCACGTTTCGAACAAGTGGAACGCCTGACAATTTCACAACATCATTGCCTGCAGGAGTCCTGCAAAATCCCTATGGGGGGAGGACGAAAGTCACAGTTGCAGATGTCATCATCAACAGGTGTTTTTATTCGATTAGAGCAAGTAACAATGACTTTATTGTTAACAACAATGGTACCAAGACATCGATCAGAATTCCAATTGGGAACTATACCCTTGATTCTTGGCTGACAGAATTGGGTGTGTTGCTGACGGGATGGACAATAACCCATAATGAAACAAACGGGCTTTGTATATTCAACCCTTTTCGAATTCAAAGATAAAAGTAGTTATTTGTTTGGGTTTCTGCCTCACGAAACACCTGGTGGTGCCCCCATTGTTAGCTCCTTTCCATTGCGTTTAAATCTTGAAAGTTTCCTGACAATCCATCACAATTTACCCAAGGTAACTAACAGTGCTGTCAACAATTTCAGACAAAACAATATGCAGGAATCTGATGTATTAATCCGTCTACCTGTTAATGTTGAAAGTTTTGCCAACATCATTTATCAGAATACAGCAGACGACTTTTCTTTCTATACAAGCGCCTCACATGTGTCAGAATTGAGTTTGAACATTAAAGATGAACCTAAAGACACAAAACTCCTGGGGCAGGTTCGCCTTAGGATACAGCTAGATGGATCCAATTGTCTAATTGGGGGAGGACAATTTATTCTATCAGACATTTCATTCAGTGTTGATACTATCTCAATAGATGATGGGCTCTTTGATGCTGCACACAATGCCTTTCTGCAAAATGGAGGTGTGTATGAAATCATGTTCAAGAACTATTTTTCATTTTCATCAGCTGCATCAAGTTATAGCCAGTCCACCAAATTTAGTGTGTCGTCCCAGTCGGTGAATCGAGCTTGGGGAATGTTTGTAGACCAATCACCTACTGGAGCATTGGATGCAGTGACCAAAAACTGTAACACATTCGTCAGGAAAGCGACTGGGATGGAAAATGCTATGTTCACTATCAATGGGACTTATTATCCAGATTTTAGGGCCAATGTTGGACAGTGTTTTTCGTTAACACAAAGTTCTTACAACCAATTACAGGACACCCTAGGAGGGTCAAGTCCCCTTTGTGATTCATTTGCAAGCTGGCGTGATAAATTATTTGTACTCTCATGCAAGTTCTGCCACAATGATGATGAGTTCATGTCGGGTATTGACACAAGAGGGAACAGTTCGATTGGAGCATTCGAGTCTCAAGCCGTTAGTGGAGCAGCAGGCTCAGCCAACTTGACCGCAATGGTGTTTATTGAGTGTAGTAGCATGATCCGAGTGGGAGCGGGCCGGCAGCTCGAATTAGTTATATAAATATAAATAATTATAAATGTAACAATAATATAAATGAATGCACTTCCTCAAAACATTACTAAAATCCATAGAATTGAGCCAATAGGAACAAAAACAGGTTTCCCTCAAACACAGACTGTGTTTGAAATAACTGATGGCATTTGGGATTTATCCAGTGTCAAGCTTTTGTTCACTTTTAATTCGGATGGTGTTGCACCCAGGGGAATAGATTGCTTAATCAGTTCATTATCAGTTTCGTTTGATGACGTTGAGGTCCAGTCCATCAACAATTATCATCATCTCACAAGACTAATGGCTGTTCATAACTCCCCTGCGAATTCCTCCAATATGTTAGGTAATGCTC
Source organism: Chlamydomonas sp. ICE-L (assembly GCA_013435795.1). Taxonomy (NCBI): domain Eukaryota; kingdom Viridiplantae; phylum Chlorophyta; class Chlorophyceae; order Chlamydomonadales; family Chlamydomonadaceae; genus Chlamydomonas; species Chlamydomonas sp. ICE-L. Next base: position 125,355,410 of record JACBWV010000610.1, on the reverse strand, counting down.
AGGCTGTGGATTTAATTTCCATGTCAGATGATGAGCCATATGTTATAGACCGTTTCCATGGTATCTTAGGTACCAAGGACTGTGTAATCAAAGGCAGGGTTCGAATCTGTATTGTTTGGGCAGATGCTGCAGTATTGTTGAGAGACTTCTCATCCATGTTTCAACTCAATGAAAACGAAAACCAACAAAATAATATATGCATTGCTTCCAGGGATATTGAGTATGCTATTGCAACGTTCATGACAGAAGATTTTCACTCCAAGACTTCAACCCAAGACTATAACGGGACAAGCTACTATTTTTCACATGGCATTCCAAGTATTCTAACAAATGATGCTCCAGTTTATGTTGGTATTAGTGTCAACAATATACCTGTTGCAGACCACCCAATAAACTATTTCAGGGCAAATGAATACTTGGACATGATTTTTGACAATGACAACAGATCAATGGAACACATGACTACATTGACAAAGGATGGTACCCTATTAATACGAAGTGCAAGTACTCGAGCAACTCGTCAGTGGGCCCTGGGTCTACCAATAGATGTAATGGATGAAGACATACCCTATAACATCACATTTCACAGCACTGGTAATATCAACACGAAGAACTATTCACTTTTATTCGTCGAGTACAACTCTCTTTTGGAGATAGATACTAGTGAAAACGGCTCGAAATACTTTTTCACAAGGTAATATATAAAATGGATAAATATTTGCTACCTCTCTGTCTAGAAACATGGCCTAATAGAGCCATTCAATATGCTCAACCAGCTACAAACTATGCAGGTAGGAGAATGATCCGACAACCGTTACATGAGACTGAGTTGCTGTGGGGTCGTCCTTTACCCAACAAGCCCAAAGCCATACATATCCTGAGTACATCTCCTGTGGTTCCAAAATTCCAGTGATCATTTGTAAATTCCAGTAATGTGTTTCTATTATTTTCTAACTTGAAATTATATATGGAGGATATTGAACAACTCAGTAACAATTTAGAGGATGTGGAAGTGATTCAACCCAAATCAAAGAGGGTCATGGTCTCAGAAGCAGAAAGAGGTACTAGCAAGAGCACGGGAAAAAGCTTGGGCCAAGAGAAAAGAATTAGGAGAAATCAGTAGACAAGAGAAACAGCTCCAGAAACAGGAGAAACAAGTAAAGCAACAAGAAAAGGCTACTGAGATGAAACTTCGTAAGAAGGCAGTCAATAAGAAACTGAAGACAACTATTGTTGTTAGTGATGATGACTCTGACGAAGACGAACAGGTGATAACATATGATTCCCAGCCAGAATCAGAAGAAGTTGAAGTGAAACAGATGTCAAGACAAATTAAAAAACGCTTGAACGTTACAAAAGTTCCAAAATAAGCCAGGAGGAAACTGTTGAACTGTTTAGACAGAAAATAATGAATGATGGGAAACGACTGGCTTATCAATCACTCTTCCCTGGGTCACAATGCCCTTTTTAGTAAAATATTATGTCCTGTAAAAATAGATGAATATCACAGAAAACGCAGTCAGTAATTTTATTCATAAAAAACTCGTTTTATAAGCCAAACACTTACCCACAATGTTTAAACACGTCCCTGCCACGCAACAATTTTGTAGCCCTTTTCATTGGGAGCCGAGGGACTGGTAAAACATATTCTGTTTGCCAATTATTGAAACAATATGAGCTTGCGGGTTTTGGACTTGAGTAATTCAAAAAAAAAACCCAAGCTATGATTGTGTTAGGTTTTTAGCCCTTACGCATGACTGCATTAATCAACCTTGATTCAAGTGTCTGATAATTGATGATCCTTCTGAATTGTAAAAGATACAACTGTGACTCCACGCTTTAGAAGGTATTAGAAGACACTCAAACAAGGACAAAACAAACACACTTCCAGAATAAAAGAAAGATTGCAAGTTCTTGGATCAAATTTTTTCATGGAAAGAAAAATGATGTTCATGACATTTGTGATGAGTAGATTTTCTTGAGAGAATTCTTGCATACCAAAAGCTCTACTTGTGGAGATACCACAAACGTTTTGCAATAACTTATTTGTATTGGATGATTTGTGGGGTAGTAGTGCATTCAAAGTGTGGGTAAATCATCTTGACAAACTTGGTTGGTGAAGAACAGGATTTGGGCTAAACATCATAATTGCTCCACAGATTTGAAAGCATACCCAAGAGCATCAGAACTAATACTTCATTGTTCGTTTTATTCAAGTTTGCATCAACCAAAATATTGGTAGATCTTCATGATGAAGTCAGCTCTACTCTCACCTTGAAGAAGTTTGAGAGGCTGTATATACATGCAATACAGGATGAGAATGACTCTCTTGTTATAGATTTCACAGGAGACAAACTAAATAGGTTCAAGAAAAACTTTGATATTGTTCTGAACCTGCAATAAAACATTTTATTTTTTCTAAATGATTGTTAAAGAATGGCCTCTTTGACACAAGAATACAAAGCAAACCAATGAATACAAAAACTTCAGAGCTGCCAATTTTAGACATGTCTCCTGGTCTACCTGAATACTTGGTAGATGTAGCTATTTCTGTACATATCAATAAACCATTGTTGTATAGGGACAAGAAAGCTATCAGGAAAGACTTGCTGAATAAATTAAACCTGTTTCTGGTACTGAGGTTTTAGATGGCTTGGTTACAATACAAAATGTTACAGTATAATATATCCCATCTTATAAAATGTCTCCACCTGTCTTGAAAACACAATTGTTGTACATATCAAGCACGTTTCGAACAAGTGGAACGCCTGACAATTTCACAACATCATTGCCTGCAGGAGTCCTGCAAAATCCCTATGGGGGGAGGACGAAAGTCACAGTTGCAGATGTCATCATCAACAGGTTGTTTTTATTCGAATTAGAGCAAGTAACAATGACTTTATTGTTAACAACAATGGTACCAAGACATCGATCAGAATTCCAATTGGGAACTATACCCTTGATTCTTGGCTGACGAGAATTGGGTGTGTTGCTGACGGGATGGACAATAACCCATAATGAAACAAACGGGCTTTGTATATTCAACCCTTTTCGAATTCAAAGATAAAAGTAGTTATTTGTTGGGTTTCTGCCTCACGAAACAACCTGGTGTTTGCCCCATTGTTAGCTCTTCCATTGCGTTAAATCTTGAACGTTCTCTGACAATCCATCACAATACAAAGGAAACTAACATGGCGCTGTCAAACCCCTCAATTTCAGACAACAACCCAATATGCAGGAATCTGATGTTTGTATTGAATCCCGTCTACATGCTAAGTTGAAGTTTGCAACCCAGTTCAGACTCAGCAGGACGGACTTTTATTCAGTCAGCCCTCAATGTGCCGAATTGAGTTTGACCATTAAAGATGACCTTAAAGGACACAAACTCATGGGGCAGGTTCGCTAGCCGATACAGCCGATGGATCCAGCAATTGGGGGAGGAATATTCTATCAGACATGTCATTAGTGTTGATACTATCTCAACAGATGAGGGCTCTTTGATGATGCACACAATGCCTTTTGCAAAAGGATAGGTAGTATGTATGAAATCAGTGTACCGAAAAATATCATTTTCTTTCACCGACGCATCAAGTTAAGCAAGTCCCAACAAACTATGTGCGTGTCCAGGTCGGGATAGAGATGGGG
>JACBWV010000610.1:125306411-125343523 GCA_013435795.1 Chlamydomonas sp. ICE-L | reverse complement strand
AGTTTGCTTTACCTATTGCATACTCTGGTCCACTAAAACAAACCTAGTAATAGGTAGGTGGCCGAGGTGGGCAAGATACCAGTAAAGAGAATAACTGTCAGGTTACTGATCCATATGTCATGTCCAATGTAGAGTACCAATCACAAACATAAACACCCCCAACCACACTCCCGCCGCAAGATTACCATAACAAGCAACCTGTGGCAAGCAAGTAACTTGGTCAACACGGCACAGGCGCAAGTCTGGGCTACACTTGCAACTAACAACTACAAAGGCAATTCATAACCAAAACCAGACGCTATGGCAATCTTGGAACTGTGCTAAGGATGCATTGCCATATGGTATGCGTACTGTCCGCCATTAACTCTGACGCAGGTGCAGCGTTTAACCATCCTGCAGTAGGGCAGAAGGCCTCAGGAAGGGCAGGCGGGGTGCAGAGCGTTCGCCAGTACTTCTCTCTCTACTTTTCTCTTCTTCCGGCGCATTGTCTGGCCCGCGCGTTTCTTGTCGGTCGGGCCATGCCAGGCTGTAAACCGCCATGCAGTGGCCAGGACCTATCCGGTGGCTCCGACGCTAATGCTTGCTCCTGGCTATCTGCCAGCCTCCTCCACCAGAGAAGGTGCTAAGCAGACAGTGACAGTGAAATGCATGCGCAAAGGGTGCGATAATTAGAATCAACCTCGGGGGGTTTTATTCACAAACCACCCGTGCTAATGCAGATGCGCGCATGCGAGGCAGAAAGCGAAAGTCAAGCAGCAGATCTTAGAACAGGCTGAAGTGAATTCCCATAGCATTGAGAATGCATTGCGGAAAAGGTTGCGAGAATTAGGTGGCACTCGTGACCATGCAGGCCACCGGTGCTAATGCTGATGCCGCAACAAAGCATGGCAGATGCGAAAAGAGGCAATTGCGCAAGGCATGAAAGGAGTGAAAGCGCGTCATGAAAAGAGGTGAACGCAAGGCATGAAGCAAAGCCTTCCGACTTAATCAAAACAGTCTTTCATGCATGCGCAGCAAGGGGGGGGGGGGGGGGGCCCGGCAAGGGTGGTCAATCAATGCCACAATGGGTCATCAAGGGGTAAGGGGTCAAGCTGCAGGTCATGCAAAGGGTCAAGCTGCCAGAGAAGGTGCTGGGCATGGCAAAGCAATGCACAGCAAGAGTCAGGCCAAAAGAAGGGTCAAGCTGCCATCCATTGATAAGGACAACCAATGCAAGGCTCTGTGCATCGGATGGGACATGTAACATTGCTAAGGAGGAGAGATGGAGAGGAGGAGATGGGGATGGGGGCATGGAGGAGGAAGATTCTAGTGCACAAAAAGCGATGGTAGCGGCGCGTTGTTACCCACAAGTTAGCATTGGCCCTCTTCTCTAACAACGTGATATCCTGTATAAAGGTATATGTTTGTATACTTTCTAACTGTTGAGTTTTAGTTGTGAGATAAATAATTATGAGCAATGCGTTCAAGACTTTTAACCAGCTTTCACCGTTCCCTTGACTGTCCTCTAGCTGCTTAAATCAACCGTAGAGTGGACATAATTAAAGCGCGGAACCGACCACCCATCTATACAACACGGAACAAGGATAAACGTTTTACGGAGACACAGGAGAGAAACCCATAAAGGGGCACCTGTGGTGAAAGGAGGGGCGGTATACGGAACCAACAGGGTACAGAATCAGACGTGACGTCGGTGACAGGAAGCTGCCACTGAGTCATCTCAAGATGACTCAGTCCCACGGGAAGCTGGCTCAGGAGAGGCCGATAGTTCTAAGGGAGTACATAAGTAGTCACCAAGTCATAAAACGCGTGAGAGCAACACCGCTATACATGCTGATACTCCACCTATGACACAGGTGACATACAATAGTACTACTCCACCCTATGGCACTGGTGACATAGAACTATAATGTAACAAATTAAAAAAAAAAAATCAAAGAACTCCCGAAAAAAAAATCGAGAGAAACTTCAAATGAAACCCGAAGGGTGTAAGGGAAGGTATGAAGCAAGGCAAAGAACCAAAATTTGCCAAGTGGATATAAGAGGACAACTAAATATCAAAGTCGGGTAACAACGGTATAGAAAAACCCGATCCGGGAATAGGAACCTAATGCCAATCAATGATAACTTAAAGAAACTGTAAAATGTAACCAAAAATTCCAGAATACATGTAACCAAAAAAAATGGTTTAAGGAGAAGCAGTCATTCCAAACATGCGAATGAAACGCCAGAACACCATAGGATCAAGGGGCTTGGTGAAGGGGTCAGCACAGTTGTCCTTAGTGTTAACATAGGCAACATCCACCTGGCCATCCTCCACCAGCTCCTGGATATAGTGATGGATGACATCATGTGCTTGTGCGAGGGAGCAGCTGACAGTCATTGCCCAGCTCAAGGACCCCAAGTTGTCACCCTGAATGGTGACCAGGTCACAAGGCAGCCCTAGATCAATTCTCAACTTTTTCAACCATTGCACCTCCCTGGCAGTCTGAGACAGGGCCTGATACTCAGCCTCACTGGAGCTAACAGCAACAGTGGGTTGCCTTTTGCTCATCCAATTCACAAGGCAGCCTTCAGCAAAGCACAGCATAGCCAGTCTGAGATCTCCTGTCAGACCCATCATCAGCAAAGGATGAGTCACTGAAGACAGTAAAAGAGAAACCAGGGCTGTGAGTGTAAGTGAGGCCCAGATGGGAATGTTCTCTCAAATACAAAAGCAAGCGCTTGGCTGCAGCCCACAGGGGGGCAGTGGGTTGAGCAGAAAACCTGGACAGGTAGCTAACAGCAAAAGAAATATCAGGCCTTGTGCAGGTATCCAGGTACAGCAAAGCCCCCACAAGAGAGAGGTACTGGCTATTAGAGGCCAGAGGTTCTCCAGGAGGATCAGTGACAGTGCACTTGGGACATGGGAACTGAAAACTTGGGCTTGGTAGCAGCAGTGAGACCAAACTGCTCCACCAGCTCAACAATGTAGGAGTGCTGGGAGAGGTCGATCTTAACACACCTGCCGTCAGAATCAAGTGTACAAGTCATGTCCAATGAAAGGAACTGGACAGGTACACCCATTTCCTTGACTTCCCACCCAGCTGCTTCCATAGCCTTGATCAGCAAGGCATACCTATGCAGCTCACTAAAAGCACAGATAAGTCATCCACATAGGTCAGGACATAGCTCCACCCACCAGTAGAATCCCTCCTGAAATACAGAGCAGGTTCAGCTTTGCACATGGTAAAACCGTGGGCAACCAAAACCTGCTTTAACATCTTTGCTCCAAGCCCTGGGTGCCTGCTTCAAACCATAAAGAGATTTAATTAGCTTGCACACAAGGGGAACATTGTCAGGACCAAGTTCATGAAAGCCCTCAGGCTGGTAGCAGAACAGGTCCAGACCAGGTTTCCAGCTTGGCATTCAAGAATGCAGTCTTGATGTCCAGCTGCCTGACAAACATTTTTCTATGAGTGATGGCAGCAAGGAGCACACGAAGACCTGCTTTAGAGGAGACGGGGGCATATACATCATGGTAGTCCAGCCCAGGACGTTGCAGAAAACCACGAACTACAAAACGAGCTTTAAAAACGCAAAGAACCATCAGCCCCATGTTTCTTGACAAATAACCATCTGCCAGATAGAATCCTCTGCCTAGGAGGCTGTGGAGTGAGGGACCCAAGTGCCATGAGCATGGAGGGAGGCCATCTCATCCTTCATAGCCTGCAGCCAGAGATCTCTGTCTGGGTTGGTAGGTAACATTGCAGTTTTATAAGAGAGTTCAGTAGAGGTAGAAATAAAAAGCCCCCACGTACAAGCAGTGTACTTGTACATGGGCAGCGGGGATATCAGCAGTATCAGCAGTAACCGTAATAAAGCCCCAGCGCAGCACTCATGCGTGGTTGAACAAGGCCGGCCTCCTTTGCCTCTAAATCGTCGAAGCCTGGGTACACTGGAACACCCCAGCCATACGCAGTATCTGACCCGGACCAGTGTTCGAGGTCATCACTCACATCGTCTGTGACGGCCACATCGTCGCAATGCCTGTCCGGTATAAACCACCAGGTATAGCAGGGGGTGAAGTGATCAACAACTCCCGCGAGCTATCCGAATAGGTGGACGGGGGGTGGCGACTAGTGGGGCAGTGGACCTGTACTAGGTTCCACTATGACCCGAGGCTGTCCTAATCCTACGACTTCACCGACGAAACGTGGCGCAGAGGAAGGCCCGGCGACCCCCTGAGATTCGAATAAATTAGAGCTTGAAGGAACATCAGACTCCCCCTGGCCCAATGCCCGCCGCACGCGATACAGCACCATCATTACCTGGCCTGAGACGCATCGTCATCCCATGACCAGTAAAGCGGTCAACAATCGGGGTTGGTAAAGGGCCCAGGACATTGTCAGTAGTATCAAGCCCTTTACCGATGATAGCGGCAGGGGTGCGAGAAAAATACTGAGATCCATCATAGGGAAAGAGCCCAGGGATACAGTTATAGCTAAACTGTTCATAGAAGAGCACATCACGACTCTCTACCACCTGGCGCAACTTCGGAACCCAAACAAAATAACCCTTACCTCACCAGAGAATACCCAACCAGTCTACCAGATAACGCCCTTTCGTCAAGCTTATTGCGCTTCTTCCCATTCACTAAGGTAACATAGCATGGGCACCCGAACACGCGCAATAACGATACATCAGGTAGAACCCCAAAGAACAACTCATAAGGAGTCTTGTCACCCTGATTAGGCAGCCGGTTGCGTAGGTAACACGCGGCGAGGAAGGCATAGGGCCAGAAGGACTTAGTGAGCTTAGACTCCAAGTGAATGCTCCTAGCTACGTTCTGAAGGACCCCATTGTACCGTTCCACAGTCGCATTCTGCTGAGCAGTGTAAGCCATGGACAATTCATGCACAGCACCAACCGATTCTAACCAATCCTCGAACCACTTCACTATAAATTCCTTAGCCCTGTCAGACCTAAGACACTTGAAAACAAATCCATGCAGCTGAGTCATCCATCTGAGGATGGTAGTTTGAACTGCTAAGGGAGCTTCATCCCTGGTTCTCAAGCACAAGACCTCAGCATAGCCAGAGTATTGGTCAGTGAGACACAGAACATAAAACTCCCCACGCAAGCCCCTAATATTAAATGGCCCCATGATGTCCAAGTGAAGGCGTTGTAATGGGGCACGGATCCTAGTTTTGCTTTCTTTAGGAAAAGGGATACGTTTTCCCTTTGCCTTCTGACAAGCATCACATGGGATCTTAGACAGTCTTTGCACCTGTTGGAGAGTGAGGGGTAAGTTCTGATCCAAACCCTTCCTTACAGGTTGTGCATGGCATCATAGCCAGGGTGACCCAGCCGCCTATGCCACAACCATTCAGGAGTGGTAGGGATCACAACTCCACCATCCTCATCAACATCAAGAGCAAAAGCTGGATAATCTTCAGCACCATACAAACGGCCACGAGGGTGTGACAAGGCCTACATGCAAACTTGTACACACCATCACTGGAGGCAGGGAAAGACCACAGAACAGAAGAGCCCTGTGTGGCAGTACAACTAAGACTATCAAAAGAAATCTTGCAGTTGTGAGCATGGGCAACAGCATTTACTGACATGAGGTTCACCGGACAGTGTGGGATGTAGAGAACATTGGTTAAAGTGATTGGTGTTGGTAACCAATCACTACATAACACAATAGAACCCTGACCCACAGACCGTTGAACCACACCATCACCAAATTTAACTGCTGGCCCAGTCTCAGAAGCATGAAACACAGTGAACAAAGACATATCACCCGTGATTGACATCCCAGCTCCAGAATCAACATGCCAGACACCCTCAGACAGGCTCGGGCTGCAGACATTTGAAATTTCGCAGTGCAAGAGAAAAGGACAAGAGCGTACCTCCTATTTCGTGTCCAAAGCATACCCATCAATCTGAGCCTGCAAAGAGGCCAGCTGCCGCGGAGTAAGCACACCTGGAAGGGCCAAGGCCATGGGCACCGGATTTGGTAACCGGTGCACCAGGCTTGGTCTTACGCAGGTGCGGATGCTTCGTGAAACAGCGATCCTCCGAGTGGGTCGTCTTGCTGAGGCATGGGCCCCAAGTGCAATCCAGACGTCGCTTGTTGGAACCAGAACCCTGAGAACCAGATCCCTGCCCACGCTGAAACGCAGCATTGGCAGGAACCTGGGGAGCGTCCCGGGACCAACCAGGATGCCTGGAGTCGGACCTGGGGAGAGCAATGTTCAAAATGTCGAGAGACCGATATGCCTCCAGACAAGACCAGTAATCTACAGTCTGTCTGTTAGCCAACATCATACCGTACTGGATCCGCAGCGATTCAAATCGGATCAAACGGATCCCATTCACAATGGTTTCCATGGCGTGGCGCTGAGTGACAGGATGTCCAGCACTGCGGAGGTCAGTGCACAGACTGCGAACCATGCGAAAGAAATCATCGACACGGTCAGAAGGGCCCATGTGCGCATTATGAAGTTCGATACGCATGAGAGGGGCTCTAGAGGCAAGGGCATCAGACTGCGTCTTCCGGATATCCAAAAGGATATCCCGAGGGGTGGCAAAGTCCTGGTATACCTTGACCATATCGTCCTCCATGTTCGCGAGCATCATAGTTAAACACATGAACTCCTGACGTTCGAGAGGCAGTGCACTGAACCCCAACAGTGCAGGATCAAACCGAGACTCACCATGAATGAGGGTATTAGACCCAGCTCCATTCGCAGAAGGGACAGGAGCCAAGGACCTACGAATGTCCATGAAATACTCCGCAGCAAGACCAGCGTCAAGAGCGCGCTGGTCGTCTATGTTCCTAATCACAGGAATGGACCTCGCAACACTCATAAGCAGCTCGAAATCTGGGCTAACAGGACACAGAGGGACAGGCACTCGCACAAACTGATAACCAAGCTTCTCTTGATCACTACGCCTCGTACCACCAAAGGAAACACCATGATCTGGGGATACAGAATCCCAGAAGTGACTGGACCAAGAAAAGAACGACACCTGGTACCAAGCTCATAGAAAGCCATCACTCGGCGATGCCTCAGCTTCACACTAACATTTGCCATTGTAGCCTGCATATCCATCCGACCGTACAAAGAGCGGTTCAAGGACTCACCATCCCGTCGATCCTGGTTGATCAGGCGGTAGTCCCGCAAGTTCAAAGTCGGAGGAGATCCACCAGTGAGCAGATGCTCCCAGATTCGCATGACCGCGTATATAGCATAGGAGGAGGGCCAGGGGCAGGAGGCAGCTCCACCGGCGGAGGCGGAGGGGGTTCCAGGGAGGCACCAGCAGCAGAGGTGCGTGCAGAGGAAACAGCAGCCCTCGCGAGAGCGAGTGTGGTAGCCAGGGAGGCCACGCTCCATGGGGGCAGATGCAGAGGAAAAAAGAAGCAAAGCCCTTCAAGAAAGTGGGCTTAGCCACCTCCGGGTAAGCCGGGGGAACAGGCTCAAAGGGAGGCGCCGACGAAGGCTGAGGCTGATACACAGGCGAAAGCTCTCGATTAGGCATCTGCTGATCAGCAGGCTCATACACCGGCGAAACAGCGGAAGTCTCAAAGACACGAGTGGCAGCAGCAGATGGGGTCACGCCACCGAAGTCAGCACTCGTAGCACTCTTCAAGTCCTCCTCATCATCAGTAGTAGTAGAGTAGTCTTCATCATAATTGAAGGGGACGCAATGAGGCTGCGGGTCTGATGCACAACGGATGATCTGTGTCTGTACACAACACAGCTTCATCAGGACATCCTCAACATCAGAGGACAGGCGTCGAACATTGAGAGAAGGAACCGTAAAGTTGGAGGATTGATCGGGGGGGGTTACTTCCTTGATGGCGGAAGGACCCTCCTCTCCGGCAGCAAAGGCCGCTGGCGCGCAGTCATCTAGCCATTCTAGAGGAACCTGCAACCCCGTCGGGAGGATTCGGTCGCATCCATTGCTCACAATGACACTGCGGATCCCACGAGCCCATGAAACACCATTTAGTTTGGTAAGTTTCACAAGGCCGGCAGGAGGCCCTCGCGGAAGTTGCATTATCAAAGCAGTGGTAGTGATGAGGAGCCCCAGTAACCTATCAGCTTGAAATCACTCCGGTAGAGTGGACAGTAGATTAAAGCAGCGGAACAGACGCACCAATCTATACACGGAGACAAGGATAACGTTACAGACACAGGAGACCCATAAAGGGGCACCTGTGGTGAAAGGAGGCGGTAGACAGGAACCTAACAGGGTACAGATCAGACCGGAGACGTAGGTGACAGGAAGCTGCCACTGAGTCATCTCAAGATGACTCAGTCCCACGGGAAGCTGGCTCAGGAGAGCCGATAGTTCTAAGGGAGTACATAAGTAGTCACCAAGTCATAAAACGCGTGAGAGCACCGCTATACATGCTGATATCCTCTACAATTGATTTTGTATTGGAATACTTCGAAGGAACTTTCTCTCTCTCCAAACGAGCAAATCAATGTTACAATTGAAATTGAAGGGAATAGTCTCTTTCTCCGGAATGCAACAAAACAATCTTACATAATAAATTGTAAGATATTTTCGTAAAATACACCAAAAAAGCAAAATCAATCAATTTGCGAAAACGATCTTACAAAATAAATTGTAAGATATTTTCGTAAAATACACCAAAAAAGCAAAACCAATTAATTTGCGAAAACGATCTTACAATATTTATCGTAAGATTTCAGTAAAATAAAAAATCCGTTCGGAAGCAGGAACGCCCATTATATTTTGACTGATACGTGCGTGTTCCCTCTGTTTTTCTCCCACACTGTAACTGGGATGTGCGTGATTTCACACACATGCATACAGTTTTAAATATTTTGACTAGTGCGTGCGATTCCCCCCTGTTTTCAAACACCTTTTGACAGGGAAGTGCGACAGTGCGTGTTTTCACACACATTTTGCAGGGGGCGTTGCGTGAATAACTTTAAACAGCCTGGTAACTAATAGGCACACGAGCTACCAAATCAACATCGAAGGAGCAGGGCAGGGCAGTTACATAGTTTTTATTTTCAGCTACGAGCAACAGCTTCTAGGCAACTCCATGGTCTCTCTCTTCATCCGAACCTTCAGCAACCTAGGCACCTGGGAGCGGATATCAACTGCTTTCCGGTGCTCCTGGAATCTTTGGGGTTGGCCCAGTGGCAGTCTCAGGGAGCTGCTTCGAAGCTGGTGCTGGTAGCTGCAACGAAAAACACAGTGCTCCCTGGTTTCCTGACCAAACTGACGCCACCTTCTGCAACTTGAAGCTGAAACAATCAGCTGTCCGGAATACCCGAAAGAAAAAAATCTCCAGATTTTTTGAAGAGGGATTAGCCCCATTAAAATGTCCGTTCGTCCGTCCGTGTGTCACAAACCAAATTTTCAGGTTTTATGAAAAATATAAAAAAAAGTTGAACATTCTATATTTTTGATGAATTATAAGACTTATTTATACCGGACAAATTCTGACCAGAGCACGTATGAGCATCGCAATTCATGAAATGGAGCTCAGGTTGGGCCAAATAGCTACAATTCACGGTTAACAATTTGATTTCAGGGTGTTTTGAGCTAACATTTCAAATTTGAACCACTTCAACATGTGCGCAAACATAGGATTGGGAGCAGAATTGTCGTCAAAAATTGGAGGCGAAACATGCAAGCATCACAATGGACGAAACATTCCCCTCGGGCACTAGTGCTATAATTAGCCCACGGACCCCACCTCAGGGCCGTGCGTGGGGCAGGGGCGGTGGCCACCGGGCGGGGGCAGGGGCGGGGCAGGGGCAGGGGGCAGGGACGGGGACGGGGGCGGGGGCCCACCGGCGGGGGCCACCGGGCGGGGGCAGTGGCAAGCCTCGCCACCTGCCGCTGGCCAAAAACCCGTTCAGCAGGACGGGATATACCGTTCACGTCTGGCTGGGCGGAAACATGCAATACCTTGAACAAATTCCGTAAAATCAGCCAGACACCTGATTGGCCTCATTTTTCTTGCATCAAATTCTTAAAAAAAGTCGATCTACATACATGCATTTCATTACATTACAGAAACGTTCAATACTGCTTAAAAATCAACAACCCTCCAACAACTCTCTTTTTCGTCACCTTGTAGTTAACAATGCTAAATCATCAATCGATTCATTGGAATTCAATTAATTTAAAGCCTCCAGGCGCCCTTCGAATTTAATCCAATTCGAATTGATACAATTTAAAGCAATTACATGCATTCAAATCACGTCAATTAAATTAAATGGAAAGGAATACATCGAATTAAAATAACACAACATTAAATACAATCAAATTCAATTAATTAAAATACATTGAATTAAGGATCCTAATCATTTCATTCGGGACGCGCCTTCAGGCGCCCTTAATGTTATGGCGTCATCATTTATTTATTTATGATGGCGTCCGATGCGTCGTCATTTTTGTACGATTGAAGGCGCAGGATGGCGTCACCATTTATTTATTTCCTAACATGGTTGGGCAAGTCCATTTAGCCTATTTGGCCTACCCCTGAACTGTAACAGACATGCATGACAAGCGTGGAAGAGAGAAGATGCACTGACTTTCGAATCCTAGTGTTTATACTCTTTACCTGCGCCAACCTACCGGTTCTTAAACCAAAGCGCGTGTGCAAAAATTACGCTGATATTTGGAAGTCTGCCTCTGTGGAGCCTGACGATTCAAGCCTGTGGTTAACTGCAATTAGTAACTAGAACTTTTTCGTTTTTACTGTAAAACCTGGTTATCAACTGCAACCCTCGGCTGGGTAGTCATGGCCCTATGCTGGGTTGCCACAATTATTCAAGCCGAGGATGTCCAGCTTGTAGGAGTGCGCCAACCTGTGGTTAAAACCTGGTTATTAACTGCAACCCTTGGTTATTAACTGCAGCCCTGCTGGGTATTTCGTACTATCTCCGTCTTACTCTCTCTCCCTTCCTCCCTCCCTCCCTAACTGGTCAATTTCAACATGTAACAAGGATATGTAATTGGGCAAAATCATAATATATATAATATATATTTTATATATATTGACTGATACGTGCGTGTTCCCTCTGTTTTTCTCCCACACTGTAACTGGGATGTGCGTGATTTCACACACATGCATACAGTTTTAAATATTTTGACTAGTGCGTGCGATTCCCCCCTGTTTTCAAACACCTTTTGACAGGGAAGTGCGACAGTGCGTGTTTTCACACACATTTTGCAGGGGGCGTTGCGTGAATAACTTTAAACAGCCTGGTAACTAATAGGCACACGAGCTACCAAATCAACATCGAAGGAGCAGGGCAGGGCAGTTACATAGTTTTTATTTTCAGCTACGAGCAACAGCTTCTAGGCAACTCCATGGTCTCTCTCTTCATCCGAACCTTCAGCAACCTAGGCACCTGGGAGCGGATATCAACTGCTTTCCGGTGCTCCTGGAATCTTTGGGGTTGGCCCAGTGGCAGTCTCAGGGAGCTGCTTCGAAGCTGGTGCTGGTAGCTGCAACGAAAAACACAGTGCTCCCTGGTTTCCTGACCAAACTGACGCCACCTTCTGCAACTTGAAGCTGAAACAATCAGCTGTCCGGAATACCCGAAAGAAAAAAATCTCCAGATTTTTTGAAGAGGGATTAGCCCCATTAAAATGTCCGTTCGTCCGTCCGTGTGTCACAAACCAAATTTTCAGGTTTTATGAAAAATATAAAAAAAAGTTGAACATTCTATATTTTTGATGAATTATAAGACTTATTTATACCGGACAAATTCTGACCAGAGCACGTATGAGCATCGCAATTCATGAAATGGAGCTCAGGTTGGGCCAAATAGCTACAATTCACGGTTAACAATTTGATTTCAGGGTGTTTTGAGCTAACATTTCAAATTTGAACCACTTCAACATGTGCGCAAACATAGGATTGGGAGCAGAATTGTCGTCAAAAATTGGAGGCGAAACATGCAAGCATCACAATGGACGAAACATTCCCCTCGGGCACTAGTGCTATAATTAGCCCACGGACCCCACCTTAGGGCCGTGCGTGGGGCAGGGGCGGTGGCCACCGGGCGGGGGCAGGGGCGGGGCAGGGGCAGGGGGCAGGGACGGGGACGGGGGCGAGGGCCCACCGGCGGGGGCCACCGGGCGGGGGCAGTGGCAAGCCTCGCCACCTGCCGCTGGCCAAAAACCCGTTCAGCAGGACGGGATATACCGTTCACGTCTGGGCTGGGCGGAAACATGCAATACCTTAATAACAAATTCCGTAAAATCAGCCAGACACCTGATTGGCCTCATTTTTCTTGCATCAAATTCTTAAAAAAAGTCGATCTACATACATGCATTTCATTACATTACAGAAACGTTCAATACTGCTTAAATATCAACAACCCTCCAACAACTCTCTTTTTCGTCACCTTGTAGTTAACAATGCTAAATCATCAATCGATTCATTGGAATTCAATTAATTTAAAGCCTCCAGGCGCCCTTCGAATTTAATCCAATTCGAATTGATACAATTTAAAGCAATTACATGCATTCAAATCACGTCAATCAAATTAAATGGAAAGGAATACATCGAATTAAAATAACACAACATTAAATACAATTAAATTCAATTAATTAAAATACATTGAATTAAGGATCCTAATCATTTCATTCGGGACGCGCCTTCAGGCGCCCTTAATGTTATGGCGTCATCATTTATTTATTTATGATGGCGTCCGATGCGTCGTCATTTTTGTACGATTGAAGGCGCAGGATGGCGTCACCATTTATTTATTTCCTAACATGGTTGGGCAAGTCCATTTAGCCTATTTGGCCTACCCCTGAACTGTAACAGACATGCATGACAAGCGTGGAAGAGAGAAGATGCACTGACTTTCGAATCCTAGTGTTTATACTCTTTACCTGCGCCAACCTACCGGTTCTTAAACCAAAGCGCGTGTGCAAAAATTACGCTGATATTTGGAAGTCTGCCTCTGTGGAGCCTGACGATTCAAGCCTGTGGTTAACTGCAATTAGTAACTAGAACTTTTTCGTTTTTACTGTAAAACCTGGTTATCAACTGCAACCCTCGGCTGGGTAGTCATGGCCCTATGCTGGGTTGCCACAATTATTCAAGCCGAGGATGTCCAGCTTGTAGGAGTGCGCCAACCTGTGGTTAAAACCTGGTTATTAACTGCAACCCTTGGTTATTAACTGCAGCCCTGCTGGGTATTTCGTACTATCTCCGTCTTACTCTCTCTCCCTTCCTCCCTCCCTCCCTAACTGGTCAATTTCAACATGTAACAAGGATATGTAATTGGGCAAAATCATAATATATATAATATATATTTTATATATATTGACTGATACGTGCGTGTTCCCTCTGTTTTTCTCCCACACTGTAACTGGGATGTGCGTGATTTCACACACATGCATACAGTTTTAAATATTTTGACTAGTGCGTGCGATTCCCCCCTGTTTTCAAACACCTTTTGACAGGGAAGTGCGACAGTGCGTGTTTTCACACACATTTTGCAGGGGGCGTTGCGTGAATAACTTTAAACAGCCTGGTAACTAATAGGCACACGAGCTACCAAATCAACATCGAAGGAGCAGGGCAGGGCAGTTACATAGTTTTTATTTTCAGCTACGAGCAACAGCTTCTAGGCAACTCCATGGTCTCTCTCTTCATCCGAACCTTCAGCAACCTAGGCACCTGGAAGCGGATATCAACTGCTTTCCGGTGCTCCTGGAATCTTTGGGGTTGGCCCAGTGGCAGTCTCAGGGAGCTGCTTCGAAGCTGGTGCTGGTAGCTGCAACGAAAAACACAGTGCTCCCTGGTTTCCTGACCAAACTGACGCCACCTTCTGCAACTTGAAGCTGAAACAATCAGCTGTCCGGAATACCCGAATGAAAAAAATCTCCAGATTTTTTGAAGAGGGATTAGCCCCATTAAAATGTCCGTTCGTCCGTCCGTGTGTCACAAACCAAATTTTCAGGTTTTATGAAAAATATAAAAAAAGTTGAACATTCTATATTTTTGATGAATTATAAGACTTATTTATACCGGACAAATTCTGACCAGAGCACGTATGAGCATCGCAATTCATGAAATGGAGCTCAGGTTGGGCCAAATAGCTACAATTTACGGTTAACAATTTGATTTCAGGGTGTTTTGAGCTAACATTTCAAATTTGAACCACTTCAACATGAGCGCAAACATAGGATTGGGAGCAGAATTGTCGTCAAAAATTGGAGGCGAAACATGCAAGCATCACAATGGACGAAACATTCCCCTCGGGCACTAGTGCTATAATTAGCCCACGGACCCCACCTCAGGGCCGTGCGTGGGGCAGGGGCGGTGGCCACCGGGCGGGGGCAGGAGCGGGGCAGGGGCAGGGGGCAGGGACGGGGACGGGGGCGGGGGCCCACCGGCGGGGGCCACCGGGCGGGGGCAGTGGCAAGCCTCGCCACCTGCCGCTGGCCAAAAACCCGTTCAGCAGGACGGGATATACCGTTCACGTCTGGGCTGGGCGGAAACATGCAATACCTTGAACAAATTCCGTAAAATCAGCCAGACACCTGATTGGCCTCATTTTTCTTGCATCAAATTCTTAAAAAAAGTCGATCTACATACATGCATTTCATTACATTACAGAAACGTTCAATACTGCTTAAAAATCAACAACCCTCCAACAACTCTCTTTTTCGTCACCTTGTAGTTAACAATGCTAAATCATCAATCGATTCATTGGAATTCAATTAATTTAAAGCCTCCAGGCGCCCTTCGAATTTAATCTAATTCGAATTGATACAATTTCAAGCAATTATATGCATTCAAATCACGTCAATTAAATAAAATGGAAAGGAATACATCGAATTAAAATAACACAACATTAAATACAATTAAATTCAATTAATTAAAATACATTGAA
Source organism: Chlamydomonas sp. ICE-L (assembly GCA_013435795.1). Classification (NCBI taxonomy): domain Eukaryota; kingdom Viridiplantae; phylum Chlorophyta; class Chlorophyceae; order Chlamydomonadales; family Chlamydomonadaceae; genus Chlamydomonas; species Chlamydomonas sp. ICE-L. The sequence goes on along the minus strand of JACBWV010000610.1, from coordinate 125,328,620 downwards.
TTAAGGATCCGAATCATTTCATTCGGGACGCGCCTCCAGGCGCCCTTAATGTTATGGCGTCATCATTTATTTATTTATGATGGCGTCCGATGCGTCGTCATTTTTGTACGATTGAAGGCGCAGGATGGCGTCACCATTTATTTATTTCCTAACATGGTTGGGCAAGTCCATTTAGCCTATTTGGCCTACCCCTGAACTGTAACAGACATGCATGACAAGCGTGGAAGAGAGAAGATGCACTGACTTTCGAATCCTAGTGTTTATACTCTTTACCTGCGCCAACCTACCGGTTCTTAAACCAAAGCGCGTGTGCAAAAATTACGCTGATATTTGGAAGTCTGCCTCTGTGGAGCCTGACGATTCAAGCCTGTGGTTAACTGCAATTAGTAACTAGAACTTTTTCGTTTTTACTGTAAAACCTGGTTATCAACTGCAACCCTCGGCTGGGTAGTCATGGCCCTATGCTGGGTTGCCACAATTATTCAAGCCGAGGATGTCCAGCTTGTAGGAGTGCGCCAACCTGTGATTAAAACCTGGTTATTAACTGCAACCCTTGGTTATTAACTGCAGCCCTGCTGGGTATTTCGTACTATCTCCTTCTTACTCTCTCTCCCTTCCTCCCTCCCTCCCTAACTGGTCAATTTCAACATGTAACAAAGATATGTAATTGGGCAAAATCATAATATATGTATAATATATTTTATATATATTGACTGATACGTGCGTGTTCCCTCTGTTTTTCTCCCACACTGTAACTGGGATGTGCGTGATTTCAAACACATGCATACAGTTTTAAATATTTTGACTAGTGCGTGCGATTCCCCCCTGTTTTCAAACACCTTTTGACAGGGAAGTGCGACAGTGCGTGTTTTCACACACATTTTGCAGGGGGCGTTGCGTGAATAACTTTAAACAGCCTGGTAACTAATAGGCACACGAGCTACCAAATCAACATCGAAGGAGCAGGGCAGGGCAGTTACATAGTTTTTATTTTCAGCTACGAGCAACAGCTTCTAGGCAACTCCATGGTCTCTCTCTTCATCCGAACCTTCAGCAACCTAGGCACCTGGAAGCGGATATCAACTGCTTTCCGGTGCTCCTGGAATCTTTGGGGTTGGCCCAGTGGCAGTCTCAGGGAGCTGCTTCGAAGCTGGTGCTGGTAGCTGCAACGAAAAACACAGTGCTCCCTGGTTTCCTGACCAAACTGACGCCACCTTCTGCAACTTGAAGCTGAAACAATCAGCTGTCCGGAATACCCGAATGAAAAAAATCTCCAGATTTTTTGAAGAGGGATTAGCCCCATTAAAATGTCCGTTCGTCCGTCCGTGTGTCACAAACCAAATTTTCAGGTTTTATGAAAAATATAAAAAAAGTTGAACATTCTATATTTTTGATGAATTATAAGACTTATTTATACCGGACAAATTCTGACCAGAGCACGTATGAGCATCGCAATTCATGAAATGGAGCTCAGGTTGGGCCAAATAGCTACAATTCACGGTTAACAATTTGATTTCAGGGTGTTTTGAGCTAACATTTCAAATTTGAACCACTTCAACATGTGCGCAAACATAGGATTGGGAGCAGAATTGTCGTCAAAAATTGGAGGCGAAACATGCAAGCATCACAATGGAAGAAACATTCCCCTCGGGCACTAGTGCTATAATTAGCCCACGGACCCCACCTCAGGGCCGTGCGTGGGGCAGGGGCGGTGGCCACCGGGCGGGGGCAGGGGCGGGGCAGGGGCAGGGGGCAGGGACGGGGACGGGGGCGGGGGCCCACCGGCGGGGGCCACCGGGCGGGGGCAGTGGCAAGCCTCGCCACCTGCCGCTGGCCAAAAACCCGTTCAGCAGGACGGGATATACCGTTCAAGTCTGGGCTGGGCGGAAACATGCAATACCTTGAACAAATTCCGTAAAATCAGCCAGACACCTGATTGGCCTCATTTTTCTTGCATCAAATTCTTAAAAAAAGTCGATCTACATACATGCATTTCATTACATTACAGAAACGTTCAATACTGCTTAAAAATCAACAACCCTCCAACAACTCTCTTTTTCGTCACCTTGAAGTTAACAATGCTAAATCATCAATCGATTCATTGGAATTCAATTAATTTAAAGCCTCCAGGCGCCCCTCGAATTTAATCCAATTCGAATTGATACAATTTCAAGCAATTACATGCATTCAAATCACGTCAATTAAATTAAATGGAAAGGAATACATCGAATTAAAATAACACAACATTAAATACAATTAAATTCAATTAATTAAAATACATTGAATTAAGGATCCGAATCATTTCATTCGGGACGCGCCTCCAGGCGCCCTTAATGTTATGGCGTCATCATTTATTTATTTATCATGGCGTCCGATGCGTCGTCATTTTTGTACGATTGAAGGCGCAGGATGGCGTCACCATTTATTTATTTCCTAATATGGTTGGGCAAGTCCATTTAGCCTATTTGGCCTACCCCTGAACTGTAACAGACATGCATGACAAGCGTGGAAGAGAGAAGATGCACTGACTTTCGAATCCTAGTGTTTATACTCTTTACCTGCGCCAACCTACCGGTTCTTAAACCAAAGCGCGTGTGCAAAAATTACGCTGATATTTGGAAGTCTGCCTCTGTGGAGCCTGACGATTCAAGCCTGTGGTTAACTGCAATTAGTAACTAGAACTTTTTCGTTTTACTGTAAAACCTGGTTATCAACTGCAACCCTCGGCTGGGTAGTCATGGCCCTATGCTGGGTTGCCACAATTATTCAAGCCGAGGATGTCCAGCTTGTAGGAGTGCGCCAACCTGTGGTTAAAACCTGGTTATTAACTGCAACCCTTGGTTATTAACTGCAGCCCTGCTGGGTATTTCGTACTATCTCCGTCTTACTCTCTCTCCCTTCCTCCCTCCCTCCCTAACTGGTCAATTTCAACATGTAACAAGGATATGTAATTGGGCAAAATCATAATATATATATAATATATTTTATATATAATGGGCGTTCCTGCTTCCGAACGGATTTCCAATCTTACAATCACTTTTTGGGGGTCTTTTGATGCTTTTCAAATTCAATCTTACGATAAAAAACGTAAGATTGTAGTCAATTTTGACAAAATATGCTTGAAATGAGCTTGAAAGACGGAGAAACGTACAGATTGCGAATGTTACAACGTTGAAATGCCATATTTTGTAACAAAAGGTGTTAACATCAATTCGTGTCTTACAATTATAATTGTAAGAAATAAAGGGAAAGCGGACGGTTATAAGGCGGCAGGCAGAATTCAGCTTTTACATCTTACAATAAAAATCGTAAGTATAATTATTTAATTTTTCTAATTTAGTAAAAAACGGCTATGTGTCAAACATCTTACTCCTCCTCCTCCCCCCCTCCTCGTCCTCCTCTTCCTCCTCCTCCTCCTCCATGTCCCCATCCCCATCTTCCTCCTCCTCCATCTCCTCCTCCTCAGCAATGTCTGCATTGTCTCCATCCGATTGCACAGCCTCTGCCCTGGTGTCCTTCTCAATGGATTGACAAGCTAGGAGCATGCTTGTGTGGTACTTTCTCTGGATCTTCATACCCTTGGTGGGTTCGCAGCTAAATTGAAATGCGTCAATGGGAATATCGCCCGTCCATGTTGCTTTTCTCCTAACCCCCACGGTAATAGGCACAAGCTTGTGGTCCATCCAATTTTCTGGCCAAGTTGGGTATTGTGTTTCAGTGTACACCAACTTCTGAGCCCCAGAGTACAAGGGCTTTAAATACACACATTCCACTTCTCCATTCACTGGTAGTGATTTGACCTCCACCACGTCCCATCCTCTCAATCCGCTAGAGTCATCCATTTGTACCTTGACCACAGCGACATGACCAACAACCAAATCAGTAGTGGGCTCGTAGGCTATTCTTCTATCCGGCTTCGTCCCTTGTGAAGAATATAAGTACAACACATCCTCCTCCTCTGGCCTTTCCATATTAGTCTCCAAAGTGTGTGCAACCTTCTTAGTCTTGGCAATCTCGTTACTTGCAGGTAAAAGGTCTGACACATCCATGGACAAGTCATCCAATGCTGCTATCAAGCGCTTGGCCATTGATTTCTCAGACTGTGTCAGAACACGACTGGTTGCTGACAACTCCGATGGGAAGTCGACAAAATGTTGGTCTTTCGGGTACTCCCCAGTCACAGCATCATCTGGTTGAGTGCTCCAATAACTCCTCTCAACTTTGAAGAAATCAGTCCACCACTTATTGCTGGCTTCCCAAGTTTCACGAAGCATCTCGGCAATATGTTTGAAGGACTGGGCATGGGATGGGCCATCGGCTGCTGGTTCATCCATCGGCTGCTGGTCATCGGCTGCTGGTTCTAGAACCAGAAGGTCCTCCGCTGCGTGTCGTACACGGACATCAGCTACGGGTCCTGCACGGTCGTCACCGGCGGTTTGTACAGGACCATCGGCCATGTGGCCTGCAAGGATGTCACCTCCGGGCTTCTCGTTATGAATAGTCTTCCAGACAGCCGCCCAGTTTGCCTCGATATTCTCGAGCTCTTCAATCTTGATCTTGGGGGCTTCCTTAAATACTGTTATGGTGTCCACCAGTGGGAAGCCTTGGAGGACGTAAATAGGTTCAGCGTCATTGTCCCACTGTCCTCTCCAAGATCCTGACTCGTCATACTCCTTGTAATAGACCCCTGCAATTGTTGGTGTGCAAACATGTATTGTATATTAGTGAATCATTTAGGACACCCATATTCCTCCCGACTATACTCGGGAGCATCCCTTGGATAATACATCCTAGGTCCTAGGTACAACTTCCTTTGTATCATTTAGTTTCTATTGAAGACTGTACATGTAAATCAATGAGGACATGGCACACCCATATTCCTCCCGAGCATAATCGGGAGCATTGTGCAGACAGTACATACACGCACGGTAGCATTTAATTTGTAAATATCAGTATATCAAGTATTCTTACCGACTCTCCCGTTGGGACCTTTCGTTATCTTGAATGCGTGTAAACGGCGATTAACTCCTTTGACGGTGCTAGTGCCATGTCCGAACAACTTGTAAACGTTGTCTAGGAGGACAGCGGAGAAGTCCCCTATAGAGGTCACGACGTCTTGCCTTGTGTAAGGGCCCATTCTCTTGAATAAGTTACCAACAATGCCCATCAGATGGTCCAGGGTGTACACTTCCATGTTCTTTAACCCTTGCGAGATCACATAGTACTTTTGGTCAAGATTGCTATGTGTGTGTCCGGGAGGGAGGAAATGGACGTACACCTCCTCAAACCAGTTCATCTCAACCAGCAAGGACAAGTATGCGAACATGAAAGCGTTCTTGTTGTCCTTTGCCGCGTTGTCCATTTGCAAGAAGCAATACGGTGGAAGCTGCCCCTCTTCTTCAAGGACCCGGTTGAAGAAATGTTGGAAGCATGATATAGTCAGATTGATGGACTGCGAGTAGAATGGCAAAGCCCAATAACCAATGAAGCCTCTTCCCTGGGAGAATAATCCTGAGTTAACATAGAAGGAAACATGAAGTCAGAATATTAGCATTATTTTGTTAAGTAATCATTTCAAGTTTTAAATACTGTGTATGCTCCCGATTATGATCGGGAGGACATGTCCTACGTGCGCTGTATTTGTACTCACACATGATGCGTGTCTTTAGAAGATCACCTCCTGCAGTCTTCTTTGTATGTGAGAAGTGGCGTGACTGAGGAAGATTAGTCTTCTTGTTGTCCATTGCATCAGCGGATACGTGCAAGAAGAGTTTGTGTGTATTCCGAGTTTGGTTTTCTCAATCGTTCGCTCGTTGGGTTTGACAATGCTCCCGATTATGATCGGAGGACTGTGGGTATTCTGAGTTTGGTTTTTCTCAATCATTCGCTCGTTGGGTTTGACAATGCTCCCGATTATGATCAAGAGGACTGTGGGTATTCTGAGTTTGGTTTTTCTCAATCATTCGTTCGTTGGGTTTGACAATGCTCCCGATTATGATAGGGAGGACTATGGCTATGCCGAGTACAAAAAAAAAAAAAAAAAAAATGCCGAGTACATGTTTTCTGAATCATTCGCTCGTTGGGTTTGTCAGTGCTTCCGATTATGATCGGGAGGACGGTGTGTATTCCGAATTTGGTTTTCTCAATCATTCGCTCGTTGGGTTTGACAATGCTCCCGATTATGATCGGGAGGACTCTGTGTATGCCGAGGGTTTAGGGTTTAGGGTTTAGGGTTTAGGGTTTAGGGTCTTAGGGTTTAGGGTTTAGGGTTTTAGGGTTTAGGGTTTTAGGTTTAGGGTTTAGGGTTTAGGGTGTAGGGTTTAGGGTTTAGGGTTTAGGGTTTAGGGTTTAGGGTTTAGGGTTTAGGGTTTAGGGTTTAGGGTTTAGGGTTTAGGGTTTAGGGTTTAGGGTTTAGGGTTTAGGGTTTAGGGTTTAGGGTTTTAGGGTTTAGGGTTTAGGGTTTGGGGTTTAGGGTTTAGGGTTTAGGGATTAGGGTTTAGGGTTTAGATCATAATCGGGAGCATTGTCGAACACAACGAGCAAATGATTGAGAAAACCAAATTCGGAATACACAGAGTCCTCCCGATCATAATCGGGTGCATTGACAAACCCAACGAGCGAATGATTGAGAAAACAAAATTCGGAATACACACAGTCCTCCCGATCATAATCGGGAGCATTGACAAACCCAACGAGCGAATGATTGAGAAAACAAAACTCGGAATACACACAGTCCTCTGATCATAATCGGGAGCACTGACAAACCCATCGAGCGAATGATTCAGAAAACATGTGCTCGGCATACCCATAGTCCTCCCGATCATAATCGGGAGCATTGTCAAACCCAACGAGCGAATGATTGAGAAAACCTAATTCGGAATACACACCGTCCTCCCGATCATAATCGGAAGCACTGACAAACCCAATGAGCGAATGATTCAGAAAACATGTACTCGGCAATTTTTTTTTTTTTTTTTTTGTACTCGGCATACCCATAGTCCTTCTGATCATAATCGGGAGCATTGTCAAACCCAACGAGCAAATAATTGAGAAAACCAAATTCGGAATATACACAGTCCTCCCGATCATAATCAGGAGCACTGACAAACCCAACGAGCGAATGATTCAGAAAACATGTACGCGGCAATTTTTTTTTTTTTTTTTGTACTCGGCATACCCATAGTCCTCCCTATCATAATAGGGAGCATTGTCAATCCTAACGAACGAATGATTGAGAAAAAACAAACTCAGAATACCCACAGACCTCCCGATCATAATCGGGGACATTGACAAACCAAACGAGCGAATGATTGAGAAAACCAAATTCGGAATACACAGAGTCCTCCCGATCATAATCGGGAGCTTTGTCAAACCCAACGAGCGAATGATTGAGAAAACAACAATCGGAATACACACAGTCCTCCCGATCATAATCGGGAGCACTTACAAACCTAACGAGCAAATGATTCAGAAAACATGTACTCGGCATTTTTTTTTTTTTTTTATTTGACTCAGCATACCCATAGTCCTCCCTATCATAATCGGGAGCATTGTCAAACCCAACGAACGAATGATTGAGAAAAACCAAACTCAGAATACCCACAGTCCTCCTGATCATAATCGGGAGCATTGACAAACCCAACGAGCGAATGATTGAGAAAACCAAATTCGGAATACACAGAGTCCTCCCGATCATAATTGGGAGCATTGACAAACCCAACAAGCGAATGATTGAGAAAACCAAATTCGGAATACACACAGTCCTCCCGATCATAATCGGGAGCATTGTCAAACCCAACGAGCGAATGATTGAGAAAACCAAATTAGGAATACACACAGTCCTCCCGATCATAATCGGGAGCATTGACAAACCCATCGAGCGAATGATTCAGAAAACATGTGCTCGGCATACCCATAGTCCTCCCGATCATAATCGGGAGCATTGTCAAACCCAACGAGCGAATGATTGAGAAAACTAAATTCGGAATACACACAGTCCTCCCGATCATAATCGGGAGCACTGACAAACCTAACGAGCGAATGATTCAGAAAACATGTACTCGGCATTTTTTTTTTTTTTTTTTTTTTGTACTCGGCATACCCATAGTCCTCCCTATCATAATCGGGATCATTGTCAAACCCAACGAACGAATGATTGACAAAAATCAAACTCAGAATACCCACAGTCCTCTTGATCATAATCGGGAGCATTGTCAAACCCAACGAGCGAATGATTGAGAAAAACCAAACTCAGAATACCCACAGTCCTCCCGATCATAATTGGGAGCATTGTCAAACCCAACGCGCGAATGATTGAAAAAACCAAACTCGGAATACACACAGTCCTCCCGATCATAAAAAAAACAATCCTAAAACCTGTCAAAGAAAACTTGATCCACCGAATGCCTAGACGGAACAGGCAAAAGGGCTAAATTCTTCTGGGCTGTGACATTTCATCAGTCATGCTATGCAAGTCAAGCAGGCCTCAACTACACATCTTTGCTTTACCTATTGCAGTACTGGGCCACTAAAACAAACCTAGTAAATAGGTAGGTGGCCGAGGTGGGCAAGAATACAGTAAAATAGAAGAACTGCAGGTGTACATGATCCATATGTCAGTGTCATGTAAAGTACCAATCACAACATAAACACCCAACCACACTCCCGGCAAAGATTAACCAATAAACAAGGCAACCTGTTGGCAAGCAGTAACTTGGTCAACACAGGCACAAGGCAGCTAAGTCTGGGCTACAATTGCAGTCTACCACTACAATGCAATTCATAACCAAACCAGACGCTATGGAAATCTTGGAACGGTAGCTAAGGATGCATGCCATATGGGTATGCAGTACTGTCCGCCATTACTCTGACGCAGGTGCAAGCGGGTAACCATCATGCAGGTAGGCAGGCCTCAGGAAGGTGCAGGCGGGTGCAGAGCTGTTCGCCAGTACTCCGGCGCAGGTGCTGGCCCGGCGCGTGTCCTGGTCTGGTCTGGCAGATGCAGGCGGGTAACCGCCATGCAGGTAGGCAGACCTATCCAGTGCTCCGAGCGCTAGTGCTCCTGGCTATCTGCCCAGCATCCACCAGAGAAGGTGCTAGGCAGGACAGTGACAGTGAAATGCATTGCGCAAAGGGTGCGAGAATTAGAAGCAACTCGGGGGTTATTCACAACCACCCGGTGCTAATGCAGATGCGCAGCAAGGCGATGCAGAAAGCGAAAGGCAAAGCAGCAGATCATGAGAACAGAGCTGAAGTGAATTCCCATAGCAGTGAAATGCATTGCGCAAAAGGTGCGAGAATTAGGTGCAACTCGGGACCATGCAGGGCCACCCGGTGCTAATGCGGATGCGCAACAAAGCAATGCAGGATGCGAAAGGCAATTTGCGCAAGGCATGAAAGGAGGTGAAAGCGCAAGGCATGAAAAGAGGTGAAAGCGCAAGGCATGAAGCAAAGCCTTACCGACTTATCAAAACAGTCTTTCATGCATGCGCAGCAAGGGGGGGGCCCGGCAAGGGGGGTCAATCAATGCACATCAAGGGGTCATGCAAAGGGGTCAAGCTGCCAGGTCATGCAAAGGGGTCAAGCTGCCAGAGAAGGTGCTGGGCATGGCAATCAATGCACAGCAAGGAGTCATGCAAAGGGGTCAAGCTGCCAATCCATTGAGAAGGACACCAAGGCAGAGGCTGTGCAATCGGATGGAGACAATGTAGACATTGCTAAGGAGGAGGAGATGGAGGAGGAGGAAGATGGGGATGGGGGCATGGAGGAGGAGATTCTAGTGCAGCGATTGTACAGGCGCTGTTGTTACCCAACAAGTTAGCATTGGCCCTCTTTCTACAACGTGATAGCCTGTCATAAGTACTAAGTTGTACTTTCGAACTGTTGAGTTGTGAGTTGTGAGATAAATAATTATGAGCAATGCGTTCAAGACTTTGTAAACAGCTTTCACCTTCCTCTTGACTGTCCTCTATCAGCTTGAAATCACTCCGGTAGAGTGGACAGTAGATTAAAGCAGCGGAACAGACGCACCAATCTATACACGGAGACAAGGATAACGTTACAGACACAGGAGACCCATAAAGGGGCACCTGTGGTGAAAGGAGGCGGTAGACAGGAACCTAACAGGGTACAGATCAGACCGGAGACGTAGGTGACAGGAAGCTGCCACTGAGTCATCTCAAGATGACTCAGTCCCACGGGAAGCTGGCTCAGGAGAGCCGATAGTTCTAAGGGAGTACATAAGTAGTCACCAAGTCATAAAACGCGTGAGAGCACCGCTATACATGCTGATACTCCACCTATGACACAGGTGACATACAATAGTACTACTCCACCTATGGCACTGGTGACATAGAACTATATGTAACAAATTAAAAAAAAAAAATCAAAGAACTCCGAAAAAAAAATCGAGAGAAACTTCAAATGAAACCCGAAGGGTGTAAGGGAAGGTATGAAGCAAGGCAAAGAACCAAAATTTGCCAAGTGGATATAAGAGGACAACTAAATATCAAAGTCGGGTAACAACGGTATAGAAAACCCGATCCGGGAATAGGAACCTAATGCCAATCAATGATAACTTAAAGAAACTGTAAAATGTAACCAAAAATTCCAGAATACATGTAACCAAAAAAAATGGTTTAAGGAGAAGCAGTCATTCCAAACATGCGAATGAAACGCCAGAACACCATAGGATCAAGGGGCTTGGTGAAGGGGTCAGCACAGTTGTCCTTAGTGTTAACATAGGCAACATCCACCTGGCCATCCTCCACCAGCTCCTGGATATAGTGATGGATGACATCAATGTGCTTGTTGCGAGGGAGCAGCTGACAGTCATTGGCCCAGCTCAAGGACCCCAAGTTGTCACCCTGAATGGTGACCAGGTCACAAGGCAGCCCTAGATCAATTCTCAACTTTTTCAACCATTGCACCTCCCTGGCAGTCTGAGACAGGGCCTGATACTCAGCCTCACTGGAGCTAACAGCAACAGTGGGTTGCCTTTTGCTCATCCAATTCACAAGGCAGCCTTCAGCAAGCACAGCATAGCCAGTCTGAGATCTCCTGTCAGACCCATCATCAGCAAAGGATGAGTCACTGAAGACAGTAAAAGAGAAACCAGGGCTGTGAGTGTAAGTGAGGCCCAGATGGGAATGTTCTCTCAAATACAAAAGCAAGCGCTTGGCTGCAGCCCACAGGGGGGCAGTGGGTTGAGCAGAAAACCTGGACAGGTAGCTAACAGCAAAAGAAATATCAGGCCTTGTGCAGGTAGCCAGGTACAGCAAAGCCCCCACAAGAGAGAGGTACTGGCTATTAGAGGCCAGAGGTTCTCCAGGAGGATCAGTGACAGTGCACTTGGACATGGGAACTGAAAACTTGGGCTTGGTAGCAGCAGTGAGACCAAACTGCTCCACCAGCTCAACAATGTAGGAGTGCTGGGAGAGGTCGATCTTAACACACCTGCCGTCAGAATCAAGTGTACAAGTCATGTCCAATGAAAGGAACTGGACAGGTACACCCATTTCCTTGACTTCCCACCCAGCTGCTTCCATAGCCTTGATCAGCAAGGCATACCTATGCAGCTCACTAAAAGCACAGATAAAGTCATCCACATAGGTCAGGACATAGCTCCACCCACCAGTAGAATCCCTCCTGAAATACAGAGCAGGTTCAGCTTTGCACATGGTAAAACCGTGGGCAACCAAAACCTGCTTTACATCTTTGCTCCAAGCCCTGGGTGCCTGCTTCAAACCATAAAGAGATTTAATTAGCTTGCACACAAGGGGAACATTGTCAGGACCAAGTTCATGAAAGCCCTCAGGCTGGTAGCAGAACAGGTCCAGACCAGGTTCCAGCTTGGCATTCAAGAATGCAGTCTTGATGTCCAGCTGCCTGACAAACATTTTTCTATGAGTGATGGCAGCAAGGAGCACACGAAGACCTGCTTTAGAGGAGACGGGGGCATATACATCATGGTAGTCCAGCCCAGGACGTTGCAGAAAACCACGAACTACAAAACGAGCTTTAAAACGCAAAGAACCATCAGCCCCATGTTTCTTGACAAATAACCATCTGCCAGATAGAATCCTCTGCCTAGGAGGCTGTGGAGTGAGGACCCAAGTGCCATGAGCATGGAGGGAGGCCATCTCATCCTTCATAGCCTGCAGCCAGAGATCTCTGTCTGGGTTGGTAGGTAACATTGCAGTTTTATAAGAGAGTTCAGTAGAGGTAGAAATAAAAGCCCCCACGTACAAGCAGTGTACTTGTACATGGGCAGCGGGGATATCAGCAGTATCAGCAGTAACCGGTAATAAAGCCCCCAGCGCAGCACTCATGCGTGGTTGAACAAGGCCGGCCTCCTTTGCCTCTAAATCGTCGAAGCCTGGGTACACTGGAACACCCCAGCCATACGCAGTATCTGACCCGGACCAGTGTTCGAGGTCATCACTCACATCGTCTGTGACGGCCACATCGTCGCAATGCCTGGTCCGGTATAAACCACCAGGTATAGCAGGGGGTGAAGTGATCAACAACTCCCGCGAGCTATCCGAATAGGTGGACGGGGGGTGGCGACTAGTGGGCAGTGGACCTGTACTAGGTTCCACTATGACCCGAGGCTGTCCTAATCCTACGACTTCACCGACGAAACGTGGCGCAGAGGAAGGCCCGGCGACCCCCTGAGATTCGAATAAATTAGAGCTTGAAGGAACATCAGACTCCCCCTGGCCCAATGCCGCCGCACGCGATACAGCACCATCATTACCTGGCCTGAGACGCATCGTCATCCCATGACCAGTAAAGCGGTCAACAATCGGGGTTGGTAAAGGGCCCAGGACATTGTCAGTAGTATCAAGCCCTTTACCGATGATAGCGGCAGGGGTGCGAGAAAAATACTGAGATCCATCATAGGGAAAGAGCCCAGGGATACAGTTATAGCTAAACTGTTCATAGAAGAGCACATCACGACTCTCTACCACCTGGCGCAACTTCGGAACCCAAACAAAATAACCCTTACTCACCAGAGAATACCCAACCAGTCTACCAGATAACGCCCTTTCGTCAAGCTTATTGCGCTTCTTCCCATTCACTAAGGTAACATAGCATGGGCACCCGAACACGCGCAATAACGATACATCAGGTAGAACCCCAAAGAACAACTCATAAGGAGTCTTGTCACCCTGATTAGGCAGCCGGTTGCGTAGGTAACACGCGGCGAGGAAGGCATAGGGCCAGAAGGACTTAGTGAGCTTAGACTCCAAGTGAATGCTCCTAGCTACGTTCTGAAGGACCCCATTGTACCGTTCCACAGTCGCATTCTGCTGAGCAGTGTAAGCCATGGACAATTCATGCACAGCACCAACCGATTCTAACCAATCCTCGAACCACTTCACTATAAATTCCTTAGCCCTGTCAGACCTAAGACACTTGAAAACAAATCCATGCAGCTGAGTCATCCATCTGAGGATGGTAGTTTGAACTGCTAAGGGAGCTTCATCCCTGGTTCTCAAGCACAAGACCTCAGCATAGCCAGAGTATTGGTCAGTGAGACACAGAACATAAAACTCCCCACGCAAGCCCCTAATATTAAATGGCCCCATGATGTCCAAGTGAAGGCGTTGTAATGGGGCACGGATCCTAGTTTTGCTTTCTTTAGGAAAAGGGATACGTTTTCCCTTTGCCTTCTGACAAGCATCACATGGGATCTTAGACAGTCTTTGCACCTGTTGGAGAGTGAGGGGTAAGTTCTGATCCAAACCCTTCCTTACAAGGTTGTGCATGGCATCATAGCCAGGGTGACCCAGCCGCCTATGCCACAACCATTCAGGAGTGGTAGGGATCACAACTCCACCATCCTCATCAACATCAAGAGCAAAAGCTGGATAATCTTCAGCACCATACAAACGGCCACGAGGGGTGTGACAAGGCCTACATGCAAACTTGTACACACCATCACTGGAGGCAGGGAAAGACCACAGAACAGAAGAGCCCTGTGTGGCAGTACAACTAAGACTATCAAAAGAAATCTTGCAGTTGTGAGCATGGGCAACAGCATTTACTGACATGAGGTTCACCGGACAGTGTGGGATGTAGAGAACATTGGTTAAAGTGATTGGTGTTGGTAACCAATCACTACATAACACAATAGAACCCTGACCCACAGACCGTTGAACCACACCATCACCAAATTTAACTGCTGGCCCAGTCTCAGAAGCATGAAACACAGTGAACAAAGACATATCACCCGTGATTGACATCCCAGCTCCAGAATCAACATGCCAGACACCCTCAGACAGGCTCGGGCTGCAGACATTTGAAAATTTCGCAGTGCAAGAGAAAAGGACAGAGCGTACCTCCTATTTCTTGTCCAAAGCATACCCATCAATCTGAGCCTGCAAAGAGGCCAGCTGCCGCGGAGTAAGCACACCTGGAAGGGCCAAGGCCATGGGCACCGGATTGGTAACCGGTGCACCAGGCTTGGTCTTACGCAGGTGCGGATGCTTCGTGAAACAGCGATCCTCCGAGTGGGTCGTCTTGCTGAGGCATGGGCCCCAAGTGCAATCCAGACGTCGCTTGTTGGAACCAGAACCCTGAGAACCAGATCCCTGCCCACGCTGAAACGCAGCATTGGCAGGAACCTGGGGAGCGTCCCGGGACCAACCAGGATGCCTGGAGTCGGACCTGGGGAGAGCAATGTTCAAAATGTCGAGAGACCGATATGCCTCCAGACAAGACCAGTAATCTACAGTCTGTCTGTTAGCCAACATCATACCGTACTGGATCCGCAGCGATTCAAATCGGATCAAACGGATCCCATTCACAATGGTTTCCATGGCGTGGCGCTGAGTGACAGGATGTCCAGCACTGCGGAGGTCAGTGCACAGACTGCGAACCATGCGAAAGAAATCATCGACACGGTCAGAAGGGCCCATGTGCGCATTATGAAGTTCGATACGCATGAGAGGGGCTCTAGAGGCAAGGGCATCAGACTGCGTCTTCCGGATATCCAAAAGGATATCCCGAGGGGTGGCAAAGTCCTGGTATACCTTGACCATATCGTCCTCCATGTTCGCGAGCATCATAGTTAAACACATGAACTCCTGACGTTCGAGAGGCAGTGCACTGAACCCCAACAGTGCAGGATCAAACCGAGACTCACCATGAATGAGGGTATTAGACCCAGCTCCATTCGCAGAAGGGACAGGAGCCAAGGACCTACGAATGTCCATGAAATACTCCGCAGCAAGACCAGCGTCAAGAGCGCGCTGGTCGTCTATGTTCCTAATCACAGGAATGGACCTCGCAACACTCATAAGCAGCTCGAAATCTGGGCTAACAGGACACAGAGGGACAGGCACTCGCACAAACTGATAACCAAGCTTCTCTTGATCACTACGCCTCGTACCACCAAAGGAAACACCATGATCTGGGGGATACAGAATCCCAGAAGTGACTGGACCAAGAAAAGAACGACACCTGGTACCAAGCTCAGAGAAAGCCATCACTCGGCGATGCCTCAGCTTCACACTAACATTTGCCATTGTAGCCTGCATATCCATCCGACCGTACAAAGAGCGGTTCAAGGACTCACCATCCCGTCGATCCTGGTTGATCAGGCGGTAGTCCCGCAAGTTCAAAGTCGGAGGAGATCCACCAGTGAGCAGATGCTCCCAAGATTCGCATGACCGCGTATATAGCATAGGAGGAGGGCCAGGGGCAGGAGGCAGCTCCACCGGCGGAGGCGGAGGGGGTTCCAGGGAGGCACCAGCAGCAGAGGTGCGTGCAGAGGAAACAGCAGCCTCGCGAGAGCGAGTGTGGTAGCCAGGGAGGCCACGCTCCATGGGGGCAGATGCAGAGGAAAAAGAAGCAAAGCCCTTCAAGAAAGTGGGCTTAGCCACCTCCGGGTAAGCCGGGGGAACAGGCTCAAAGGGAGGCGCCGACGAAGGCTGAGGCTGATACACAGGCGAAAGCTCTCGATTAGGCATCTGCTGATCAGCAGGCTCATACACCGGCGAAACAGCGGAAGTCTCAAAGACACGAGTGGCAGCAGCAGATGGGGTCACGCCACCGAAGTCAGCACTCGTAGCACTCTTCAAGTCCTCCTCATCATCAGTAGTAGTAGAGTAGTCTTCATCATAATTGAAGGGGACGCAATGAGGCTGCGGGTCTGATGCACAACGGATGATCTGTGTCTGTACACAACACAGCTTCATCAGGACATCCTCAACATCAGAGGACAGGCGTCGAACATTGAGAGAAGGAACCGTAAAGTTGGAGGATTGATCGGGGGGGGTTACTTCCTTGATGGCGGAAGGACCCTCCTCTCCGGCAGCAAAGGCCGCTGGCGCGCAGTCATCTAGCCATTCTAGAGGAACCTGCAACCCCGTCGGGAGGATTCGGTCGCATCCATTGCTCACAATGACACTGCGGATCCCACGAGCCCATGAAACACCATTTAGTTTGGTAAGTTTCACAAGGCCGGCAGGAGGCCCTCGCGGAAGTTGCATTATCAAAGCAGTGGTAGTGATGAGGAGCCCAGTAACCTATCAGCTTGAAATCACTCCGGTAGAGTGGACAGTAGATTAAAGCAGCGGAACAGACGCACCAATCTATACACGGAGACAAGGATAACGTTACAGACACAGGAGACCCATAAAGGGGCACCTGTGGTGAAAGGAGGCGGTAGACAGGAACCTAACAGGGTACAGATCAGACCGGAGACGTAGGTGACAGGAAGCTGCCACTGAGTCATCTCAAGATGACTCAGTCCCACGGGAAGCTGGCTCAGGAGAGCCGATAGTTCTAAGGGAGTACATAAGTAGTCACCAAGTCATAAAACGCGTGAGAGCACCGCTATACATGCTGATATCCTCTACAATTGATTTTGTATTGGAATACTTCGAAGGAACTTTCTCTCTCTCCAAACGAGCAAATCAATGTTACAATTGAAATTGAAGGGAATAGTCTCTTTCTCCGGAATGCAACAAAACAATCTTACATAATAAATTGTAAGATATTTTCGTAAAATACACCAAAAAAGCAAAATCAATCAATTTGCGAAAACGATCTTACAAAATAAATTGTAAGATATTTTCGTAAAATACACCAAAAAAGCAAAACCAATTAATTTGCGAAAACGATCTTACAATATTTATCGTAAGATTTCAGTAAATAAAAAATCCGTTCGGAAGCAGGAACGCCCATTATATTTTGACTGATACGTGCGTGTTCCCTCTGTTTTTCTCCCACACTGTAACTGGGATGTGCGTGATTTCACACACATGCATACAGTTTTAAATATTTTGACTAGTGCGTGCGATTCCCCCCTGTTTTCAAACACCTTTTGACAGGGAAGTGCGACAGTGCGTGTTTTCACACACATTTTGCAGGGGGCGTTGCGTGAATAACTTTAAACAGCCTGGTAACTAATAGGCACACGAGCTACCAAATCAACATCGAAGGAGCAGGGCAGGGCAGTTACATAGTTTTTATTTTCAGCTACGAGCAACAGCTTCTAGGCAACTCCATGGTCTCTCTCTTCATCCGAACCTTCAGCAACCTAGGCACCTGGGAGCGGATATCAACTGCTTTCCGGTGCTCCTGGAATCTTTGGGGTTGGCCCAGTGGCAGTCTCAGGGAGCTGCTTCGAAGCTGGTGCTGGTAGCTGCAACGAAAAACACAGTGCTCCCTGGTTTCCTGACCAAACTGACGCCACCTTCTGCAACTTGAAGCTGAAACAATCAGCTGTCCGGAATACCCGAACGAAAAAAATCTCCAGATTTTTTGAAGAGGGATTAGCCCCATTAAAATGTCCGTTCGTCCGTCCGTGTGTCACAAACCAAATTTTCAGGTTTTATGAAAAATATAAAAAAAGTTGAACATTCTATATTTTTGATGAATTATAAGACTTATTTATACCGGACAAATTCTGACCAGAGCACGTATGAGCATCGCAATTCATGAAATGGAGCTCAGGTTGGGCCAAATAGCTACAATTCACGGTTAACAATTTGATTTCAGGGTGTTTTGAGCTAACATTTCAAATTTGAACCACTTCAACATGTGCGCAACATAGGATTGGGAGCAGAATTGTCGTCAAAAATTGGAGGCGAAACATGCAAGCATCACAATGGACGAAACATTCCCCTCGGGCACTAGTGCTATAATTAGCCCACGGACCCCACCTCAGGGCCGTGCGTGGGGCAGGGGCGGTGGCCACCGGGCGGGGGCAGGGGCGGGGCAGGGGCAGGGGGCAGGGACGGGGACGGGGCGGGGGCCCACCGGCGGGGGCCACCGGGCGGGGGCAGTGGCAAGCCTCGCCACCTGCCGCTGGCCAAAAACCCGTTCAGCAGGACGGGATATACCGTTCACGTCTGGGCTGGGCGGAAACATGCAATACCTTGAACAAATTCCGTAAAATCAGCCAGACACCTGATTGGCCTCATTTTTCTTGCATCAAATTCTTAAAAAAAGTCGATCTACATACATGCATTTCATTACATTACAGAAACGTTCAATACTGCTTAAAAATCAACAACCCTCCAACAACTCTCTTTTTCGTCACCTTGTAGTTAACAATGCTAAATCATCAATCGATTCATTGGAATTCAATTAATTTAAAGCCTCCAGGCGCCCTTCGAATTTAATCCAATTCGAATTGATACAATTTAAAGCAATTACATGCATTCAAATCACGTCAATTAAATTAAATGGAAAGGAATACATCGAATTAAAATAACACAACATTAAATACAATCAAATTCAATTAATTAAAATACATTGAATTAAGGATCCTAATCATTTCATTCGGGACGCGCCTTCAGGCGCCCTTAATGTTATGGCGTCATCATTTATTTATTTATGATGGCGTCCGATGCGTCGTCATTTTTGTACGATTGAAGGCGCAGGATGGCGTCACCATTTATTTATTTCCTAACATGGTTGGGCAAGTCCATTTAGCCTATTTGGCCTACCCCTGAACTGTAACAGACATGCATGACAAGCGTGGAAGAGAGAAGATGCACTGACTTTCGAATCCTAGTGTTTATACTCTTTACCTGCGCCAACCTACCGGTTCTTAAACCAAAGCGCGTGTGCAAAAATTACGCTGATATTTGGAAGTCTGCCTCTGTGGAGCCTGACGATTCAAGCCTGTGGTTAACTGCAATTAGTAACTAGAACTTTTTCGTTTTTACTGTAAAACCTGGTTATCAACTGCAACCCTCGGCTGGGTAGTCATGGCCCTATGCTGGGTTGCCACAATTATTCAAGCCGAGGATGTCCAGCTTGTAGGAGTGCGCCAACCTGTGGTTAAAACCTGGTTATTAACTGCAACCCTTGGTTATTAACTGCAGCCCTGCTGGGTATTTCGTACTATCTCCGTCTTACTCTCTCTCCCTTCCTCCCTCCCTCCCTAACTGGTCAATTTCAACATGTAACAAGGATATGTAATTGGGCAAAATCATAATATATATAATATATTTTATATATATTGACTGATACGTGCGTGCTCCCTCTGTTTTTCTCCCACACTGTAACTGGATGTGCGTGATTTCACACACATGCATACAGTTTTAAATATTTTGACTAGTGCGTGCGATTCCCCCCTGTTTTCAAACACCTTTTGACAGGGAAGTGCGACAGTGCGTGTTTTCACACACATTTTGCAGGGGGCGTTGCGTGAATAACTTTAAACAGCCTGGTAACTAATAGGCACACGAGCTACCAAATCAACATCGAAGGAGCAGGGCAGGGCAGTTACATAGTTTTTATTTTCAGCTACGAGCAACAGCTTCTAGGCAACTCCATGGTCTCTCTCTTCATCCGAACCTTCAGCAACCTAGGCACCTGGGAGCGGATATCAACTGCTTTCCGGTGCTCCTGGAATCTTTGGGGTTGGCCCAGTGGCAGTCTAAGGGAGCTGCTTCGAAGCTGGTGCTGGTAGCTGCAACGAAAAAACACAGTGCTCCCTGGTTTCCTGACCAAACTGACGCCACCTTCTGCAACTTGAAGCTGAAACAATCAGCTGTCCGAATACCCGAACGAAAAAAATCTCCAGATTTTTTGAAGAGGGATTAGCCCCATTAAAATGTCCGTTCGTCCGTCGTGTGTCACAAACCAAATTTTCAGGTTTTATGAAAAATATAAAAAAAGTTGAACATTCTATGTTTTTGATGAATTATAAGACTTATTTATACCGGACAATTCTGACCAGAGCACGTATGAGCATCGCAATTCATGAAATGGAGCTCAGGTTGGGCCAAATAGCTACAATTCACGGTTAACAATTTGATTCAGGGTGTTTTGAGCTAACATTTCAAATTTGAACCACTTCAACATGTGCGCAAAACATAGGATTGGGAGCAGAATTGTCGTCAAAAATTGGAGGCGAAACATGCAAGCATCACAATGGACGAAACATTCCCCTCGGGCACTAGTGCTATAATTAGCCCACGGACCCCACCTCAGGGCCGTGCGTGGGGCAGGGCGGGGGGCCACCGGCGGGGGCAGGGCGGGGCCAGGGCAGGGGCAGGGACGGGGAAACGGGGGCGGGGCCCCCCCTGCGGGGCCACCGGGGGGGAGTGGCAAGCTCGCACTGCCGCTGGGCCAAAAACCGTTCAGCCGGACGGGGATAGCCGTTTCACGTCTGGGCTGGCGGGGAGGGTAGGAGGAAACATGCAATACCTTGAACAAATTCCGTCAAATCAAGCCAGGACACCTGCTGGCCTCCATTTTGCTTGCATAAATTCTTTAAAAAAGTCGATCCTACATAATGCATTTTCCTTACATTACCGAACCGTCTAATATGCTCAAAATCAACAAACCCCTCCAACAATACTCTCTTTTCGTAACCTTGTGTTAACCAATGCTAATATCATCAATCGATCATTGGGAATTCAATTAGTTTAAAGCCTCCAGGCGCCCTTCGAATTTACCAATTCGATTGGATACCATTTTTAAAGTAATTAACATGCATCACATCAGTTAAATCAAATTAAATGGAAAGGAATACAATCGAATGAAATATTAACACACATTAATAACAATTAAATTTCAATGAATCTAAAATACATTGAATTTAAGGATCCTATCATTCAATTCGGGACGCGCCTTCAGGCTGCCCTTAATGTTAGTGGCTTCAGCATTTATGATTTAGGTGGGCGTCCGATTGCGTCGTCATTGTTTTAGAGTGAAGGCGCAGGAGGGCCGTCACATTTTATTGATTGCTAACAGTGGTGGGGGCACGGCCATTGAGCCGATTGGCCACCCTGAACTGTAACAGACATGCAGGACAAGCGGGGAAGGAGAAGATGCACCTGACTTGCGACTCCTAGTGGGTGAGACGCTTTACCCTGCCGCCAACCTACGGTTTCTGCAACCAAAAGCGCGTGTGCAAAAATTACCGCTGATATTGGAGTCTGCCTCTGTGGAGTGACGATTCAAGCCTGTGGTTTAACTGCCATTCGTAAACTAGAACTTTTTCGTTTTTACTGTACAAACCTGGTATCAACTGCACCCTCGGCTGTGTAGTCATGGCCCTCTGCGGGTTGCCACATATTCAAAGCCGAGGATGTCCAGCTTGTAGGAGTGCGCCAACCGGTGCGTTTTTTACAAACTGGTTATTTACACTTGCAACCCTTGGTATTAACTGAGCCCTGCTGGGGTGGGTATTTCGTACTATTCTCCGTCTACTCTCTCTCCGTTCCTCCCTCCTCCCTAAACACGGTCAATTGTCAAAAGGTAACACGGCTATGTAAATTGGGGCAAAACATCCTATCTCTAATAGATATTTAGTATATATTGACTGATACTGAGGTGACCTCTGTTTTTCTCCAACCCTTTAACTGGGATGGCGTGATTCACACAACATGCAACAGTTGTAAAATTTGGACTAGTGCGTGCGATTCCCCCCGTGTTTTCAAACACCTTTTGAAGTGATAGGGCGACAGTGGCGTGTTTCACACACATTTTGCATCGGGGCGTGCGGAATAACTGTAAACAGCCTGGTAACTAATAGCACACGAGCTACCAAATCACCATCGAAAGGATCAGGGCAGGGCAGTACCTAGTTGTTATTTTCAGCTCCGAGTAATAACAGCTTCTAGGCAACTCAGGTTCTCTCCTCATCCGACCCGTCAGCAACTAGGCACCTGGGGAAGCGGGCTATAACTGCTTTCCGGGTGCTCATGGCATCTTGGGGTTGGCCCAAGTGGCCGT
>JACBWV010000610.1:125224406-125305706 GCA_013435795.1 Chlamydomonas sp. ICE-L | reverse complement strand
GCACAGCAAACAAAAAAAAAATCACCACAAGAAAGAAAATGACACACACACCACCACCACAACAACAGCAGAATGGCCAAAACAACACACCAATCATCAAAATACACACCAAATCACACCAAACACAAACACAACTCACCTATTCCACAAGGTCAACACGAACCACATTACATCATTTTTTCATCTTTGTTTTTGGGTAAGCATAAGCATGGTTATGATTTTTACCTACAATCATGGGTTAATTGATATTGTTATACATGGTGCATTGTAGCATGGCATGTTTGGTTTATACCTTCATGCATGGTAACTTGTTAGTATGTTGTCGTAAACATGGTGTGGCATAGCATGGTATATTGGTATGGTCTCTCGTGGTGGCAGCATAGCATGGCAATGTTATGGTTTATACCAACATGCATGATACAAAGGTATATTGGTTGTGGTATGGCATGGTGTAGCATGGCATGGTATGGTTTAAACCTACATGCATGTTAGCATGGTAGTAGGGTGTGCTATGGCATGGTATGGTGTATTCCAGCATGCATGATACAATGTCCTAATGGTGTGCTATGGCATGGTGTAGCATAGCATGGTATAGTTTGTACCTACCTGCATAGTATATTGGTATGGCATGGCATGGTGCACCATAGCATGGCATGTCATGGTTGATATATATTATATATGTAGTATGTATGCTTTAGGCCTCTGATGACCCCCCTAGGTTCCACGTGTCACATTGTACATTAGTTTGTCTCTCTCCATCTGTGCTGCTGATCCCAGCAAACTCTGCACCCAAACATTTGGCTCGTAGTTGGAGTGCGCATGACTAGAGATATCAGCATTGCAGCGGTCATGATCCTTCTCAAAAGTTTTCAAATGTTGTGTAGCTTATTCTGCCATGAGGACCTACTTACTCCACTACTTTTGAAACTCCCAGCCTCCCTCCTCTCACTTTCTCGCATTCTGCATATCAACTATTTCTCGACTATTTGCCCCATGTCCTGCCCGTGACTTCTAATGTGTTCAGGGTTTAGTTGCTTAGTGGTTTGAATGCTAGCGGTTGACCATAATTCAGATGCCACGTGTCCAGGCTGTCTAGACTATGTTTTCAATCCTACGCACGCGAGGGACACGCCCAGCCGACTCTACAACCTCATTGGCAAAACACGTGTCCGACCGCAAATCACACTGCAAAATCGTAGTACGATCTTGTATTAGGCAACAAGCGGCTTGTGTCCTGGGGGTCCCGAATGAATTGCCATAAATGTGGGGAATGAAGCCACATCAAGCTTGTATGCGGCTGACCGAACAAATTCAACTATACCTCTAATTGGTTACATTTCCTGTGCATCAACTGCTTGCAAATATAGTCCATCTACAAGACAGTCCAGGCACGTTTAATACTCCTTCAAATTTAACCCTACAAAATGTCAATTGTCGTAGTAAATGAAGCTACATCCATCGATTCAATTCAACTAAATCCAAATATATTGAATTCAAATAAATACAATTCAAATCAATTAAATGCATTCAATTCAAGTCAATACAACACAATTTTGATTCTATCAAATTAATTAAATCAATTTTAATTAATTAATTAATTAATTAACTAATTCATACAATTAAATTTAATTGATAATTAATTAAATATAATTTAATTAATTAGTTGATTAATCAATTAATTAATAACTTATAATTAATCAAACAATTTAACATAATTTGATTAATTCATTTTAATCTTATTATTCATTAATTAATACAATTTATTTATTTAATTAAACAATTATACAATAAATTTTTTAATTAAATACAGATTATTTAAAACATTTTCATTCGGGAAGCGCCTCCAGGCGCCCTTTATTTGAAGAGGGATTAGCCCCATTAAAATGTCCGTTCGTCCGTTCATCTGTGTATCACCAACCATTTTTTCAGGTTTAAGAAAAACATCAAAAAAGTTGAACATTCTATATTTTTGATGAATTATAAGACTTTTTTATACCGGACAAATTCTCACCAGAGCACATATGAGCATCGCAATTCACGAAAAGGAGCTCAGGTTGGGCCAAATAGCTACAATTAACGGTTAACAATGTGATTTCAGGGTGCTTTGAGCTATCATATCAAATTTAAACCACTTAAACATGTGCGCATACATAGGTTTGGGAGCAGAATTGTCGTCAAAAATTCGAGGCGAAACATGTAAGCATCACAATTTACGAAACATCCCCCTAGGGCACGTGCTATTAAGGGCGCCTGGAGGCGCGTCCCGAATGAAATTATTCGAATCCTTAATTCAATGTATTATATTAATTAAATTGAATTGTATTTAATGTTGTGTTATTTTAATTCGATTTATTCCTTTCCATTTAATTTAATTTACGTGGTTTGAATGCATGTAATTGCTTTAAATTGTATCAATTCGAATAGGATAAAATTTGAAGGGCGCCTGGAGGCTTTAAATTTATTGAATTCCAACGAATGGATTGATGATTTAGCATTGTTAACTATAAAGTGACGAAAAAGATAGTTTTTGAAGGGTTGTTGATTTTTAAGCAGTATTCAACGTTTCTGTAAAGTTATGAAATGCATGTATGTAGAGTGATTTTTTTTTTTAAGAATTTGATGCAAGAAAAATGAGGCCAATCAGGTGTATGGTTGATTTTACGGGATTTGTACAAGATATTGCATGTTTCGGCCCAGCCCAGACGTGAACGGTATGTCCCGTCCTCCTGCACGGGTTTTTGGCCAGCGGCAGGTGGCGTGGCTTGCCCCTGCCCCCGTGAACGGAATGTCCCCACCGGGACATACCGGTGGGCCCCCGCCCCCACCCCCGCCCCTGCCCCACGCACGGCCCTGAGGTGGGGTCCGTGGGCTAATTATAGCACGTGCCCTAGGGGAATGTTTCGTCCATTGTGATGCTTACATGTTTCGCCTCGAATTTTTGACGACAATTCTGCTCCCAAACCTGTGTATACGCACTTGTTTAAGTGGTTCAAATTTGAAATGTTAGCTCAAAACACCCTGAAATCAAATTGTTAACCGATAATTGTAGCTTTTTGGCCCAACCTGAGCTCCTTTTCGTGAATTGCGATGCTCATGTGTGCTCTGGTGAGAATTTGTCCGGTATAAATAAGTCTTATAATTCATCAAAAATATAGAATGTTCAATTTTTTGATGTTTTTCATAAAACCTGAAAATGTGGTTGGTGACACACGGACGAACGGACGAACGGACGAACGGACGAACGGACGAACTAACGGACATTTTAATGGGGCTAATCCCTCTTCAAAAAATCTGGAGATTTTTTTCATTCGGGTATAATTAGCCCACGGACCCCACCTGAGGGCCGTGCGTGGGGCAGGGTTGGTGGCCATCGGGCGGGGGCGGGGGCAGGGGCGGGGCCGAGGCCGGGGGCAGGGGCGGGGGCGGGGGCGGGGGCCACCGGGCGGGGGCAGTGGGGCGGGGGCCACCGGGCGGGGGCAGGGGCGGGGGCAGGGGCAAGCCACGCCACCTGCCGCTGACCCAAAACCCGTGCAGGAGGACGGGACATACCGTTCACGTCTGGGCTGGGCCGAAACATGCAATACCTTGTACAAATTCCGTAAAATCAACCAGACACCTGATTGGCCTCATTTTTCTTGCATCAAATTCTTTAAAAAAATCCAATCTACATACATGCCTTTCATTTCATTACAGAAGCGTTCAATACTGCTTAAAAATCAACAACCCTTCAAAAACTCTACTTTTCGTCACTTTATAGTTAACAATGCTAAATCATCAATCGATTCATTGGAATTCAATTAATTTAAAGCCTACAGGCGCCCTTCGAATTTAATCCAATTCGAATTGATACAATTTAAAGAAATTACATGCATTTAAATCACGTTAATTAAATGAAATGGAAAGGAATAAATCGAATTAAAATAACACAACATTAAATACAATTATATTCAATTCAATTCATTAAAATACATTGAATTAAGGATCCGAATCATTTCATTCGGGACGCGCCTCCAGGCGCCCTTAATACTTTGAAAGCTAGAAATAGAGTGGGAGTGGACTGTGTCCGCCAGTTTAAGGGCACACAGTCTGTCAAGTCCAAGCGTAGCCATATAAGTCAAAAAAGAGGTTGGGATAGTACCCGTTGTTCCAATTGTGATAACTACGTAGTGAACAAGATATCCAGCCGATTGGAGGCCATCCACTAGGCTAGCATGCTGGGCATGTTTAGTGATAAACTTGGTAGCATGGTTGGTATCAGAGCAGTAGCCAAGCTCAAGGAGCCAAATTTCTTTATCTTTTAGGAAGGTAGGATAGGAGAGTCTATGTCAGATAGGATGGCAAGGTCAGGTCTCATTCTCCTCCAGTCCTCTTCAGAATTCAGAGTCAGATATGTTATAAACTTGCCCCTCTAGTAAACGTCTGCAGAATCGGATTGGATTGGACCGATTACATCATACACCCTCGCGGTGTCAAGTAGACTTTACCATGTAATGTAATGTAATGTAATGTAATGTAATGTAATGTAATGTAATGTAATGTAATGTAATGTAATGTAATGTAATGTAATGTAATGTAATGTAATGCAATGTAATGTAATGTAATGTAATGTAATGTAATGTAATGTAATGTAATGTAATGTAATATAATGTAATGTAATGTAATGTAATGTAATGTAATGTAATGTAATGTACTAATATAACATTGTAATGTAACATGGTAATGCAGCATTTAGGCTGCTCAGCGACGTCAGCGTTCACAGACAGAGTAAGCTTGGTGTGTATACATACCATTCTCCTTCATTCAGAATGCAATCAGCTAGGTTCATACCGTTTATAGGGGTAGCCTTTCAACACAAAATAGCTTGGTCTGTTGATCGACCAGCCATAAGGCTGCTCACAGTCTGCAGGGTGCAGGAGTTCACACGGGATGCACAAAGCAGCAAGACCATAATTTTGAGAAATTGAGACCCTGTTGATTTTGAGTTGTTATGAGATGAGAAGACAGTTCCATGAATCCAGTACCTACAAAAAAGGTAAAAATGTAAAGACGGCGACGATTATAAAGCAGCAATAATAAATGCATAACTACCACTACACAATACTACGGTACAGAAGGACAGCTTTAAATAGTTCCAAGGCATGTCCAGCCCCAGAGTCTGCCTGGTCCCATCCAGGCATCCAATGATAAATGAATGAATGAATGAATGAATGAATGAATGGATGAATGAATGAATGAATGAATGAATGAATGCATGAATGCATGAATGCATGAATGGATGAATGAATGAATGAATGAATGAATGCACGTGCAGCAGTACTGTACCCCTCACCGGCACTGGCCACCCCGGCAAAAGCTTATATCGTTTTCCACGTCATTTCTTCCATTGATCAGACCGAATCCAAATTTGATTAGCTTCTCCTCTAGTATCCCTGAATCGCGCGAGATGGACCTCGGTGAGCCCGATAGCGCTCGACGCTGAACTCCCTGCGCCTGAATTGCTCACCTCGGATTTTGTGTCAAACTTTTATCAGATCACAAGCCGTCTACTGAGCTCCGTAGCCTCGAAAGCGCAGAGCTGCCGCTTTCTCCTCAATGGAGTGGCACCGGCACTAAGTTCTCCTTCGGACGCAATTCCGGCCTGGTCAGTGGCTCAGTGATGGGGCGCCTTAGCTGGTGGCTAGTAGTCCTGTAGCCGCGATAGCTGCATTTCCACTTCAACTCGTTTTTCATTTGCTTCTGTTTATCTGCGTCCTCTGCATTCCACATGCATCGTGTTTACCTCTGCTCTACCACCTTGCCGTTTTGCTACTGGCGACGTCAGATCAAAATTGAGCAGTACGCGCTCGGTGCCTTCTAGACCTTGTTTCAATCTCAGCAGCAGCTGCTTTAATGCTCTGCCTCCGTTGCTGCCGACTATCCTTTTAAAGTCCAACTGTTATCCCTACAGTTTTCGAATCGCGCGAAATGTTCTCAGTATGTTCGGGCGATGATCTATGGGGCGTATGAGCTTCGTTGCATTCTAGCTGTAGGGTGGGATGTTGGGTGTGTGTCAGGCTGTTGGATGATGTGTGGAGTCTGGGTCTGGTTGTGGGCTGGGGTGGTGTGCGTGGTTCTGGCCGTGGCGTGAGGTGCGGGGGTGTGATTCTGGGTGTGGGGTGGGGTGTTAGGTGTGGGTCAGGCTGTGGAGTTGGGTGTTAGATGTGGGTCGGGCTGAAGTGTGAGGTGTTGGCCTGGCTGTGGTGTGGGGCGTGGGTCGGGCTGTGGGTGACATGTTAGGTGTGGGACAGGCTGTGTGGTGGTGTGTTGGATGTGGGTCAGGCTGTGGGTTGGGGTGTGTGGTGTGGGTCGGGCTGTGGGGTGGTGGGTGTTCAGCCCAACCAGTATGTAACACTCCACTCCACAGCCCTACCCACACCTATAAGCCAACCCCGCAATGCACCCGTCCCGCAGGCCGATCCGCGCCCTCCACCCCACCCCACAGCCAGACCCATGCCCCTCATCCCAACCCATAGCCGGAACCATAGCTAACACCCCTCCCCACCGCCAGACCCACACCCAACACGTCCCCCCCCCCCCCCCCCCCCCCCCCCCCCCCCCTACCAAACTACCCCCCTGCACACAGGAGGTTCCAAAGAGCAATCTCATTGGGCCTTGGGATGGTGCACCCCCACCGTCCTTTCCTACTGCCCAGTTTAACAGCAGCAGCAGCAGCAGTGCCAAGCCAACTTGGGACTCGGCCGCGCCCAACAGCTCCGCCCCCAGAATGGACAAGTGGGTAGGAGCGTCAAGCGTGGCAGCGGCGGCGGTTGATGGCAAGGCGGCTGGACGGTGGAGGGAGGATGATCGGCCCAGGTACGGCACTCAGTGGGTTACATGAAGTATTCCAGAAGTGGTGTGGTCAGGCTGTGTGTGTGTGTGTGTGTGTGTGTGTCGGAGGGGGTGGGAGTGTGGGGGTGCTGGGTAATGGAGAGAGGACGATCGGCCCTGCCCTGGTAGGTCACTCAGTGAGTTATATGAAGTATTCCAGAAGTGGTGTGGTCAGGCTGTGTGTATGTTTGGTGTGTGTGTATGTCAGAGTGGGTTGGGGTGCTGGGTGATGGAGGGAGGATGATCGGCCCAGGTAGGTCACTCAGTGGGTTACATGAAGTATTCCATAAGTGGTGTGGTCAGGCTGTGTGTATGTTTGGTGTGTGTGTGTATGTCAGAGGGGGTGGGGGTGCTGGGTAATGAAGGGAGGATGATCGGCCCAGGTAGGGCACTCAGGGAGTTATGAAATAGTCCTTGAGTGGTATGGTCGTCAGGCTGTTTGCGTATGTTTGTGGGGGTGTTTGACGATGGAGGGATAATGACCGGCCCAGGTAGGTCACACAAGGGGGTATGGAGTATTCCTTGAATGGTATGGTATTCAGGCTGTTTGCATGTAGGGGGTGGTGTGGGTGGGGGCGTTTGAAGATAGAGGGAGGGTGGTCGGCTCAGTTAGGGCACTCAGGGGGTTATGAAGTATTCCTAGAGTGTTATAGCCCTCAGGCTGTGTGTGTGTTTGTGTGTGTGTGTGCGTGTGTTTGTGTGCGTGTGCGTGTGTGTCCGTTTGTGTTTGTGTGTGTCTGTGTGTGTGTTTGTGTGTGTTTGTGTGTATGTGTGTTTGTGTGTGTGTGTGTGTGTGTGTGTGTGTCCATACTTCACACGCTGTTTTTGTGGCCCCAGCCAGCAATTTGGATTCTCGCCATCTTTAACAGCATCATAAACAATTATTATCCAAGCATTCTGATTTAAACACTCTTGGTCCAATCACACCAACACACACATGTTACATGTCACACACTCGCTTACCTGCGCACCCACACCCCCACTTACCTACACACCCACACCCACATCCACTTACCTACACCCACACCCACTTACCCACACCCGCACCCACTTACCCACTTACCCACACCCACTTACCCACTTACCTACACCCACTTACCCACTTACCCACCCCCACTTACCTACACACCCACACCCACATCCATAATAATATAATACATACCCCCACCCCCACTTACCTACACACCCACACCCACACCCACTTACCCACACCCACACCCACTTACCCACACCCACTTACCCACTTACCCACTTACCCACTTACCCACTTACCCACACCCACCCCCACTTACCTACACACCCACACCCACATCCATAATAATATAATACATACCCACACCTCCACGTACCCAAACACGCACACCCATAATAATCTAATACACCCCCACTTACCTACACACCCACACACCCACATCCATAACAAGATAATACACACCCACACCACCACGTACCCCCACAACCCCACACCCACACCCATAATAATCTTATACACACCCACACCACCACGTACCCACACACCCACACCCATAATAACATGTCACCCACCCACTTACCCGCCCACCCACCCACCCACACCCATAATAATATATTACCCACCCACACCTTCACGTACACAAACACCCACACACATGTTTGCCTAGCCTTAGGTGGAGTGGTGCACCAGCTTCTGACAAGGCAGAATCTAAACATCTTCTGCAGTAGCATACAACCAAAACGTACACATTAGCAACCACACCAACCACACACTTGTCTGCCATCCCTCAGGTGAAGTGGTGCACCAGCTTCTGACAAGGCAGAATCTAAAAAGCTTCTGCAGTAACATAAAACCAAAACACACACATAAGCAAAAGCAAAAGCACCAACACACACATGTCACTCACCCACTTACCCACTTACCTACACACACACACACACACACACACACACACACACACACACACACACACCCATAATATTATAATACACACCCACACCACCACGTACCCAAACACCAACACACACACGTCTGCCTGCCCTCAGGTGGAGTGGTGCAGCAGCTACAGACAGGGCAGCATCTCAAAATCTTCTGCAGTAACACAAAAATACACACATTAGCAACCACACCAAACACACACACATGTCTGCCTACTCTCAGGTGGAGTGGTGCCACAGCATCTGATAAAGCAGAAAATCAAAATACACACATTAGCAACCACACCAACCACACACATGTCTGCCTGCCCTCAGGTGGAGTGGTGCCACAGCATCTGATAAAGCAGAATATCAAAATATACACATTAGCAATGACACCAACACACACATGTCTGTCTGCCCTTTGGTGGAGTGGTGCAGCAGCTACAGACAGGGCAGCATCAGATATTCTGCATTAGCATAAAACAATTACATACACAGTAGCAATCACACCCACACCACCTCGTATTCAAACACCCACACACGTCTGCCTACCCTCAGGTGGAGTGGTGCAGCAGCGACAGACAGGGCAGCATCCGAGGTTCTGGTCAAAGGCGGGCCTGCCACAGGTAATGGAGTTTGATTGGGTGGCGTGGGGGATGGTGGGTGGGTGGTGGTGGTGGGTGGTGGGGGTACGACGAACTGCAGGTTGTCCCCCCTCCTGGGGATAGCTTAGCACATGTCGTGGGACATATTTAGTGTTGTGCTGGTGGGTATGGTTATGAAACTGGCAGGTCTGCCTCAGGTAATGGAGTTTGGTTGGGTGGCGAAGGGGATGGTCGTGGTTGGTGGTTGTGGTTGGTGGTGGTGGTTGGTGGGTCTCAGGACGAACTGCAGGTTGTCCCCCCTCCTGGGGAAAGCTTAGCACATGTCGTGGGACATATTTCGTGTTGTGCTGGTGGGTATGGTTCTAAAACAGGCGAGCTTGACCCAGGTGATGGGGTTTGGTTGGGTGGCATGGGGGATGGTGGGTGGGTGGGTGGTGGTGGTGGTGGTGGGTGGTTGGGGCTTATGACGAACTGCAGGGGGTCCCTCCTCCCGGGGTAAGCTTAGCTCATGTCCTGGGGCACATTTAGTGTTGTGCTGGTGCGATGGCATGTTTAGTTCTTTGTTTTTTGGGGTTTTTTAAACCCTCTCGAGGTGGAATGCCCAGGGATCAAGCATCTTCGAGTACCTGGATGTAGGTACAACTCCAGTGTCTTTTATTTGTGCGACAGGTCGCATATTGTAGAGCGCAGTCGCCACCCCGTGCGACCCTCAGGTGTGCGGAATTCGGGCGAAATGGGCCCTTGGTCGCCACGATGGCGATCCTCAGGTCAGTGATTCGTGCCCTGGGTCGCACCTGGGTCGCACCTAGGTACTCCTCCTCCTCCACCTTATATTTTCAGTTAAGGAAGTGGGTAACGTAGTAGCTTCATGGGTTTAGGCCTCCCTCAGGGACTGAGTCCTGGTAGCTTAAGTAGGGTCGCCAAAGGATGTTCGGGGGCAGCGCCCCCCGAGAGCAGATGGATTCAGGGGTCTCAGGTAACGGACGTTTCGGCCTAAACTCCCCCTCTCCCACTCCCCTGTCTCCCCACTCCCCTCACTCCCTCTCTCCTCTCCCCTCCCCCCCTCCCCTTCACCCCCTCTCCCCTCTCCCCTCTTCCCTCTACCCTCTACCCTCTACCCTCTACCCTCTACCCTCCCCCCCTCCCCCTCTAACCCTCCCCCCTCCCCTCTCTACCCTCCCTCCTCTTACCCTCTACCCTCTACCCTCCTCCACCCTCTCCCCTCCTTTACCCTCTACCTCTACCCTATAACCCTCTGCCCCCTCCCTCTCCTCTCCCCTCCCCCCTCCTCCCTCTCCCCTCTCCCCTCTCCCCTCTCCCCCTCCCCTTCTCCCCTTCTCCCTCTCCCCTCTCCCCTCTCCCCTCTCCCTCTCCCCTCTCCCCTCTCCCCACTCCCCTCTCCCCCCTCCCCCCCCCTCCCCTCACCCCCTCCCCCTTTCCCTCCTCCCTCACACAGCAAACCCTGGCAATTACAGCCGATGGAGTATGGGCCCTACCGGCGTAGGCGGCTTGGGTACCTCCTCCTCCGTTGACCCTCCTCTGGACGGTGCAGGTCGTGGGCGGGGTCGCCCTTTGGCAGGCCCACCCTTGGAGCCACGTCCAATGCGAGACAAGGAGGGATGGGACAGAATCTTGCCAGGTAGGTGGCGGTGTAAGTGTATGTGCATTGTCTTGCCAGGTAGGAGGCGGTCTTGCCAGGTAGGTGGCGGTGTAAGTGTATGTGCATGTGTGTTTGTGTATGCGCGTGTGTATGTGTGTGTGTATGTATGTGTATGTGTATGCGCGTGTGCATGTGTGTTTGTATGTGTGTGTATTTGTATATGTGTATGCACGTGTTAGTGTTTGCGCGTGTATGTGTATGTGCATGCGCGTGTATGTGCATGTGTGAGTGTGTATGGGTATGTGTGCATGCGCGTGTTAGTGTATGCGCGAGTGTGAATGGGTATGTGTGCCTGGGCGTGTTTTTCCCACCCCTTCCACCCCACCCCACACAACAACATCTCACCCCACACCTCACACCACCACCCCAGCTCCAGGTCTGCAGCCTCCCCCCCCCAATATTGGCTTGGAAGCAGCCCGGCCTGACAAGTGGCGACCTTCTGGAGCGGGTGAGCACTGACTTTGGCTGCTTTCTTCTCTCTCTCTCCTCCATCTCTCTCTCTCCTCTCTCTCTCTCTCTCTCTCTCTCTCTCTCTCTTCTCTCATCCTCTCTCTCTCTCTCTCTCTCTTCTCCCTCTCTCGCTCTCTCTCTCTCTCTCCTCTCCCTCTCTCTCTCTCTCTCTCATCTCTCTCTCTCTCTCTCTCTCTCTCTCTCTCTCTCCCTCTCTCTCTCTCTCCCCTCCCTCCTTCCCTCCCACTCTTCTCCTTCTCATCTTCTCCCCCCTCCCTCCCTCTCTCCCCCCCCCCCCCCCCCCCCCCCCCCCCACCACACACACACACACACACCACACGCAACACATGCACACACATGTCACACGCACACGCACACACTCTGTCCCCCCTTTTTGGTGTGCTTGCAGGAACAGCCAACCCCCCTTCTCCCCCTCCCTCCCCCCCCCCCCCCCACACACACACACACCTACACACACACACACACATACGCACATCCATTCCCCCCACCCCACTCACCCCACACATTCTATCCCCCCTTTCTTGGTGTGCTTGCAGGAGCTCCGACACCCTTCCCCAGCGCAACGCTCCCTAGCTCTGTCTCCATGGAGGCTCTTGCTGCCGGCAGGGGACGTGGATTTGGAGCAGGCAGAGGGCGGGGCTTTGGCAATGGTACGCACACAAGCACACATGCACAAACACGCACACAGACACAAGCACAAGCACACAGCACAGGGCAGTACAGTACAGCACAGCGCATAGAGGCCAAGGCTTTGACAAAGGTCCACACACAGTACAGGGCAGTACAGTACAGCACAGCGCATACAGGCCAATGCTTTGACTAAGGTCCACACACAGTACAGGGCAGTACAGTACAGCACAGCGCATAGAGGCCAATGCTTTGACTAGGTCCACAGTAGGGCAGTACAGTCCAGCGCAATAGAGGCTAATTCTTTGACAAAGGCCCGCAACACAGTACAGGTGCAGTACAGTACAGCACAGCGCATAGAGGCCAATGCTTTGACTAAGGTCCACACACAGTACAGGGCAGTACAGTGCAGCACAGCGCATAGAGGCTAATGCTTTGACAAAGGCCCGCACACAGTACAGGGCAGTACAGTACAGCACAGCGCATAGAGGCCAATGCTTTGACAAAGGCCCGCACACAGTACAGGGCAGTACAGTACAGCACAGCGCATAGAGGCCAATGCTTTGACAAAGGTCCACACACAGTACAGGGCAGTACAGTACAGCACAGCGCATAGAGGCCAATGCTTTGACTAAGGTCCACACACAGTACAGGGCAGTACAGTACAGCACAGCGCATAGAGGCTAATGCTTTGACAAAGGTCCACACACAGTACAGGGCAGCACACACAGCACACAACACAGCACACACAGCACATGACAGCACACAACACAGCACGCACAGCACACGACAGCACACAACACAGCATGCGCAGCACATGACAGCACACAACACAGCACGCACAGCACACGACAGCATACAACACAGCACACACAGCACATGACAGCACACAACACAGCACGCACAGCATACGACAGCATACAACACAGCACACACAGCACATGACAGCACACAACACAGCACGCGCAGCATGCAACACAGCACACAACACAGCACGCACAGCACACGACAGCATACAACACAGCACACACAGCACATGACAGCACACAACACAGCACGCACAGCATACGACAGCATACAACACAGACAACACAAGCACATGGCGAGCACACAACACAGCACGCGTCAGCAATGCAACAACACAGCACACAACACAGAAATCCGCACAGCACACGACACCATACCACACAGGCACACAACAGCACATGACAGCACCAACACAGCCAACAGCAACGCCACACATACTCAGCATATACAACCAGCATACACACAGCACATGGCAGCACAACAACACAGCACACACATCCACATGGCCCACACAACACAGAATGCGCCCACCTGCAACACGCACACACACAACGCACACTACATCATACAACCCGTCACACACACATCAACATGATAGCACACACACAGCCACCCATCATACGACAGCATACAACACAGCACACACAGCACATGGCAGCACACAACACAGCACGCGCAGCATGCAACACAGCACACAACACAGCACGCACAGCACACAACAGCATACAACACAGCACACACAGCACATGACAGCATACGACAGCATACAACACAGCACACACAGCACATGATAGCACATACAGCACATGACAGCATACAACACAGCGCACACAGCACATGACAGCACACAACACAGCAGGCACAGCACACGACAGCATACAACACAGCACACACATCAGACGATAGCGCATACAGCACACAACACATGACAGCACACACAGCACACAGTATAGGACAGGACAGGACACACAGCACATGGCAGCACAGTGCAACACCGGGCACATGGCAGCACAGTACAACACAGGGCACATGGCAGTACAGTACAACACAGGGCACATGGCAGCACAGTACAACACAGGGCACATGGCAGCACAGTACAACACAGGGCACATGGCAGCACAGTACAACACAGGGCACATGGCAGCACAGTACAACACAGGGCAAATGGCAGCACAGTACAATACAGGGCACATGGCAGCACAGTGCAACACCGGGCACTGAGTCTAAGGATTTGGCGTTATGGCATCCCCTCCCCCCTCCCCCTCCCCCTCCCCCTCCCCCTCCCCCTCCCCTCCCCCTCCCCCTCCCCCTCCCCCTCCCCCTCCCCCTCCCCTCCCCTCCCCCTCTCCCCACTCCCCCCCCTCCGCCCCACTCCTCTCCCCCCTCCCACCCCCTCCCCCCTCCCCCTCCCCCTCCCCCTCCCCCTCCCCCTCCCCCTCCCCCCTCCCCTCCCCCTCCCCCTCCCCCCTCCCCTCCCCCTCCCCCTCCCCCTCCCCCCTCCCCTCTCCCCCCTCTCTTCCCCCTCCCCCCCCCCCCCTCCATACCCCTTCCCCCCCCCCCCCCCCTCCCTTCCCTCTCCCCCTTCCTTCCCCCCCCCCCCCCCCCCACTCCCACTCGCACTCCCTTCCCCCCCAGCACCACCACTCCCTTCCACTCCCCTCCCACTCCCACTTCCTTACCCACTGCAGCTCCTAGAGTTTCTGCCCCTGGGGCCCCTGTTGGAGAGAGATGGGAAGCACCAGGCGGTATTTTGCTCGAGGAAACCAAGAGCAGCAATGACAGCCGTGGCTTGCGCTACTCTCACGCTCAGCTGCAGGTATTTCCTTTGATAATATAAAACAAAGGAGTCCAAGCTAATACATAGGTTGTAATAAATAATATGAGAATTAGGTTATTTGATAACATATAAATAATATAGGAATCCAAGAGCAGCAACGACAGCCGTGGCTTGCGCTACTCTCACGCTCAGCTGCAGGTATTTCCTTTGATAATATATAACAAAGGAGTCCAAGATAATAAATATGTTATTATACGTAATATGAGAATTATGTTATTTGATCATATATAAGGAATAGAGGAATCCAAGAGCAGCAACGATGACCGTGGCTTGCGCTACTCTCACGCTCAGCTGCAGGTATGCCGGTTTGACGGTTTGTTGTTGTTGCTGTTGTTGTTGCTATTGGATTCCTGTTGTTGTTCCTGGTGTTGTTGCTGCCTTTGTCGTCGTTGTTATTATCGTTGCTGCTGCTGTTGTTGTCCCTGTTGTTGTTGTTGCTGCTGTTGATGTCGATGCTGTTGCTGTCATTATTCCTGCTGTTCCAGTTGTTGATGCTGTTGTTGATGCTGTTGCTGTTATTATTCCTGCTGTTCCTGATGCTGTTGCTGTTGTTCCTGTTGTTACTGCTGCTGCTGGTATTGATGCTTTTGCTGTTGTTATTCCTGTTGCTGTTGTTGTTGTTGTTGTTCCTCTTATGGTTGCTGTTGTTCCTATTTTTGTTGTTGTTGTTGTTGTTGTTGTAGTTCTCATTTTTGTGCTTGTTGTTCTTGTTGTTTCACGCGGTGGTGCCGTGGTGGGCTCTGTTGCAGCTGCAGGTGTGTCAGTTGTTGTTATATATTTTTCTGTCAATAAATCATAATTACATTTGTACTGACATGTCTTTTACTGTTGTATTGTTATTGTATTGTGTTCTGTTCTTGCTATTATATTTCTACTGTTATATTGTTATTGTATTGTGTACTGTTCTTGTTAACATATTGTTTACTGGTGTATTGTTATTGTATTGTGTTCTGTTCTTGTTAACATATTGTTCACTGTTATATTGTTATTATTTTGTGTATTGTTCTTGTTACCATTTTCTCTACTGTTACATTGTTATTAGTTTGTGTATTGTTCTTGTTACCATTTTCTCTACTGTTACATTGTTATTAGTTTGTGTATTGTTCTTGTTACCATTTTCTCTACTGTTACATTGTTATTGTATTGTGTATTGTTCTTGTTACCATTTCTCTACTGTTACATTGTTATTAGTTTGTGTATTGTTCTTATTACCATTTTCTCTACTGTTACATTGTTATTAGTTTGTGTATTGTTCTTGTTACCATTTTCTCTACTGTTACATTGTTATTAGTTTGTGTATTGTTCTTGTTACCATTTTCTCTACTGATACATTGTTATTAGTTTGTGTATTGTTCTTGTTACCATTTTCTCTACTGTTACATTGTTATTAGTTTGTGTATTGTTCTTGTTACCATTTTCTCTACTGTTACATTGTTATTAGTTTGTGTATTGTTCTTGTTACCATATTTTCATTGTTATATTGTAATTATTTTGTGTATTGTTTATGTTACCATATTTCCCACTGTTACATTGTTATTGTATACTGAACTGTTTTTGTTACCATATTTTCCACTGTTACTTAGTTATTATTTTGTGTCTTGTGCTTGTTATTATATTTTCTACCCCATTCCTCACAGCCCCTCTGTCCCTCCTCCCCATGGCAGGCCATCAACCGCGACCTGTTAGAGGCGCACAATGGGGAGCTGCCCATTCCACCTGCGGCCACTATTGAGTACCTGGAGCTCCTCCCCAGTAAGTAGGGAACGGCAATTTGATATTGAATTGAAATTGAAATTGTTACATCCGTGTAATGCAGTTACTCACAGGACGTGAAATTAAGGACGACACCGTGTAAGCCTGAGCTAGTAGTAGTCACCGTTGTGCCCATTCCACCTGCGGCCACTATTGAGTACCTGGAGCTCCTTCCGAGTAAGTAGGGAACGTCAATTTGATATCATATGATGTCATGTTATCAAATGATATCAGATGCTGGCAGTCTGACTATGCTAAAGGTACCATTTAGATACAATATTATATGCTGCAGTTTGTATGCTATCATATGCTATCATACTCGCCTTTGGTCAACGTCATATGATATGCTGGTCCCTAATCCCCCCCACCCCCCACCCCCCACCCCCACACACACACCTACACACTCACACACACCACCACCATCCCCCCCCCCACACACACACACATATGCCAGTCCAAACAAGTAAGTCATGCAGGTTGAAGTTTGAGACACAGCACCTTACTCCATGCCCACACATCCCACCACACACACACACACACACACACACACACACCTCCACGCCCACACCCGCGCACACACCTTCCTCCACACACACACACACAACACCCACACACACACCTCCTTCCACACACAACACACACCTCCCTCCACACACAACACTCCCACACATCCCTCCACACACCCACACCCACACCTGCCTCCACCCACACCCACACCTCCCTCCACACCCACACCTGCCTCCACCCACACCCACACCTGCCTCCACCCACACCTCCCTCCACACCACAATCCCACACCCCCCCCCCAACCTGCCTCCCTCCACACCAACCCCCTAGCCTCAACCCACACCCACACCTTCGCCTCCCGCCACACCCACACCCACACCTTCCTCCCCCCCCAGCCCCACCCTGCCTCCACCCACCCTCCTCCACAACCCCCGACCTTCCTCCATCCACACACCCACACCTGCCTCCCCCCACACCCACCCTGGCCTCACCCACCCCCCCACCCCCAAGCGCCTCCCCCCCCACACCCACGACCTGCTGCCACCCACCTGCCCCCACCTGCCCCCTCCACACCCACAAAACCCACACCCCCCAGCGCTTCCTCCACCCCCCCCACACCTTGCCTCCTCCACAAGAAACCCACACCCACACCCTGGCCCTCCACCCACCACCACACCTGCCTCCACCCACACCCACACCCACACCTGCCTCCACCGACACCCACACCTGCCTCCCCCACACCCACACCCACACCTCGCCTCCACCCACACCACACCCAACACCACCTGCCTCCCTCCACACCCACACCCACACCTGCCTCCACCCACACCCACACCTCCCTCCACACCCATACCCACACCTCCCTCCACACCCACACCTCCCTCCACACCCACACCCTCACCCACACCTCCACCCACACCTTCACCCTCACCTCCACTTTCTCCAGGTGAGCCCTTACCTGAGCCCCCTGCCGATGGCAGCCACTATCAAGGCCAGTACCACTACCACTACTCCCGCACGACCTCCCTCGTCGAGCCCCCCCCACCCCAGGTCCCCTCCCCCACCTTCAACGCCGACCGTGCCAGCCGCTGGACAGCTAGCTCCAGCAACAGCAACAGCTTCAGCAACGGCAGAGCAGAAATGGCTCGAAGCAGTGCCCTGGGTGGCAGTGGAGTTGGACTCAATTTGATGCCTAGGAGTGCTAGTTTGGGTCCTGCCCAGACAGCCAACCCCGCGGGGGGTGGTGGAGACAGGGGACCTGGAGCTGTCACACCACCACCTCAACCACCTCAACCGCCTCTTCCACACGTCAGCGCTGCTGCCTTCTTGGCTGACCAATGGATCTACCAGGACCCCCAGAGCGTTGTGCAAGGTCCCTTTGGCAAGGTCGATATCTTGGAGTGGTTTGACGCAGGCTTCTTCCCTGCGGTGAGTATTGTGGCCTGTTCCACATCTACTCTTCATGATAATTAATGTATTCAATATTAATTATATAAACATGGATTAAATATTAATCTGTATGAATGTATGACTTTCAATAATGGAACCCTGTCACAGTTAAGTCCCTTTGGCCTATTTGGCCTACCTCTGGACTATTGAAAATACCCAAAGCACTTTGATGTGTTTGCACTGGACATGGTGCTCTTGCAAAGCCGAGTGGATGTGTGTGTGTGTGTGGATGTGTGTGTGTGGATGTGTGTGTGTGGATGTGTGTGTGTTACATACATTGGAGTGCTTTGACGCAGGCTTCTTCCCAGCGGTTAGTATTGTGCCCCGCTCCACATTAACTCTTTATAATAATTAATGCATTGAATTTGACTAATAGTACCCTGTCAAGGTTGGGTCCCTTGACCGTATTTGGCCTACCCCTGGACTATAACATACATTCATTGGAGTGGTTCGATGCCCCCCCCCCCCCCCTCCCTAGTTCGATAGTTTGGAGTCCTGTCACGTTTGGTAAACAGATTGTTTGGGGTCCACTTCATCAATGCTTTTCTTTTTACACCCCCTTCCTGTCACAGTTAATTCCCTGTACCCTATTTGGCATGCCCCTGGACTATAACATACATGTATTGTAGTGCTTTGATGCCCCCCCCCCCCCACCCCCCCACCCTGTGTCAAACCTTTTCGACGCTATCCTGGTACAGATGTATTTTTGCCCTCCCGTTTATGCTTGCAGGAGCTGCATATCAAGTCTGCTGTGGACTAATGAGCCACGTTTCGTTTTTCTGACATTTTCTGCGTGATGCCGTTTTCCACAACTTTGTTCTGCCATTTTCTGAGTGATCACGTTATTTCTGCCATTTTTCAGTGTGATAACATTTGCTTGCCATTTTTTGCCCCTGCAGGAGCTGCCCATCAAGTCAGCTGTTGACTGATGAGCCATGTTTCGTTTTTCTGCATTTTTTCTGCGTTATAAACTTATAATGCTATTTCCGCCATTTTTCTGCGTGACAACATTTCTTGCGCTATTTTTGCCCCTGCAGGAGCTGCCCATCAAGTCAGCTGTTGACCCGGCAGACTCGCCTTTCATCCCTCTCGGTGCCATGCTCAAAATGTGGGCCCACATCGGTGCGGGAAAGGCCCCCCCTGGCTTTGTCCCAGCCTCCGCAGTGGCCCCCCAAGCAAAGCCGCAGCCGCCGCCTCCCCCTCCACCCCAGCCCTCCCCTTCACCTCAACCAGGTATGTACCCCCCCCCCCCCCCCCCCCCCACGCACTCACGCACACACGCACACATGCACACACGCCCCCCCCCCACCCCACCCCACCCCCCCTTCTCCGCCGTAGCCCTCCCCCTTATCTCAACCAGGTATTTGCAAAGGTTTAAATGATCAAATACCCCTCCGGCACCCCACGCCACCCCACGCGCCCCCACGCGCCCCCCCCCCCCCCCCCACACACACACACACTCACACACACTCACACACACACTCCACGCCAGCCCCACACCCACCACCCACTCATTCCTTGGCCATATTCCTTGGTCGTTTCACGAATCACATTCCTTGACTAACGCCTGTGTATGCAGTACTGTGTAGGGAACAGCAACATGATATCATATGATGCCGGCAGTCTGACCAGGCTAAAGTTACCCTTCATATGTAATATCATATTCTGCAGTTTCTATGCTATCATATGCTATCATACCCACCTTCGGTCAGCATTATATCATATGCCGGTCCCTTGTAATGAGCAAGCTGCAGTGATGCAGCCCCCCCCCCCCCCACCACACACACCCACACCCTCACACACACACACACACACTCTCACACACACAGTCCCTAGTAATGTGTGCCTGCATGCATCATGATCACCAGTTTGCTTTATACATACCTGTGTATGCTTGGCACTAAAAATATCTTACATGTATACGCATATACACACGTATATATACATCTACACACGTATACAAACATACATACACGCGTACATATACATCTACACACGTATACAAACATACATACATGCGTACATATACATCTACACACGTATACAAACATACATACATGCGTACATATACATCTACACATGTATACAAACATACATACATGCGTACATATACATCTACACACGTATACAAACATACATACATGCGTACATATACATCTACACACGTATACAAACATACATACATGCGTACATATACATCTACACACGTATACAAACATACATACATGCGTACATATACATCTACACACGTATACAAACATACATACATGCGTACATATAAATACACACATACATATACCTAAGTCAACACATTTACACACACATACAAATATATATGTCTCTTGATTCCACGCCCATCTCCTGATCAAGCCAATACCATCTGATGCAGCGGGATCAGATCCAAAATCTGTCTTCCTGTCCCCCCCCCCCCCCCCCCCCCCCCCCTTCCCCCCCTGTATGCACATACATATATACACATACATATACCGAGATAGACACACATATGTATATATGTATGTGTCTCTTGATTCCACACCCGTCTCCTGATCAAGCCAACCCCATCTGATGCAGTGGGATCAGATCCAAAATCTGTCTTCCTGCCATCCACCCACCCACCCACCCACCCCATGTATGCACATACATGTATACCTAAAGATATGGTCTCTCGATTCCACGCCATCTCCTGATCAAGCCAACACCCTCTGATGCAGTGGAATCAGGTCTGCAGTCACTCCGGGATGCCCTGCAAGGCACCCACCTCCAGAAGGACTCCACCCCGCCCCCTGTCCCACCCCAGGCCAGCATGCCCCCATCCCATGCTAGCATGGCTCCAGCCCAGCCTAGCATGGCCCCAGTCCCACCCCAGACCAGTGCTACCAACATGACCGGCTTCGAGGCTGTGAGCTCCTCCTCTCCGCTCCCTCGCACCCCAAACCCCAGCATGTCCCAGGCCGCCGGGCTCAGCAGCTCTGGGCCGTCAGGGGGGCCTGCCCCCCTGGCCAACAACCCATGGGGGGGACCTCTGCCTGCCCCCAGCCAGGGAAGTGGCAGCTCCGTGGGATGGGGGGCTGCGGCCTACCCAGATGGCCCAGCGGAGAGCAAAGCCCCCTCTTTGTTTGAGCAGCCCTCCCAGCCCCAAGCCGTAGGCCAGCAGCTGCCAACAGGCCTGTGGGGTAGTAATGACAGCCTGGCATCGCTCCCTCCTCAGCCTCAGGTGGCAGCGGGAGCCAGCGCCTGGGGCGCATCCAACAAGGCTTTGCCCCCTCAAGCACGCCAGGCCGGCGGACGAGCTCTGTCGGACATCCAGAGGGAGCAGGCACAGGAAGAGTGGCCAACGGCTCCCCCACCAGGTACTATTCCCGTTATATGGTGAATTATATCAGAATTATATAGTAAATAAAAAAAAAAAATCTGGACCCTGATAAAGCCAGTGCATAGATTCTTTGGTTACTAAAAAAACTCCCTGGGGAGCAGACACGGGAAGAGTGGCCAACGGCTCCCCCTCCAGGTACAATTGCTTACTTTGGTGAATACAACCAATACATATGTTAGTTTGTTCAAATAATTCCCTGGTGAGGAAGCACAGGAAGAGTGGCTAACGGCTCCACCTCCAGGTACAATTGTTTACATCTGGTGGCTACCAATAAATCCAATACATCTGTTATTTAGTTACTTCAAAGAGTAACTTCAAAGAATCCGTGGGGAGCAGGCACAGGAAGAGTGGCCAACAGCTCCCCTCCGGGTACAATTACTTTTATATGGTGAATACAACCAATTAATTTGTTGTTTAGTGACGACAAAGAATTCCTTGTGCAGCGAGCACAGGAAGAGAGGCTAACGGCACCACCTCCAGGCACAATTATTTTCATATGTTGAATAAAGCCAGTTCAAATGTTATTTAATTACTTCAAAGAATTCCTGGGGAGCGAGCACAGGAAGAGTGGCCAATGGCTCCCCCTCCCGGTACAATTACTCAAATCATCTGGCGAAAACAACCAATAATCATGTTATTTAGTTACTTCAAAAAATCCGTGGGGAGCTGGCACAGGTAGAGTGGCCAACGGCAACACCTCAAGTCACTATCACTTAAATCACTTAAATCATCTGGTGACTTAATCCAGTAAAAAATAATATCTTAACTTCCAAGATATGTCACAATGGCACTTCTAAGGACGTGGGGTTAAGGGAACCGGCTCGTAAGTATGCGATGGACGG
This sequence comes from Chlamydomonas sp. ICE-L, assembly GCA_013435795.1. NCBI lineage: Eukaryota > Viridiplantae > Chlorophyta > Chlorophyceae > Chlamydomonadales > Chlamydomonadaceae > Chlamydomonas > Chlamydomonas sp. ICE-L. The sequence continues at coordinate 125,283,016 of JACBWV010000610.1, read as the reverse complement.
GCTTACATCGCACCTAGAGTCCAGTTACCATGCCAGTCGGCGACCTTCCGGGTGGGCCCAGGTGAAAAGCCAGTACACATATTCTTTAGGTACTAAAAGAGTTCCCTGGGGAGCAGGCACAGGAAGAGTGGCCAACGGCTCCCCCTCCAGGTGCAATTACTTTTTTAAGGTGAATACATCCAATATGTATGTTATTTAGTTACTTTCAAAGCAGTGTTTCATTTTTTGACGACGCGTCGCCATTCCGCAGAATGCTACACCCCCGGACCCCCCGATATCGGGACGCGCTGCCCCCCGACCCCCCAGGCTCCGCGCTTTGGGCTCCGCCATGCGATGGCTACGCAACTATCCTGAAATCAGGGTTGAGTTGCCCAAGTAGCTACTCAACCTGGACTACAGAAATATGAAATAAAAAACACGGCTTCAAAGATTCCCCTGGGGAGCAGGCACAGGAAGAGTGGCCAACGGCTCCCCCTCCAGGTGCAATTATTTTTTACGGTGAATAACTTAGTAAATAAAACCAATGAATAGTTTCTGTAATTACTCTAACAACTTTCTGGGGACCAGGCACAGGAAGAGTGACCATCAGCACCACCTCAAGGTATAATTACTTGGTATAATAATAGTGAATACAACCAATACATATGTTATTTAGTCACTTCAAAGAATTCCCATCATTTCCCGAGCATGCTCCGCTAGTAAACTACTGCCCCCCCCCCCCCCCCCCCCCCCCCCCCCCCCCCTCCACACACACACACACACACACTTATGGTCCCCAAGCTGGTAAGGGGCTAGCCGGTCTTTCCGGCCAGTTGCAGCAGCTATGGCTAAGCATGTACACTCCCCACACCATCATTGCCCAACCTTCCTTGGCTATTGTACTGCTGCCCCCCAACCCCAACCCCACTCCACCTCAGCTTCGGATCCCCAAGCAGACAAGGGGCCAGCCGGTCTCTCCGGCCCCTTGCAGCAGCTTTTGCCAAGCATGTACACTCCCCACACCATCATTTTCCAACCCTCCTACTGAACTAATGGTCCCCTCCACCCCCTCTACCCCTCCTCCCCTCATCAGCTGCCGAACAAGCTGCCCGTGCTGTTCCCCAAGCAAGCAAGGGGCTAGCCGGTCTCTCCGGCCCTTTCCAGCAACTCTTGCCAAGCCAAGACACACCACACACCATAATTTCCCAACCCTCCTACTGAACTAATGCTCCCCTCCACCCCCTGTACCCCTCCTCCCCTCTCCACCCCTCCACCCCATCCACCCTCTCCACCCATACACTCCTCTCCACCTCTCTCCACCCCTCCACCCCCTCCACCCTCTCAACCCCTCTCCTCCCCTCCTCCCCTCCTCCCCTCCTCAGCTACTGAACAAGCTGCCCGTGCTGTTCCCCAAGCTAGCAAGGGGCTAGCCGGTCTCTCTGGCCCCCTGCAGCAACTCTTCTCCGCCGCTCAGCAGAAGGCCTCGCAAAATGCTGGCAATGCCAACTTTACCTTCCCTCCTCCCGAAACGCTCTCCCCCCCGGGAGAGTGGAGTGATAGCAAGAAGAAAAAGGCGACCAAAGGTGGTGAGGCCCCTAGCCCTGCACCACAGCCCCCTCAGCCGTCAGCCTATCAGCCGCTACCTTACCAGCCGCTACACCATGACGGTCAGGTGCTGCAGGACGCGGCCTTCCTGGCAGAATTGGCGCCCCCCAGAGCAGCTCCCTGGGCTGGTGTGGCTGTGAAACGTAAGCTATGGTATTATTGTGTGTTGTATGATCGCATTAAATGTGCGATACATGTATATAAATAGAGCGCAATTGATGTTTTCCATCCCTACCCACACCACACCACACGTCCACTCCTACCAGGCAGAATCAGCCCCCCCCCCCCCCCAGAGCAGCTCCCTGGGCTGGTGTGGCTGTGAAACGTAAGCAGCGGCATTATTGTGTGTTACTCATTTGCAATCAATGTGCAACATATATATAAATAGAGCGCAAGGGATGTTTTATCCCTTGCGCTCTATATATCGTCCCTTCCCACACCACACCACCATACGTCCGCTCCTACCAGGCAGAATCAGCGCCCCCCAAAGCAGCGCGCTCAGCTGGTGTGGCTGTGAAATGTAAGCCATGGCATTATTGTGTGGTTACTCATTTGCGCTAAATGTGCAATACACGGATAAAACATCCCTTGCGCTCTATTTATCAACCCCTCCCACACCACACCACCATACGTCCGCTCCTACCAGGCGGAATCAGTGCCCCCCCAGAGCAGCACCCAGGGCTGGTGTGGCTGTGAAACGTAAGCCATGGCATTATTGTGTGTTATTCGGTTGCAATAGCTGCGCAACACATGTATATACATAGAGCGCAATCTATATTTCCATCCCTTCCCACACCACACCACATGTCCACTCCTACCATGCAGAATCCCCCCCCCCCCCCCCCCCCCCCCCCCCCCCCCAGAGCAGCTCCCTGGGCTGGTGTGGCTTTGAAACGTAAGCAGCGGCATTATTGTGTGTTACTCATTTGCGATAAATGTGCAATACATGTATATAAATAGAGCGCAAGGGATGTTTTATCACTCACGCTCTATTTATCGTCCCTTCCCACACCACCACACGCCCACTCCTACCAGGCAGAACCAGTGCCCCCCAGAGCAGCTCCCTGGGCTGGTGTGGCTGTGAAATGTAAGCAGTGACATTATTGTGTGTTACTCATTTGCGATACATGTGCCTTACATGGATAAAACATCCCTTGCGCTCTACTTTTTGTCCCTTCCAACACCACACCACCACACGTCCACTCCTACCAGGCAGAATCAGTTCCCCCCCAGAGCAGCACCCTGGCCAATGATTTTATTTTCAAATCTAAAAGTGGGTTTTTTCTAGCTTTATGGTTGTAGGCCTCCTCCAGGGACAGCGTTTTTGTGCTTTTTATAGCTTTTGGGGGCCATTTGGGGCAAACAATAAAAAAACATTTTTTCAAAAACTTTTGTGTAGCGATAATTTCTCAAAAACGGGGTCAAAACTAGCGATCGCTACATAAAGCGGGGAAAAATATCCCTGACCCTGGCCTGGTGTAGCTGTAAAACAACGTAAGCAGTGACATTACATTATTATGTGTTATACATTGATATTAAATGTTCATAAATGTGCAATACATGTATATAATGTAGTGCAATAGATGTATTCCATCCCTTCCCACACCACACCCACCCGGCTGAATCAGCTTGACCCAATGCGACACCGCGGGATGGTGTGGGGGGCTGCTGCTGCTCCCACACAACTCCATTCCACCCATCCTACCGAACCCATCCCCCACCACCACCAATCCCAACCCATCCCCACCTAAAACTCCCCACCTAAACATCCCCACCCACCCCCACTGATCCCCACCAAACCCCACCCCACCCATCCCCACCACCTCCCATTCCACCCATCCTACCCCACCCATCCCCACCCCATCCTACCCCAACCCACACACACACACACCCCATCCACGCCTCAGCCCCAGGCACCAAGAAAATGAAGGAGATCCTGGAGGAGGAGTCGGTGCGAGCCGCTACCCTAAATTCACAAGAGCAAGCCGCCTCCGCTCCCACACAACCCCATTCCACCCATCCTTCCCCCACCCATTCCCCACCCCCACCCATCCCCACCCCTCCCAACCCCCACCAACCCCTTCCCCACACCACCCATCCCAACCCATCCCCACCCCTCCCAACCCCCACCAACCCCTTCCCCACCCCACCCATCTCAACCCATCCCCACCCCTCCCACCCCCACCCATCCCCCACCCCACCCATCCCCATCACAGCCTCAGGCACCAAGACGATGAAGGAGATCCAGGAGGAGGAGGCAGTGCGAGCCGCTACCCTACAAGCACAACAGCAGGCCGCAGCTGCTGCCGCCGCTGCTGAATCCTCGTACTTGGGCTCAGGCTGGACCAAGGTGGGACCCTCAGCGCCAGCAAGCAACCCCGCCCCCACGGTTTGGGGCACAGCCCCCCCAGCCGCCAGTGTGGCTGCTGCCCCCCCCCTGAAGAACATCCTCCAAGAGGAGCAGATGAAGCCTAAGGCCAGAACAGATGCCTTCCAGCCGCCCCTCCAGAGGGGCTATGCCTTGGGGTGAGTACCCTGTGAGGGCGTGTATGACATATGTAGGAACGGCAATATGATGGCGTATGATAGCAAATGATGCCAGCAGTCTGACTAGGCTAAAGTTCCCATTCATATACACTATCATATGATGCAGTTTGTATACCGAAGCCTTCCAGCCCCCCCCCCCCCCCCCCCCCCCCCCCCAGAAGGGGTATGCCTTGGGGTGAGTAACCTGTGAGTCAGCTTCGATCCACACACCAGCGACCCCACCCAACATATCCCTTGCCCTTCCCAATCCACACACACCCTCTCATACATACACACTCACTGCATGTTAATCCCCCCCCCCCCCCCCCCCCCCCCCCTTCCACACACACACACACACACACACACACGTCGGCAGCAAGGGAGCTAGAGCTCAGCCCCCACGGCTCCGAAGCCCCCACCTAACACTTCCCTTGCCCTTGCCAATCCCCCCCCCCCCACACACACTCACCCCCCACACTTACCCCCCACCCTCACCCCCCACCCCCCACACACCACTCCCCCACCTCCCACCCCCACCCATCACACCCGTGACTCCATCTCGCACAGGGATATCCTATACACGAAGTTGGATGTGTCAGCAGCACAACCCAAGGCTCCAGGTGGCGCTCCCGCCACCACCAGCGTACATATCTCTTTCTGATGCCTTCTCCGCAGGGATACCCCCATCCACCCACCCACCCACCTCACTCCGTGACTCCACCTCGCACAGGGATATCCTAGACACTAAGTTGGGTGTGTCAGCAGCACAACCCAAGGCTCCAGCTGGCGCTGCCCCCACCACCAGCGCACTCATATCTTGCCTATGTCTTCCCCACACACCACCGACCCACTACCCCCCCCCCCCCCCCCCCCCCCCTCATACACACACACCATCACACATGTGACTCCACCTGGCACAGGGATATCCTAGACAAGAAGTTGGTTGTGACAGCAGCACCCAAGTAAGCAGCATGGGGAGCTGGCGTTGCCGCCACCACCAGCGCACACATCTCTTCCCTGTGTCTTCCCCACAAAGATATTCACCCACCCCCCTCCCCCACCCCACACCCACACTCCGTGACTCCACCTGGCACACGGATATCTTAGACAAGAAGTTGGGTGTGACAGCAGCACCCAAGTCATCAGCATGGGGAGCTGGCACTGGCCCCCACCACCAGCGCACACATCTCTTTCCTTTGTCTTCCCCACACACCACCGACCCACTACCCCCCCCCCCCCCCACACACACACACACACCCCATCACACATGTGACTCCACCTGGCACAGGGATATCCTAGACAAGAAGTTGGGTGTGACAGCAGCACCCAAGTCAGCCGCATGGGTACCCACGGCTCCGAAGCCCACCAACCTGCGGGAGATCATGTACATGGAGGAGAGTGCTGCTGACCTGGAAGGGGGGGCCTTGGACGAGGACCTGTCAGACTTGCTCCCTCCACAGAAGGTATTATTTATATATTATTATTATTATCATTATTATTTATTATCTCAGGAGGCGCCCAGGCCTCTAAATTTTACGGATGCCGATCAATTTTTTTTAGAATGGGGCTATAATGGCATGATTCGCGGGAATGTTTTGAGCCATTTGTTGGGTCATTCTGAGCACCTCATTTGGGGGGGGGGGCGGGGGGGGGGGCTCTCCAGGTGTTTTTCTATTTTTTTACTCAGACCTCCAAATGACATTTTGATACCATTATTGAGATTGTGTTGGCATGGGCAGTTCATTGGCACCACTTCAGACCTGGGGGAGTGTATGGGTGGAGAATGTGGGTGAGTATGGGTAGGTGAATGGGTGGTATGGATGGGTCAGTGGGTAAGTTTAGGTGGGTGGGTGAATGGGTGAGTATTTTGACTATCAGACAATCCCTGTTTGGGAATTCCGAGGATGAAATTGTGTGTGCCTCTTGGTGCCTCTTATTTCTCTTCAAGACGGGGGGGGGGGGGGGGGGTCAGCCCTCCTCAGTTTGTTTTAGGCGAGAGGGGTCCAATGTATTTTAATCCTGATTATCTCATCATTATTATATGGCTTGATGTTTTTTTGTAGGGGGGCAGCCCGTTAGCTTGCACTTAGACCAACCACCAGAGGTGTGCACATTTTTAGTGTCATCCTGATGTTCCTTCATTCTATTCTATTCGCCGTTTTCTTTTCTTTCTGTTATTCCTTTCTTTCTCACATACTCCTTCTGTCACATTCTAATTTCACTTTTTTATTTCGACACTTTCTCCCTCTTTCACAGGTTTCCTTTTCTCTCTGTCATATTACTTTCTGTCACATTCTCTTTCTGTCACATTATCCTTGCTGCCGCAGCCCTGTGGCTGGGGTGGTGCTGCCTCCTCACTCACACACACATACACTCACATGTACAGACACATCCCTCACACAAACCCATCCCGCACCCCCTTCTGCAGCAGTCTGGGATTTAGGGCAGTGCCCCCGCCACACTCACGCACCCATGCACATTCACGCATACACACACATGTACACACGCACCCCTCACACAATCCCTTCCCGCACCCCCTTCTGCAGCAGTCTGGCGGGTGGGGCGGAGCTGCCGTCACCAACGCACCCCCAGCCAAGAGCTTGAGAGAGATCCAGGCCCAAGAGGCTCGATCAAGGCCAGCTCAAGCGCCTGTCGCTGCAGCTACCGACGATGACATGTTTTGGGACTACGGTGGTAGTGTTCCGGCTCCTCCCACCCCTCCTTCCTCCTTCCTCCCCTCTCAGCCCAAGGCAGCCCAGGCGACAACTAGGGCCCCTATCACCGCTGCAGCGATTGCAGCCCGAAACCTCCCAGCTCAGCAGGTAGGGATGCAAAGTAGCTAATATGCAAAGTTGGGAAGATAGAAGTAGCTAAGATACAAAGTAACTAAGTATCTAAGAAAACAGTAGCTTGGTAGGTATGATACAACGTAGCTCAGCAGGTGGGGATGCAAAGTTGCGAAGTAGCTAAGATGCAAATTTGGTAATATAGATGACACCTTCCACTCCCCATGCTATGAGCAGGCCGCATCTCCCAAGCAGGGTACTACTTATTGCCAAATTGGTCAGCGCTTAAAGCGCACAAACGTCAAATTGGTCAGTGCTTTTTAGTGCAAAAAGCGCACTATGCCCTCTGGGGGTTGAAAAACTGTGCGAAACGCGCGGTGGGGCTCAAAAAGGCAGCGCGGCACCACGCTGTCGCGCGCGCTTAGTAGTACCCAGCTCCCAAGTCCTCATGGACTGCTCATACCTGGTGGTCTCATACTAAATAGTAAAGGCACAAAGTTTTTAAGTAGCTAATACACTTATTAGCTGTAAAGGCACAAAGTTTTTAAGTAGCTGACACCTTGCTCTCCCACATGCTGTGAGCAGGCCGCACCTCCCATTGCCGCACGGCCCTCTGCTGCCGCCATTGCCGCTGGCGGTTCTAGCAAGTCCTCTTGGACTGCTAAAGCCTGGTGGTAACAACTACGTGGCGAAAATACTAAGTAGCTATGTTGCTGAGTAGCTAAGTAGCTGACACCTTCCACTACCCCATGCTGTGAGCAGGGAGCACCTCTTGTTGCCGCACGGTCCCCTGCTGCCGCCATGATGGCCGCTGGTGGGGCGAGCAAGTCCCCTTGGGCTGCTCAATCCTGTTGATCGCAACTGCGTAGCTAAGACACAAAGTAGCTAAGTCACTCAGTAGCTGTCACCTTCCACTTTCCCATGCTGTGAGCAGGCCGCACCTCCCCCACGGCCCCCTGCTGCTGGTGGGGCGAGCAAGTCCCCTTGGGCTGCTCAAAACGCTGTGAAGGCCCCTACAGGAGCGTCTGTCTTTGTGGCACCTGCTAGGCCACAGGCCCAAGCCAAAGCGGCACCCACCCCAGCGGCTCCGTCCCCAGCCCCTCCAGCACGCGATGGGGATGTCCTGGTCTACGGTGGGTGCTTGAACTTGAATTGGGTTTGGTAGCTTCAGCCGTTAAAGCTGCTCGCCGTCTTCTCTAGTAACACCACCATTCAAAATATAATTATTGCCAAAATGAACTTGGTCCAATCTCTTGTCTACGCTGGGTGCCTTAGGCTGCCCGCCGTCTTCGGCAGTAACACGACCATCCAAAACATAGCTGTTGCCGAAATGAACCTAATCTAACCTCTGATCTACGCTGGGTGACTTTGGCTGCGTGCCGTCTTAGGCAGTAACACCAACATTCAAAACATAACTATTGCCAAAATGTATTTGAACCAATCTCTGGTCTACGCTGGGTGCCTAAGGCTGCTCGCCATCTTTGGCAGTAACACCAACATCCAAAACATAACTGCTGCCAAAATGAACCTGATCTAACCGCTGGCCTATGCTGGGTGTGCTTAAGACACACTATTATCGCTTCATCAGCCCAAGGTTGGCGGTTACCGTACTGACACGCAAATTGTGTGTTTTCCTTTATTAGCCGACACGATGGGTCAAAACTGGGTACAGGGAGATCGAACCTTGGTCATACGATGCGCCTTCCCTCACCCCACCTCTTCACTGCTGCCCACATGTCCTCTCTCACGCCCTCCCTCCCACACACACTCCCTCACGCCCTCACCCTCTCACCCACACACTCCCTCCCTCACGCCCTCACCCTCACACACACACACTCCCCCTCTCACGCCCTCTCCCTCACATACACACACTCCCTCCCTTACGCCCTTCCTCACACACACACACACACACCCTCCCCCACGCCCTCCCTCTCACATACACACACGCCCTCCCTCACGCCCTCCCTCTCACATACACACGCCCTTCCTCTCACATACACACACACACACGCCCTCCCTCTCACATACACACACACCCTCTCCCACACCCTCCCTCCCCACATACCCACACGCCCTCCCTCACGCCCTCCCTCTCACATACACACACGCCCTCCCTCACGTCCTCCCTCTCACATACACACACGCCCTCCCTCACGCCCTCCCTCTCACATACACACACGCCCTCCCTCACGCCCTCCCTCTCACATACACACACGCCCTCCCTCACGTCCTCCCTCTCACATACACACACTCCCTCCCTCACGCCCTCCCTCCAATACACACACGCCCTCCCTCACGCCACCTCCCTCTCACATACACACACTCCCTCCCTCACGCCCTCCCTCTCACATACACACACTCCCTCCCTCACGCCCTCCCTCTCACATACACAAATGCCCTCCCTCACGCCCTCCCTCTCACATACAAACACTCCCTCCCTCACGCCCTCCCTCTCACATACACACACTCCCTCCCTCACGCCCTCCCTCTCATGTACACACACTCCCTCACGCCTTCCCCCTCACACACACACACTCCCTCCCTCACTCCTTCTCTCACACACACACTCCCTCCCTCACGCCCTCCCCCTCACACACACACGCTTGGCCTGTCCTGCAGGTGACATAGTGATGTCCAGTGAGTTCACCACTTGGTGCAATGGCGAGATGCTGCGCTTCTTTGGAAGTAGTGACCTCACCCTCATCAAGTTCCTTCTAGATACCGTCAGCCGCTCGGAGGTAGCGGACTACTGCCAGGCATACATGGGAGACAAGCCAGGTAAGCGTGTTGCATACACACACGCAGCCTTCACCCCGCACCCCCACACACCCCACACGCACCCTGATAGTGGACTACTGCCAGGCATACATGGGAGACAAGCCAGGTAAGCGTGTTGCATACACACACGCAGCCTTCACCCCACACCCCCACACACCCCACACGCACCCTGATAGCGGACTACTGCCAGGCATACATGGGAGACATGCCAGGTAAGCGTGTTGCATACACACACGCAGCCCCCCCCCCCCACCCCCCCCACCCCCCCACACACACACCCTGATAGCCGCCTACTGCCAGGCATACATAGGACAAGCCAGGTTGGCGTGTTGCATAAACACACGCAGCCCCCCCCCACACACACACACTGATAGCCGCCTCCTGCCAGGCATACATAGGACAAGCCAGGTTGGCATGTTGCATAAACACACGCAGCCCCCACCCCACCCCATCCCCACACACCCTGATCCCCCCACACACCCTGATAGCGGACTACTGGCAGGCCTACATGGGAGACAAGCCAGGTGAGGGATTTGCATACACACACACGCAGCCCCCCCACCCCCCCTCCACACACACACCCATACACCCTAATCCACCCCTGAGGAGCGGGTGCGGAAATAAATAAATAGTACGCCTCATTATGAGGCGTGAGGTTGAGGGGGGCGACCCGTTTGCTTGCACTGGGGCCAACCACCAATTAGATGGGTATTAGAGTGGCGTGGTCTTTGTCGGCGGCGGGTGTGTACTACATAGAGGGGGGGACTCACGTTGGATACAGAGCCAGCCCGTTTGCTTGCACTGGGGCCAACCACCAATTAGATGGGTATTAGAGTGGCGTGGTCTTTGTCGGCGGCGGGTGTGTACTACATAGAGGGGCGGACTCACGTTGGATACAGAGCCAGCCCGTTTGCTTGCACTGGGGCCAACCACCAATTAGATGGGTATTAGAGTGGCGTGGTCTTTGTCGGCAGCGGGTGTGTACTATATAGAGGGGGGGACTCACGTTGGATACAGAGCCAGCCCGTTTGCTTGCACTGGGGCCAACCACCAATTAGATTGGTATTAGAGTGGCGTGGTCTTTGTCGGCGGCGGGTGTGTACTACATAGCTGGCGGACTTGCGTTGGATACAGAGCCAGCCCGTTTGCTTGCACTGGGGCCAACCACCAATTAGATGGGCATTAGAGTGGCGTGGTCTTTGTCGGCAGCGGGTGTGTACTACATAGAGGGGCGGACTCACGTTGGATACAGAGCCAGCCCGTTTGCTTGCACTGGGGCCAACCACCAATTAGATGGGTATTAGAGTGGCGTGGTCTTTGTCGGCGGCGTGTTTGTACTATATAGAGGGGCGGACTCACGTTGGATGCAGAGCCAGCCCGTTTGCTTGCACTGGGGCCAACCACCAATTAGATGGGTATTAGAGTGGCGTGGTCTTTGTCGGCGGCGGGTGTGTACTATATAGAGGGGCGGACTCACGTTGGATACAGAGCCAGCCCGTTTGCTTGCACTGGGGCCAACCACCAATTAGATGGGTATTAGAGTGGCGTGGTCTTTGTCGTCGGCGGGTGTGTACTACATAGCTGGCGGACTCACGTTGGATACAGAGCCAGCCTGTTTGCTTGCACTGGGGCCAACCACACAATTAGATGGTATTAGAGGTTGCGTGGTCTTAGTTCGTCGGCGGGTTGGTGTACTTACATAGAGGGGCGGGGACTCACCGTTGGATACAGAGCCAGCCCGTTTGCTTGCACTGGGGCAACCGCACCATTAGATTGGTATTAGAAGTGGCGTGGGTCTTAGATTCGTCCGGCGGGTGTGTACTATATAGAGGGGCGGACGCACGTTGGATACAGAGCCAGCCCGTTTGCTTGCACTGGGGCCAACCACCAAATTAGATGGGTATTAGAGGCTGGCGTGGTCTTGTGTCCGGTCGGCGGGGTTGGACTAACATAGAGGGGCGGACTCACGTTGGATACAGAGCAAGCCGGTTGCTTGCACTGGGGCCAACACCAATTGAGGGGTATTAGAGTGGCGTAAGGTATTTCTTGTCGGTCGCGGGTGTGTACTACATAGAGGGGCGGACCTCACGTATGGAAACCAGATACCAGCACCTTTTGCTTGCACTGGGGCCAACCACCAATTAGATGGGTATTAGAGTGGCGTGGTCTTTGTCAGCAGCGTCATGTGTGTGTACTACGTAGAGGGGGGGGACGCAGTACTGATACACCACATCAGCCCCGTTGCTTCGCACACTCTGGGCCAACGACCAATTAGATTGGCTTAGAGTGCCTTAGTCTTTGTCGTCGCGCGGGTGTGTACTACAATAGAGGGGGGCGACTCCACGTTTGGATACAGATCCAGCCCGTTCCTGCGTGCACTGGGCCAACCCACCAATTGGATTGGTATAGAGGTGCGTGGTCTCTTGTCGTCGGGGCGGGTGTGTACTACAGAGGGGCGGATCACGCTTGGATACAGCAGCCAGCCGTTTGCTGCACTGGGTGGCCGCAACCACCAAATTAAATGGGTATTAGTGGGCGTGGTCTTTGTCGGCAGCGGGTGTGTACTACATAGAGGGGGGACTCACGTTGGATACAGAGCCAGCCCGTTTGCTTGCACTGGGCCAACCACCAATTAGATTGGTATTAGAGTGCGTAGTCTTTGTCGGCGGCGGGTGTGTACTACATAGAGGGGGGGACTCACGTTGGATACAGAGCCAGCCCGTTTGCTTGCACTGGGGCCAACCACCAATTGGATGGGTATTAGAGTGGCGTGGTCTTTGTCGTCGGCGGGTGTGTACTACATAGAGGGGTGGACTCACGTTGGATACAGAGCCAGCCCGTTTGCTTGCACTGGGGCCAACCACCAATTAGATGGGTATTAGAGTGGCGTGGTCTTTGTCGGCAGCGGGTGTGTACTACATAGAGGGGGGGACTCACGTTGGATACAGAGCCAGCCCGTTTGCTTGCACTGGGGCCAACCACCAATTAGATTGATATTAGAGTGGCGTGGTCTCAGTCGTCGGCGGGTGTACTACATAGAGGGGCGGACTCAGGTTTGATACAGAGTCAGCCCGTTTGCTTGCACTGGGGCCAACCACCAATTAGATGGGTATGAGAGTGGCGTGGTCTTATTCGTCCGCGGGTGTGTAGTATATAGAGGGGCAGACTCGCGTTGGATACAGAGCCAGCCCGTTTGCTTGCACTGGGGCCAACCACCAATTAGATGGGTATTAGAGTGGCGTGGTCTTTGTCGTCGGCGGGTGTGTACTATATAGAGGGGCGGACTCACGTTGGATACAGAGCCAGCCCGTTTGCTTGCACTGGGGCCAACCACCAATTAGATGGGTATTAGAGTGGCGTGGTCTTTGTCGGCAGCGGGTGTGTACTACATAGAGGGGGGGACTCACGTTGGATACAGAGCCAGCCCGTTTGCTTGCACTGGGGCCAACCACCAATTAGATTGGTATTAGAGTGGCGTGGTCTTTGTCGTCGGCGGGTGTGTACTATGTAGAGGGGCGGACTTACGTTGGATACAGAGCCAGCCCGTTTGCTTGCACTGGGGCCAACCACCAATTAGATGGGTGTTAGAGTGGCGTGGTCTTAGTCGTCGGCGGTGTGTGTACTATATAGAGGGGCGGACTCATGTTGGATACAGAGCCAGCCCGTTTGCTTGCACTGGGGCCAACCACCAATTAGATGGGTATTAGAGTGGCGTGGTCTTTGTCGTCGGCGGGTGTGTACTATATAGAGGGGGGGACTCACGTTGGATACAGAGCCAGCCCGTTTGCTTGCACTGGGGCCAACCACCAAATAGATGGGTATTAGAGTGGCGTGGTCTTTGTCGTCGGCGGGTGTGTACTACATAGAGGGGCGGACTTACGTTGGATACAGAGCCAGCCCGTTTGCTTGCACTGGGGCCAACCACCAATTAGATTGGTATTAGAGTTGCGTGGTCTTTGTCGTCGGCGGGTGTGTACTACATAGAGGGGTGGACTCACGTTGGATACAGAGCCAGCCCGTTGCTTTGCACTGGGGCCAACCACCAATTAGATGGGTATTAGAGTGGCGTGGTCTTTGTCGGCGGCGGGTGTGTACTACATAGAGGGGGGGACTCACGTTGGATACAGAGCCAGCCCGTTTGCTTGCACTGGGGCCAACCACCAATTAGATGGGTATTAGAGTGGCGTGGTCTTTGTCGGCAGCGGGTGTGTACTACATAGAGGGGGGGACTCACGTTGGATACAGAGCCAGCCCGTTTGCTTGCACTGGGGCCAACCACCAATTAGATGGGTATTAGAGTGGCGTAGTCTTTGTCGTCGGCGGGTGTGTACTACATAGAGGGGGGGACTCACGTTGGATACAGAGCCAGCCCGTTTGCTTGCACTGGGGCCAACCACCAATTGGATGGGTATTAGAGTGGCGTGGTCTTTGTCGTCGGCGGGTGTGTACTACATAGAGGGGTGGACTCACGTTGGATACAGAGCCAGCCCGTTTGCTTGCACTGGGGCCAACCACCAATTAGATGGGTATTAGAGTGGCGTGGTCTTTGTCGGCAGCGGGTGTGTACTACATAGAGGGGTGGACTCACGTTGGATACAGAGCCAGCCCGTTTGCTTGCACTGGGGCCAACCACCAATTAGATTGATATTAGAGTGGCGTGGTCTCAGTCGTCGGCGGGTGTACTACATAGAGGGGCGGACTCAGGTTTGATACAGAGTCAGCCCGTTTGCTTGCACTGGGGCCAACCACCAATTATATGGGTATTAGAGTGGCGTGGTCTTATTCGTCCGCGGGTGTGTTGTATATAGAGGGGCAGACTCGCGTTGGATACAGAGCCAGCCCGTTGCTTGCACTGGGGCCAACCACCAATTAGATGGGTATTAGAGTGGCGTGGTCTTTGTCGTCGGCGGGTGTGTGTACTATATAGAGGGGGGGACTCACGTGGGATACAGAGCCAGCCCGTTTGCTTGCACTGGGGCCAACCACCAAATAGATGGGTATTAGAGTGGCGTGGTCTTTGTCGGCGGCGGGTGTGTACTACATAGAGGGGCGGACTTACGTTGGATACAGAGCCAGCCCGTTTGCTTGCACTGGGGCCAACCACCAATTAGATTGGTATTAGAGTTGCGTGGTCTTTGTCGTCGGCGGGTGTGTACTACATAGAGGGGTGGACTCACGTTGGATACAGAGCCAGCCCGTTTGCTTGCACTGGGGCCAACCACCAATTAGATGGGTATTAGAGTGGCGTGGTCTTTGTCGGCGGCGGGTGTGTACTACATAGAGGGGTGGACTCACGTTGGATACAGAGCCAGCCCGTTTGCTTGCACTGGGGCCAACCACCTATCAGAGTGTTGCATGATCTTATTCGCCGGCGAATGTGTACTTAATGGGGGGGTAGGCTCATGTTTAGGGTTGTGCCGGCACATGAACGTAAACTCATAAATACTCATAAATACTCATAAATACTCTTAAATACTCATAAATACTCATAAATACCTATTAATGCTCATAAATACTCATAAATGCTCATAAATACTCATAAATGCTCGTAAGTACTCATAAATACTCATAAATACTCATAAACAAATACATATTACGCCTTATTATGAGGCGTGAGTTTGGAGGGGGCCAGCCCGTTTGCTTGCACCGGAGCCACCCACCAATGATTGAGACATACATTCATAGGTATGATTTTAAAAGTCACTGTGCCAGGCCTGCATGGGAGACAAGCTGTGTATGCAGCGCAGACACATGTTGCATTGCGTAGCATCCCCATCCCTGCCCTGGTCCCTCCTCACTCCATGTATGTATGTTACAGTCCAGGGGTAGGCCAAATAGGCTTAAGGAACTTGCCCAACCGTGATAGGAAGTGCTGAAAAAGAACAAGCATTGATGAACTGAACCCCCACCCAACCCAAGCCACCTGTCCACCCCACAGGAGCATCAACCTGTGTTGCTGAACTGAACCCCAACCCAACCCAACCCACATTGATGAGCTGAACCCCCACCCAACCCAACCCACATTGATGAACTGAACCCCCACCCAACCCAACCCAACTGTCCACCCCACAGGAGCCTCAACCTTCATTGCTGAATTTAACCCCAACCCAACCCAACCCACATTGATGAACTGCACTCCAACTCAAACCCAACCCAACCCACCTGTCACCCCACAGGAGCCTCAACCTTTGTTGCCGAATTTTTGAAGCGACGGGATGCAGATGCATGCCGGTCCACTTCTAGCAGCAAGAAGAAGAAGAAAGCTGCTGCTTCCGCCGCCGCTGCGAGTAGTAGCCCTGCCAACTGGGCGAGCACGGCTGCAAACAAAGCAGGTCCCAAGAATGGCAATAAGACGCCTCCACCCAAGGGTCTCGGCTCCAAACCTTCCTTCTCTGTCCTCAGTGACTTGAGATAGACGGCCGCGATGGTAGCTTGTCCAGTTGAGGTAGGAGACCGTTCCCCACCCGCGTACGACGGGCTCCCTTAACACCACGCCCCACCAGGCGTTATCATTACCTGAGATAGACGGGCCAATGCCCTTACTAGATGCTCTCTCAAATATGGTATAAAAAGCTGAGCTTTTTTAACGACCATATGTACCCTTCCGAGCTCTGCCCCCCTTCCAGAGCCCGGAAGAGAGCTCTGCAGAGCCCGGAAGGGGGCAAATAAAGCAGGCAACTGGCAATAAGGCACATGATGGCAAGAGTATGGCGCAGTAGCGTTTAAACTACCCATTAGTGTTGTTCAGGTCGCTGCGTCCGTCGTCGCAGACGCAACGTCGAAGGGTCCGTTGCGTCGCAGGATGCAACGTTGGGGGGGTTCGATGACCAGAAGGAAGGGTCCGTTGCGTCACAGGACGCAGGCTATACAATTGGTTGCGTCTAAGGCAGCAGAGCTGGGGGTCCTCCTGAAGTACCCTGCAACCCATGTCTACTCAGACAAAAGGCTGTGAGCGGCCATGAGGCTGGCATGTAATAAAAACAAATCGAACTGAAGTGGTCTTTCTGCTAGCCTGCGTATTTGCTCGTGTAAGACTCTTCTTGCTGGGTTGTTCAAAAATCAAACGTTACATTTCACGTCTCAAACGCAGCTTTTGGAGGGTCTGTTACGATTAAACAATTGGGAGCGTAGATTTTGGCTCACGACACGTAGATGTTGTCTAATGAAATGTTTATTGTGGAAACACAGGATATACGGCAGAGAGATCAGGTAGACTACATTATGTCGTGTTATGCATCAGGATACCTATCATGCCATCATATGATGCCGGCAGTCTGACTAGGCTAAAGTTACCATTTATTTGCAATATCATATTACATTACATTACATTACATGTTAAAGTCTACTTGACACCGCGAGGGTGTATGAGACTCTGTGCTTCAAACAAAAAGAAAAAGCACCCACAAAGCAAAAAACCCCATTACATCAGGGGTGTGTCGAGGACAAACAAACCAAACTCCCAACCACCGTTTTGGTGGCGTAGGTATTAAACCCCTTAGAGCAGGACCCAGATCTCAACCACTTACAGTGGCGGAGGTAAGAAGCTAACAAATGAGAAGTCTCAAGAAGAAAAAAAAGGGATAATAAATTACGGTGCCACTAAGCAGTCCAGGGCTTCCTGTCTTGCTCTTCTACAAGTAGAAAGATAGTCGGCTAGGTTGCTCCAAAAAGACTTAGTGCCATTTCCATTCATAAAGGTTCTGAATGTGGAATCGCAGAATTCCACATTCCATACGGTTAAGTCGGTATCCTCATGGACATGCCTATAAATATCTGTAAACAGATTCTGGTAGCGGAGGCGAATATCATTATAAAAAGGGCACTCAAACATATGCATTTCATCCTCAGTTTTTTGGAACCCACACATTTGACAGTGTCTCATTGAGCGAGGGATGTGTGCTCTATCCACCACCCTCATTCTTTCTGTGTTCAGCCAATGGGAACCCATTCTAAACTGTGCTATAGAACGAATCTGATCCTGCTTATGTAAGGCGGATGTAAAGGGAATCAAGCCATTCTCATCATTGCTGTTGGCTGCGAACCATTTTTGGTATCGGAGGCGTTTAAAGCCAACCCTTCTCTCATCAGGGATGTCTCTAACTGCATTGGTGTCACTTGGGTACTTAAACCTCCATGACTCAAAAACTTCAGACATAATACCTTCGACATCGACAGCCTCCAAAATGTTGATGTTTTTACTGGATCCTAGCTTGTGGAGAGCACAACGCAAGTCATGAACCCAGCCAGTGTTGGAGTCAAAAGATTCCTCAAGAGCCATTCTAATGAGATCCTCAGGTTCTTTATGTATGGTCTTGTTCCAGAAGCGCAAAGCTTGTTTAAGCCAAGCAAAACACAACGGGGTTCTACCCAGCTCTTCCATGATAATATTAGATGTAGTAGTATATGATGCAATTGGGATGATGCATTATGATGCAATTGGGATGATATCATTTATGATGCAATTGGGATGCAATAGTATATGATGCAATTGGGATGATATCATACTCGCCTTTGGTCAACATCATTTGATTGCCCCCATCTTATTAAATGTACCACGTTGTGATTTTGGAACCGAATTAATCGAGAATAATAAAAAGAAGAAGAAAATTTTTAATAAGTCGGACCCGAATAACTTACACAAGGAAGAATAAGTAAAAAGAATAACAGCGCGCGAAGAAGAGGAAGAATACCAGCGCTCGCAGGCACAACAACAGACGTCGACATTTCCAGACCCAGAGCAGTCACACCTATCACACCGGCAAGACCAACCCCTAGGCAGGAACCCCCGTCGACATTTCCATACCCAGAGCTGTCAGCAATTTGAGATTTTTCTCGTGGCCTTGATCGTAACGTACTTTCCGAGTGGGGTTCGATTCTTATCAGCGGAAGTATGTCTGCCAGTGGTCCTTTACTTGCCTGATAAGTTCATCAGTACTAAGTTCTCGATTGGCCTCTGAGTAGGCAGTCGTTGACTTCTGGGTAACCACCATGTCTCGAACCTGGCCCTAAGTGGCAGGAGATCATCGGACCTCTGGGGGAAATCCCCACTCGGAAAGTACGTTATTATCAGCAGTTATGCTCTACCAGATGACCTCAGTTGACATCTGATATCAGATGTCAACTGAGGTCATCTGGAAGAGCATAACTGCTGATAATCTACAGATCCAACTTTAAAAGCAGGCCTTCAACACCTCCTTCTCATTGCCTTGATCTACGAATTCAAATTCAAAATCCGGCCATCAACATCTGTGTGAGACGGAGACAACTAGAAAACTCCGTAAAATCTACATGAATCATGTAACCAGACCCTCTAATGAATATAGAATCTGCGTTTGACACGTGAAGCGTAGTGCACAGTACCGCAAATACAACACCGGTATGTACCACTATACCTGCTCTCGCCAAGTGAAGTTATAGCAGGGGTGATACCGGTACCTGGTAAAAGCGTACGAACACTCCCACAGCAGGCCACAGCCAATCTTGTACGTGCGATACTCTGGCAACTCGTGGGTACTTGGTAATCAAGTTGGTAGCTCTATTTTCTTTTTCCAAGAATCATTTTCGCCTCAAAGGGTGGGTCTCCCTAGGCTAGCTCTAGACTCATCAGAGGATTAGATATGATCGACCAAGTCACTCCTACTCCTAACGAGGGCGTAGGTACCCTTAGGTCGGCGGCTCGGCGCATCGGCGTTAGATGCCGAACCACGACCAGTCACGCGTGCACCACTGACCAGTGACACTCCAGAGAGTTAACAGGGGTTGTTCAAAGTTTACCAGGGTTGTTAAAGGGTTAGAAGGGTGCAAGGAATACCAGGGTTGCCCTACTTCCCAGGGTTATCTGAGTTGTTCAAGGGTTCATAGGGTTCAAGGAATACCAGTTTTGCCCTAGCTACCAGGGTTACCAGGGTTCTTCAAGGGTTACCAGGGTCGTTCAAGGGTTACCAGGGTTGTTCAAAGATTAACAGGATGACCAGGGTTGCCAGGGTTTAAAGACACATCAAAATCTACGTTTTGAGACGCGGATGTTTTCAAAATCTTCGTGTCATAAGCCCACATGGAAGTTTAGTGAGCCAAAATCTACCCTGGCAACGTAACTCACTAAATCTGCGTGCGAGACGTGAAACACAACGTTTTGAACAGCTAGTCACTGCCCCAAGAAGAAATCGAAGACGGGGGGAATAAGTGAATAACCACTGTGGATGTTGAACGAGTAAAGATGTCAAGAAAACAACCCAACAGAAAGTGTTAACTCTGACTATTGTTGTAATTGTATTATTAAATATGATCACTGTAGCACAAAATCAGGGCCCCCGTTGGTAAAACGATTGTTTGGGGTTCTGTTCATCAATGCTTTTCCTTGTTAGCCCTTCCAATCACGGTTGGGCAAGTCCCTATCGCCAGTTTGGCCTACCCCTGGACCCCAGCAGACCAGAGCTGACCGCTTTATAATTTTGGTTACACAAAAAGGAAACTCAGACTTTATTTAAAGAACACAGCTTGCTATGGTATGTGGTGAAACGATGCTGCATAACTATTACTGAGAAACACAGCTGCTGCAAGACAGCGACAACAATAGCGCTGTCGAAGATAACAGACTCTTAATCACTCACTCCTGGGAAAACAATAGACAGGGTTTGTAAAACATTCACGGGCCCGTAGCCATTTGTCGGCTCGGCCGGGCTCGTCCCTTGGCGCCTCAGTATAGCTACCTAATTGCCGGGAGGAGCTGGTTATTTCGGGAATTCTTGGCGAAATGTCACGAGCATCGCGAACTCAGAGCGGCAAATTGCCTGCTAGGACATGTTACGTCTACGTGTCGAGGGGGATACTTCAACAGAGCTGTGTTGAAGACAGGTAGTTCGCTAGGAACGCGTGCTGAAGTTTGCTGAAGTCGCCCGCGTAACTAGGTTACTAGCATGGGCATCCTCCAGCTTATCCTAGAAAGGCGAGCCAGGATTCCCCAGGACAATCAGCTGAGGGGTGGTTCCAGGCCCGAACTAGTCCCCTGCGACCTATACAGGTGAGGGCGGCCCGGGGGGCGGCCCGGGGGGCGAGATTGTCAGTCCGCCAACTCTGGTACAACCGGGTACAACCCTGACGCAACCGATGCCCGGAACTGCGCTTATAACGAATATCTATTTTTCTCCTTGATTACCCATGAAGTCCTGACCACGCGTCCCTCTATTCATTCGCTAGTTCGGGGCTTCGCTCTTGATGCGCGCATGCGCGAGGGTGCTTTATTGCCAGCTGATGCGAATTTTCACCGTGCTCCTGTTGATTGAGCCCCCCTAAATTATCTGGACGTTTTTTTTTCAGGGTTCGCCCTGGGTCCTGGGTCCTGGCCAGGGCCAGGGTTCGTCGCCCTGGTCCACCCTCGCAATGCCTGCCAGATTGATTCTCCACTCCCTTGCCCGCAGAGCTTATCGAGCTAATTGTTGCCGCCCCTCTTTGCTGCATTCTTTTCCCGCCCAGATTCTTTGAAATCAAAGCCCAGTCTCAGTTTCTTGGAGATAGTCAAGCACCAAGCAAGGGCGGGAAGTTTGAGGTGGGTTCACTAGTGCGCTAATCCAGCGATCGATACGTGAACGAACAGCAGCATTGGCTCACTGTCACGTAGCTGGTCAGATTCGAAAGGATCATCGTCGCAGGTCTGATGGAAAGCTCGAGCTTGGAAGTAAACCAGCAACGTTGATGGATACCCAGGTTCCCCCTCCCCCCCTCGATGCTTCGGACCTGCCTTTTTCAGAACCTGCATTGGCCAGCAATAGCTGAAAGCAGTCGATCGCGGTTCTTCAGACCTATCCATTGTAGCGATTGTCAATCCGTTAGGCTCGATTCCATCAACACGCTTTCCCTCCGCACTCCTACACCCACGCCAGCCTGCATTCCTCCACCTCACCATATCACCCTGCCTATCTTCCTCCATCTGCCTGCCCTTACTTTTCCTGCCTCCCAGAAGGCTAGCTGCTGTGAAAAGCAGCAGCAGGTGTTTTCAGGTCTCATGTCTCCCACCAGTCCTTGGCCCATAATTCGAATCTGACAGAATGAGATGTGCCCCATTTACCCCCCACCCCACCCCACCTCCACCTCCTCCCCTCCTGCCTGCGCCCAACTCCTGTTATTCAAATATGCTTGTGGTAGCTGCTGCTCCTGATGCTTCGCTCCACCCAATTGCAACATGCCACTTGGAGCATCATGACTCCCACTTGCTACAGTCTGAAAACTCTGACCGATGAGTCAACTTCCTACCATTTAGCCTCATCTCAAGTTTCAGTAGCAGCCTTATCCCATCACACCCCTGAGTCCAGGCTCGGTCCCTATCCCCACCTGAAACACCACGCCACCCATTTCCACCCTACTGCATCCCATCCCACCCTATTTCGTGCCATCCCGTCCTGTCCTGTCCTACTCCTCTCCTCCTCTCCTCCTCCCTCCTCCCTCCTCTCTTCTCCTCTGTCCACTCCAATGCACGCCCCCCCCCCTGCTTTCTGCAGTCTGACCTATAAGTTCACCCCCAATCAGCTTCAGCTCCACCTCAGCTAACACCATGCCATCCCTTCCCATCTCGTCCTGTCCTGTCCCACTCCATTCTTCTCCATCTCATCCCATCCCATCCCGCCCTCCCCTTCCCGCAGTCAATCTATAAGCTATCTCCCTATCAGCTCCAGCCTCACCTCAGCTATCCCCACCTTCAACACCATCCCTTCCCAACTCGTCCTGTCCTGTCCCACTCCACTTCACTCTTCTTCATCTCATCCCATCGCATCCCATCGCATCCTGCCCTCCCATTCCTGCAGTCAATCTATAAGCCAACTCCCAATCAGCTCCAGCCCCACCTCAGCTATCCCAACCTTAAACACCATCCCTTCCCATCTCGTCCTGCCCACTCCACTCCACTCTTCTTCATCTCATCCTATCTCATCCCGCCCTCCCCTTCCCGCAGTCAATCTATAAGCCAACTCCCAATCGACTCCAGCCTCACCTCGGCTATCCCCACCTTAAACACCATCCCTTCCCAACTTGTCCTGCCCTATCCCAGTCCACTCCACTTTTCTTCATCTCATCCCATCGCATCCCATCGCATCCTGCCCTCCCCTTCCCGCAGTCAATCTTCAAGTCAACTCCCAATCAGCTTCAGCCTCACCTCAAGCGTCCGTGAAAATGCTCAACGAATTGGAGTACCTGGACAGGGTCAACGAGAAAGCCGTAGGTGAGGCTGCCGCTTCTTTGCCCTTTTTTCTTGAAAGAATAATTGTATGATGTGCTATCTTCTCATGTTAATCAGGCCAAGTCCCCATCAGTGTACCAAGTGCAAGAAACAGCTGGTAGCTTAATGCCCTTCTCTTTGTCGCCAGACGGCTGAATCAAAAAAGTAAAGAACAGCGATAGTTTGTTTTCGCCTCCTCCGCCTGCCTACCGATTTTATTGCAAAACTAAATTCGGAGAAATCCACTACCATGGGATCACCCATATCATCCTCAAATACTGTATTCTTCAAAAACAATAATGTCCCGAAAGATTAGAGTACCTGGCTTATGGCTTGAATTTGAACTTGGTTACATGGCTCCAGCCAGCAATTTGGCCGCTCGCCGTCTGGACGGACGAGAGACACACTTTTTCCTCCACGGCCTCCAGTCTTGCCTGCTTTTGGAAGATTTGGATGATGTTGAATTTTGAAGATTTGTCTGAATTTGGAAGACTTGCCTGCTATTGGAAGGCTTCGATGATGTTGAAGTAACAGGCTGAATAGCAAGCCGCCATCTTGTTAGTATGGATGAACTTCATGTGGGAGATGGATGATGCCATCTGCATGTGAATCCCCATCATAATTATACCAGTGCACTACAAAGCCTCACTACACTACTACACCTACTACTACACTGCAACTTCTATACCTCTACACTACTTCTATTATGCTACTACACCTACTTCTACATTACTTCTACTAACCTACTATTACACTCCAACTTCTATACTACTGCGCAACTATTATGCTACTATACCTATTTCTACATTACTTATACTTCACCTACTTCACCTACTTCACCTACTACTACAATCCAACTTCTATACCACAACACTACTTCTATTATGCTACTACACCTACTTCTACATTACTTCTTCTTCACTACTACACCTACTACTACTCTACTCTACTTCTTAGTGGTGGTGGTGGGCACATGATCCTGCACGCGAGCTGACTCTGTTTTCCCAAACCTGGGGTAACACCTGAGCCTGTGTCTTATCATTGAGTCTCTTGGTGGTGGTGGTGGTGTGCACATGATCCTGCATACGAGCTGACTCTGTTTTCTAAAACCTTGGGTAACACCTGCTCCTGTGTCTCATCGTCGAAGTACCTTGGTGGTGGTGATGGTGGGCACATGATCCTGCACACAAGCTGACTCTATTTTTTTATCCGCAGGCAACACCTGACCCTGTGTCTCGTCAATGAGTCTCTTGGTGGTGGTGGTGGTGATGGTGGGCACATGATTCTGCACACAAGCTGACTCTGTTTTCTAAAACCTTGGGCAACACCTGAGCCTGTGTCTCATCGTTGAGTACCTTGGTGGTGGTGATGGTGGGCACATGATCTAGCCTTCTTTCCCCCAAACCTACCTTAACACCTGGGCCTGTGTCTCATCATTCAGTATCTTGGTGGTGGTTTTGGTGGGTACATGACCTAGCCTTGTTTTCCCCAACCCTAGCTTAACACCTGCTCCTGTGTCTGCTGCAGATCGGGATGGTGAGGATGAAGAGGAGGAGGAGGAGCCCGAGATTGAAGGAGAGGAGGAGGTTGATGAGGAAGGTGGTGCCGAGGATGCTCCCGGCGAGGGTGAAGACGATGAGGACGAGGATGATGACGAGGGAGGGCCTGTTGAGTACGCTGGCCTAGTGGTGAGTCGGAGGAGAGGGAGGTGGGGGTAGAGTTGTTTACCCTGAGGATGACGAGGATTGGGATGGCGAGGGGGGGTCTGAGTGTGCTGGCCTTGTGGTGATTTAAAGGAGGGTGGGAGTGGGAGTGGTTACCCTGGGGGCGGGGAAGATGATGAGGATGGCGGGGGGGGGGGGGGGGGGGGGGGGGGGGGGGGGGGGGGGGGGGGGGGGGGCTGATTATGCTGGCCGTTGTGGTGATTTAAAGGAGGGGGGGGTGGAGTTGGTCACCCTGAGAGTCTTAGTCAGCCTGCAGTGTTTCCTTTTCTCACTGAGCTTCACATTCCGCACCACTTATCGTGTCGCTCTTGTCTCATACTGCTTCATCTCAAGGTGTGCATGATTGTCAAGTATAATAGAGTACATCTACGCAACTCACACCTACGAATGTCAATATTGTATTGGTCTCCAAGATTATCAGGCGATATCTTATACAATGTATTGATATATCTTCCGATATGGTACAATGTATCATATGATATGTCGATACGTCATACAATATATATAAATGATATCGTACTTGACAACCATTATCATGTGGTTCATCACCTCTGTTGTCTCTTATGCCACCTTATATCCGTACGATATATCGTGCGATAATCATGGAACCAACATGATTTTGGCAACCCTACTCATGTCGATCTTCACTTCTGCTATTACCCTTGTCTCTTATGCCACCTTATATCCAACCTCCCTTGTCTTGTGCCACCTCCCTTGTTTCCTATGCCCCCCCTTACGCCCTCGCCCCCCCTATGCCGCCTCCCTTGTCTCCTATGCCACCTCCTATGCCACCCCCTATGCCGCCTCCCTTTTCTTATGCCACCTCGTATCCAACCTAAACCGCGCAGGGAGAGGACCCACTTGATGATGAGGACGCTGATGTGAGTTCACTTTTTGATTCTGACTTAGTTTCTTTGGTTTGATTCTAGTTTTTGGTTCTTTGGATTTGATCTGGTTTTAATTGTGGTCTCGGTTCCTCGGGTTTGATCTGTTTTTCTGGTTCCAGTGTTTGCTTTTATTACGCAAGGAGGGGGGGTCTCCTGAGACTGTTGTTGTTTGCACTAGTTGTTGTGGTTGTCGTTTGCTGTGGTATTTGTTATTGCTATGGCCTGTAGTAATGGTAGTTGTTGTTTGCAGTGGAAGTTGTTGTTGCTCTTGTTGTTTGCAACCTTGTTTGTGCACCCGCATCCTAATGTCTCGAGTCCTGATGTCTGGATCTTTTTGACATTGAAGGAGTACGAGGACGAGGGTGAGGATGACGATGAGGATGAGCTCGAGTACGACGAGGATGAGGACGATGGCGATGAGGGCGAGGAGCCAGCCTCAGACAAGAAGCGTAAGCGAGAGGAGGGGGACGAAGCTGCCCCCACCGCTGAGGCCGAGGAGGAAGAGGAAGAGGACGACGAGTAAATCCCCTCCTCTCCATTTTGGGCTCCTTGCTGCCCCCCTCTGCCCTCCCAAGTGGTTATAGCCCCGACATTTGATTGAGTGTGATCTTCACCCCGGATTGGTGGCAGGGCGCCACTGTTTCTTTGTTGAGGCTACGCGTAGCAGCTTCCTGGCAGCACCCCGTCATTGGGCCGAACCTGGCGCTAGGTAGTGGGTTTTGAAAGCTGACATGATAAGCAGGCCGATGCAGCTAAACGCTTTGGGCTTGACCCAGTGGCTGGTGGATGGGGGTGGCTGGAGGCTTCCATGCGTAGCCCAAAACAGAGACAGAGCAGAGCATGTCATTTCATATCCCCAGGCTGGCAGCAACGACCAAACCAACACCACCACCCAGGGCTGGTCAATGGGCTTGTTATTTAATATCCATAAGTTGTTTATATTCTGCAGTAACATAAACTTGAACTTGGTCACATGGCTCCAGCCACCAATTTGGCTGCTCGCTGTCTTCGGTCACTGCAGTAACATAATTAGCAGGAAAAATATAATCAGCTTCTAAAGGTACCTACCCTAGTACTGTAAACACACACTTTTATCTCAAGATTGTTTGATTTCTTTCATGGTCTACCAGCCTCCAAGCTGCTCACTGTATGTGGGCCGAGTAAACATGGGTAGCAGCACCACACTCCTAAGTACTTGGATTTGGTTACAGTCTGGGCAAGCAGAGTGAAATATTTTGACCTGGGCGCAACAACTTATTTCCATTAGCTGCACTGGTGTTGACCAAGGCCCTTCGATGCTATTAAGTTGCGCTCCAGTTGCAGGCCCGGCTGGCCCAAGGTACGAATGTACGATATGGTCGGTCCAACTTGGGCCAGTTGCAGGCCCAGCTGGCCCAAGGTAGGTAAGGTACAGGATGGCACGGGGCGGTATTCTGCGATTTTTTGCTTATTTTGCTAATTAGGTACAATAATTGTTCTGCTATTTTTCCTATCTAGTAGTTTAATTAGACGAGCTTATCTAAATACCATTGAGTTAGGTAATACAGAGACTTGTAATACGCGCTCCCAACCAGTCCGTACGTGTTACATCTCGACATTGTGCATTGCCACCGGCATTCCCTTAGGAGATGTCTCTCTATCTGCTCAGGAGACTAGCTTTCATCATTGCCGCTTCTGCCATCTTTGGCGTGTTCGCTGTGTTACACATGCACACACAAAAAGAAGCGCATCATGACCTGGAGCTAGTAAATTGGACCGAGGTACTAACTCGAAGCGCCAGCAGATGGCATATGCAGAACAAAACTGACATCCCTGCGATAGCACAGGCTGAATTGGAGCAGCAACAACTTGTCGAATGGTTTGAGGCCACAATCCTTGGACGCCCTTTCGACAACTTAAATTTCCCGCTTTATCCCGGCGTTCAGCTGTGCCCATACTTCATCAATCACCACTTCAAAGTGATTTACGTGAAAAGCCCTAAGACAGGCAGCACCAGCATTCTTTCCTTGCCCCCCTTCAAGTGAGTCTGTTGTAAGCTTGACCTATCTGATCTGAGCTTGAATGATTTGGGTGGAACGAACTTAGGGCCTCCTTCTGTAAAACGATTTGTTGGAGATGGGTCCCAGTTCACCAGTGCTTGTTTTCGCTTTAGATCCTCCTGATATCGCGGTTGGGCAAGTTCCTTCAGCCTATTTGGCTACAGACCAAGACTGCTTCCAATTGTCCATATCACAGGGGCCAGTGCAAAGATGAGGCAACATCAGAAGATAAACAATATTGCTACCTTCCAGTGTTGAAGAAAGAAATCTCGCCTGAGATTTGGATGGATTATTTCGTATTTGCAGTGGCCCGAAACCCTTGGGAAAGGGCCGTAAGCATGTACCACTACTTGCTTGCCATGCGTCATCCCACCAGGTAAGAGGATCTGCACGGATCTGCACAACTTATTTGGGGGTACTAATGTCCGTCTCGATAGGCAGTGGTCTGGCATGCCCCGCCTTTCCAGCGTGACCTTTCTACATCTATAGGACTTTCTCCGCCTTTCTTTCTGAACCATCACTAGGCGCTGTTCTATTCACGGGGTCCCACTGGTGCGATCAAATTAAAATACAAAACGGTTCTTTTATTTTGGGTCAAGATACGCCTTCGGGGCACGAATGAACGCGATTTTTTATATTTTGAGAAAAGGCCCCAACTGAGTCTCAAATTCAATTTGTCAGAATGATTGGGAAAAGCATGTGTCCCAAAGCTCTCCATAAATTAACCTACTTTACAAGATTTGGGCCTGTTACAGATGACAATTGAGTATGGCGGCATGGTATAGCTTGATGGTCCCCTACCGCAGCCTGTACCTATTCAACACATACATGCTTGACAAATTATGTACAAAAATACCCTGAACACCTGTTTAGCAACCTGAATAGGGTGCAGGCTGCCGAAGGGGTAGTCAGAGCTCAGGCACAGTAGCGGTCTGGCAAAGCAAAACCCACAGTAACCTTCTCCAGTGCAAGCAAACGGGAAGGTTCCTTCAACCTCACTTCCTCTGGCAAGGCGTAACAGTTTCATCCCCCCCCCCCCCCCCCCCCCCCCCCCCCCCCCCCCCCTTCAAGCTCACTTCCTCTGGCAAGGCTTAACAGTTTCATCCCCCCCCCCCCCCCCCCCCCCCCCCCCCCCCCCCCCCTCCCTTCAAGCTCACACCCTGTGGCAAGGCGTAACAGTTTCATCCCCCCCCCCCCCCCCCCCCCCTCCCTTCAAGCTCACTTCCTCTGGCAAGGCGTACAGTTCATCCCCCCCCCCCCCCCCCCCCCCCCCCTCCCTTCAAGCTCACACCCTGTGGCAAGGCGTAATAGTTTCATCCCCCCCCCCCCTTCAACCTCACTTCCTCTGGCAAGGCGTAACAGTTTCATCCCCCCCCCCCCCTCCCTTCAACCTCACACCCTCTGGCAAGGCGTAACAGTCCCCCCACCCCAACCCCCCCCACCCCACCCCTTCAACCTCACATTCATTTTTCTCCCATCAGGCTGCCAGAAGCTCGCGCTAATCTCAAGTGGTGGTCTCTACAAGACACTCTATTTGGCGCTTGTGCTAAGCCCACCTTTTTGGAATTCTGTCGCAACCCCGCAATCATCGCATTGCAAGGGAGGTTGCTTGGTTGTGGCTTTGGTCTGCATCATGATTGGCATCACGTCGAGCCAGCAGCTCCTTGCTGCACTTCACGTTCGGGAGGGCTTGCCTTGGATTTCACCATCAGGTATAGCATGTTATACCAGGTTATGCGATATTTTTAGGGATGTCAAAAGCTGTAAGGGAGGTTGCTTGGTTGTGGCTTTGGTCTGCATCATGATTGGCATCACGTTGAGCCAGCAGCTCCATGCTGCACATTGCCTTCGGGAGGGCTTGCCTTGGATTACACCATCAGGTATGGCATGTTATACCAGGTAATGCAATATTTTTAGGGATGTAAAAAGCATGATTTTTCAATTATCGTACAATATCTCGTTGATCCAGCATCTCCATGCTGCAAATTGTGTCCGGGAGGGCTTGCCTTTGATCACACCATCAGGTATAGAATGTTATACCAGGTTATGCACTATTTGTAGGGATGTCAAGAGTGTGCTATTTTTCAAGTATAGTACGATATCACGTTTGATCCAGCAGCTCCATGCTGCACTTTGTGTCCGTGAGGGCTTGCCTTTGATCACACCATCAGGTATAGAATGTTATACCAGGTTATGCAATATTTTTAGGGATGTCAAGAGTGTGCTATTTTTCAAGTATAGTACGATATCACGTTTGATCCAGCAGCTCCATGCTGCACTTTGTGTCCGGGAGGGCTTGCCTTGGATTACACCATCAGATATAGCATGTTCTACAGGGTTTATGCGGGGTTATGCGGGGTTATGCAATATTTTAAGGGATGTCAAAAGCATGTTTCTTTTTAGTATCGTACGGTATCCCATCTAGCCAGCAGCTCCATGCTGCACTTCGCGTCTGGGAAGGCTTGCCTTGGATTACACCATCAGGTTTAGCATGTTATACCAGGTTATTGGATATTTTTAGAATGTCAAAAGCATTATATGTGTTCAATTATCGTACGATGTCACGCTGATCAGGGTACTTCAAATGGCCAAATTGGCCCGCGCTTTAGCGCACTTGAAAACAAAAAACTGCGCTTTGTAGTGCAAAAAGCGCAAACATTGCTTGCAGCGCCCACAATGGTTTCCAAAAAACTGCGCTTAAAGCGCAGAGGGGGTCTAAAAGTCAGCGCTCAAAAGCGCAAAAGCGTGCGCTTTGAATTACCCTGACGATGTCATGTTGATCCAGCAACTCCATGTTTCACTTCGCGTTCAGGAGGGCTTGCCTTGGAATACACCAACCTAACCTAACCTAGCCTAACCTGGGACCTGTCGCATAGGCAGTTGTCTTGTCGGCCGCACGTGCAGCTGTCACCTAATATCAGCCGCACACGCAAGTATCACCTGATATCAGTCTTTGTCTCGCTAATCACACACCAGCACACCTGAAGTCCCACCATGCACGCACATGGGCCGACCATGATGAGGGGGCCCCTGACACCCTGCTATTTCCCACTGTCATTGGGAGACCTCGTACGGGTGGTCGTGGTTATCTGGGTGCAGTCAACAAAGAGGGAGGGCACCCCTAGGCCTGTCTGAGTAGTGGGTAGGCAGACAGAGGCAGAGAGAAAGGCGGTGGGCAGATTGCCACACGATTTTACCAGGGCTGCTATGTCCCTACCTAGGGTATAGATTTCTCCAGGGCTGTACGGGTACACAGTCATAGGGCATGTGATTGCAGGCTTGACACATGTCTCAATGAGGTGCATCCATCGCCTTCAGGTGTCACCCCTAGATTTGGCTGGTTGTATTCTTTGGTTCCCTTTTTCTTGGATTTGGTCGTTGGATTTGGTCATTGGATTTAGTCATTGGATTTGGTCGTTGGATTTGGTAATTGAATTTGGTCGTTGGATTTGGTCATTGGATTTAGTCGTTGGATTTGGTAATTGGATTGGGTCATTGGATTTGGTCATTGGATTTAGTCATTGGATTTGGTCGTTGGATTTAGTCATTGGATTTGGTCATTGGATTTGGTCGTTGGATTTGGTCAATGGATTTGGTAATTGAATTTGGTCGTTGGATTTGGTCATTGGATTTAGTCATTGGATTTGGTCATTGGATTTAGTCATTGGATTGGTCATTGGATTTAGTCATTGGATTTGGTCATTGGATTTAGTCGTTGGATTGGGTCATTGGATTTAGTCATTGAATTGGGTCATAGGATTTGGTCGTTGAATTTGGTCATTGGATTTGGTCGTTGGATTTAGTCATTGGATTTAGTCATTGGATTTGGTCATTGGATTTTGTCGTTGGATTTGGATTTGGATTTGGATTTTGATTTGGTCGAGTGCCCTAAGCGTTTAGGGTCGCTAGTCCATCGTGAGGGAGGTGATGACCCCCAGGTAGAGGTAGGGCGTGTCAGGGTATCAGCAGGTGGCAAACGTGCCCACAGCCTGCCCCAGCCACTATTTTATTGTTCCTGCTATTTCCCACTGTCATTGGGAGACCTCGTACGGGTGGTCGTTATCAGCTTGAAATCACTCCGGTAGAGTGGACAGTAGATTAAAGCAGCGGAACAGACGCACCAATCTATACACGGAGACAAGGATAACGTTACAGACACAGGAGACCCATAAAGGGGCACCTGTGGTGAAAGGAGGCGGTAGACAGGAACCTAACAGGGTACAGATCAGACCGGAGACGTAGGTGACAGGAAGCTGCCACTGAGTCATCTCAAGATGACTCAGTCCCACGGGAAGCTGGCTCAGGAGAGCCGATAGTTCTAAGGGAGTACATAAGTAGTCACCAAGTCATAAAACGCGTGAGAGCACCGCTATACATGCTGATACTCCACCTATGACACAGGTGACATACAATAGTACTACTCCACCTATGGCACTGGTGACATAGAACTATATGTAACAAATAAAAATAAAAAAAAATCAAAGAACTCCGAAAAATAAAAATCGAGAGAAACTTCAAATGAAACCCGAAGGGTGTAAGGGAAGGTATGAAGCAAGGCAAAGAATCAAAATTTGCCAAGTGGATATAAGAGGACAACTAAATATCAAAGTCGGGTAACAACGGTATAGAAAACCCGATCCGGGAATAGGAACCTAATGCCAATCAATGATAACTTAAAGAAACTCTAAATGTAACCAAAAATTCCAGAATACATGTAACCAAAATTTTAGAATACATGTACCCAAAAATTTGGTTTAAGGAGAAGCAGTCATTCCAAACATGCGAATGAAACGCCAGAACACCATAGGATCAAGGGGCTTGGTGAAGGGGTCAGCACAGTTGTCCTTAGTGTTAACATAGGCAACATCCACCTGGCCATCCTCCACCAGCTCCTGGATATAGTGATGGATGACATCAATGTGCTTGTTGCGAGGGAGCAGCTGACAGTCATTGGCCCAGCTCAAGGACCCCAAGTTGTCACCCTGAATGGTGACCAGGTCACAAGGCAGCCCTAGATCAATTCTCAACTTTTTCAACCATTGCACCTCCCTGGCAGTCTGAGACAGGGCCTGATAC
Organism: Chlamydomonas sp. ICE-L; assembly: GCA_013435795.1. Classification (NCBI taxonomy): domain Eukaryota; kingdom Viridiplantae; phylum Chlorophyta; class Chlorophyceae; order Chlamydomonadales; family Chlamydomonadaceae; genus Chlamydomonas; species Chlamydomonas sp. ICE-L. Next base: position 125,250,409 of record JACBWV010000610.1, on the reverse strand, counting down.
TCAGCCTCACTGGAGCTAACAGCAACAGTGGGTTGCCTTTTGCTCATCCAATTCACAAGGCAGCCTCCAGCAAGCACAGCATAGCCAGTCTGAGATCTCCTGTCAGACCCATCATCAGCAAAGGATGAGTCACTAAAGACAGTAAAAGAGAAACCAGGGCTGTGAGTGTAAGTGAGGCCCAGATGGGAATGTTCTCTCAAATACAAAAGCAAGCGCTTGGCTGCAGCCCACAGGGGGGCAGTGGGTTGAGCAGAAAACCTGGACAGGTAGCTAACAGCAAAAGAAATATCAGGCCTTGTGCAGGTAGCCAGGTACAGCAAAGCCCCCACAAGAGAGAGGTACTGGCTATTAGAGGCCAGAGGTTCTCCAGGAGGATCAGTGACAGTGCACTTGGACATGGGAACTGAAAACTTGGGCTTGGTAGCAGCAGTGAGACCAAACTGCTCCACCAGCTCAACAATGTAGGAGTGCTGGGAGAGGTCGATCTTAACACACCTGCCGTCAGAATCAAGTGTACAAGTCATGTCCAATGAAAGGAACTGGACAGGTACACCCATTTCCTTGACTTCCCACCCAGCTGCTTCCATAGCCTTGATCAGCAAGGCATACCTATGCAGCTCACTAAAAGCACAGATAAAGTCATCCACATAGGTCAGGACATAGCTCCACCCACCAGTAGAATCCCTCCTGAAATACAGAGCAGGTTCAGCTTTGCACATGGTAAAACCGTGGGCAACCAAAACCTGCTTTACATCTTTGCTCCAAGCCCTGGGTGCCTGCTTCAAACCATAAAGAGATTTAATTAGCTTGCACACAAGGGGAACATTGTCAGGACCAAGTTCATGAAAGCCCTCAGGCTGGTAGCAGAACAGGTCCAGACCAGGTTCCAGCTTGGCATTCAAGAATGCAGTCTTGATGTCCAGCTGCCTCACAAACATTTTTCTATGAGTGATGGCAGCAAGGAGCACACGAAGACCTGCTTTAGAGGAGACGGGGGCATATACATCATGGTAGTCCAGCCCAGGACGTTGCAGAAAACCACGAACTACAAAACGAGCTTTAAAACGCAAAGAACCATCAGCCCCATGTTTCTTGACAAATAACCATCTGCCAGATAGAATCCTCTGCCTAGGAGGCTGTGGAGTGAGGACCCAAGTGCCATGAGCATGGAGGGAGGCCATCTCATCCTTCATAGCCTGCAGCCAGAGATCTCTGTCTGGGTTGGTAGGTAACATTGCAGCTTTATAAGAGAGTTCAGTAGAGGTAGAAATAAAAGCCCCCACGTACAAGCAGTGTACTTGTACATGGGCAGCGGGGATATCAGCAGTATCAGCAGTAACCGGTAATAAAGCCCCCAGCGCAGCACTCATGCGTGGTTGAACAAGGCCGGCCTCCTTTGCCTCTAAATCGTCGAAGCCTGGGTACACTGGAACACCCCAGCCATACGCAGTATCTGACCCGGACCAGTGTTCGAGGTCATCACTCACATCATCTGTGACGGCCACATCGTCGCAATGCCTGGTCCGGTATAAACCACCAGGTATAGCAGGGGGTGAAGTGATCAACAACTCCCGCGAGCTATCCGAATAGGTGGACGGGGGGTGGCGACTAGTGGGCAGTGGACCTGTACTAGGTTCCACTATGACCCGAGGCTGTCCTAATCCTACGACTTCACCGACGAAACGTGGCGCAGAGGAAGGCCCGGCGACCCCCTGAGATTCGAATAAATTAGAGCTTGAAGGAACATCAGACTCCCCCTGGCCCAATGCCGCCGCACGCGATACAGCACCATCATTACCTGGCCTGGGACGCATCGTCATCCCATGACCAGTAAAGCGGTCAACAATCGGGGTTGGTAAAGGGCCCAGGACATTGTCAGTAGTATCAAGCCCTTTACCGATGATAGCGGCAGGGGTGCGAGAAAAATACTGAGATCCATCATAGGGAAAAAGCCCAGGGATACAGTTATAGCTAAACTGTTCATAGAAGAGCACATCACGACTCTCTACCACCTGGCGCAACTTAGGAACCCAAACAAAATAACCCTTACTCACCAGAGAATACCCAACCAGTCTACCAGATAACGCCCTTTCGTCAAGCTTATTGCGCTTCTTCCCATTCACTAAGGTAACATAGCATGGGCACCCGAACACGCGCAATAACGATACATCAGGTAGAACCCCAAAGAACAACTCATAAGGAGTCTTGTCACCCTGATTAGGCAGCCGGTTGCGTAGGTAACACGCGGCGAGGAAGGCATAGGGCCAGAAGGACTTAGTGAGCTTAGACTCCAAGTGAATGCTCCTAGCTACGTTCTGAAGGACCCCATTGTACCGTTCCACAGTCGCATTCTGCTGAGCAGTGTAAGCCATGGACAATTCATGCACAGCACCAACCGATTCTAACCAATCCTCGAACCACTTCACTATAAATTCCTTAGCCCTGTCAGACCTAAGACACTTGAAAACAAATCCATGCAGCTGAGTCATCCATCTGAGGATGGTAGTTTGAACTGCTAAGGGAGCTTCATCCCTGGTTCTCAAGCACAATACCTCAGCATAGCCAGAGTATTGGTCAGTGAGACACAGAACATAAAACTCCCCACGCAAGCCCCTAATATTAAATGGCCCCATGATGTCCAAGTGAAGGCGTTGTAATGGGGCACGGATCCTAGTTTTGCTTTCTTTAGGAAAAGGGATACGTTTTCCCTTTGCCTTCTGACAAGCATCACATGGGATCTTAGACAGTCTTTGCACCTGTTGGAGAGTGAGGGGTAAGTTCTGAACCAAACCCTTCCTTACAAGGTTGTGCATGGCATCATAGCCAGGGTGACCCAGCCGCCTATGCCACAACCATTCAGGAGTGGTAGGGATCACAACTCCACCATCCTCATCAACATCAAGAGCAAAAGCTGGATAATCTTCAGCACCATACAAACGGCCACGAGGGGTGTGACAAGGCCTACATGCAAACTTGTACACACCATCACTGGAGGCAGGGAAAGACCACAGAACAGAAGAGCCCTGTGTGGCAGTACAACTAAGACTATCAAAAGAAATCTTGCAGTTGTGAGCATGGGCAACAGCATTTACTGACATGAGGTTCACCGGACAGTGTGGGATGTAGAGAACATTGGTTAAAGTGATTGGTGTTGGTAACCAATCACTACATAACACAATAGAACCCTGACCCACAGACCGTTGAACCACACCATCACCAAATTTAACTGCTGGCCCAGTCTCAGAAGCATGAAACACAGTGAACAAAGACATATCACCTGTGATTGACATCCCAGCTCCAGAATCAACATGCCAGACACCCTCAGACAGGCTCGGGCTGCAGACATTTGAAAATTTCGCAGTGCAAGAGAAAAGGACAGAGCGTACCTCCTATTTCTTGTCCAAAGCATACCCATCAATCTGAGCCTGCAAGGAGGCCAGCTGCCGCGGAGTAAGCACACCTGGAAGGGCCAAGGCCATGGGCACCGGATTGGTAACCGGTGCACCAGGCTTGGTCTTACGCAGGTGCGGATGCTTCGTGAAACAGCGATCCTCCGAGTGGGTCGTCTTGCTGAGGCATGGGCCCCAAGTGCAATCCAGACGTCGCTTGTTGGAACCAGAACCCTGAGAACCAGATCCCTGCCCACGCTGAAACGCAGCATTGGCAGGAACCTGGGGAGCGTCCCGGGACCAACCAGGATGCCTGGAGTCGGACCTGGGGAGAGCAATGTTCAAAATGTCGAGAGACCGATATGCCTCCAGACAAGACCAGTAATCTACAGTCTGTCTGTTAGCCAACATCATACCGTACTGGATCCGCAGCGATTCAAATCGGATCAAACGGATCCCATTCACAATGGTTTCCATGGCGTGGCGCTGAGTGACAGGATGTCCAGCACTGCGGAGGTCAGTGCACAGACTGCGAACCATGCGAAAGAAATCATCGACACGGTCAGAAGGGCCCATGTGCGCATTATGAAGTTCGATACGCATGAGAGGGACTCTAGAGGCAAGGGCATCAGACTGCGCCTTCCGGATATCCAAAAGGATATCCCGAGGGGTGGCAAAGTCCTGGTATACCTTGACCATATCGTCCTCCATGTTCGCGAGCATCATAGTTAAACACATGAACTCCTGACGTTCGAGAGGCAGTGCACTGAACCCCAACAGTGCAGGATCAAACCGAGACTCACCATGAATGAGGGTATTAGACCCAGCTCCATTCGCAGAAGGGACAGGAGCCAAGAACCTACGAATGTCCATGAAATACTCCGCAGCAAGACCAGCGTCAAGAGCGCGCTGGTCGTCTATGTTCCTAATCACAGGAATGGACCTCGCAACACTCATAAGCAGCTCGAAATCTGGGCTAACAGGACACAGAGGGACAGGCACTCGCACAAACTGATAACCAAGCTTCTCGTGATCACTACGCCTCGTACCACCAAAGGAAACACCATGATCTGGGGGATACAGAATCCCAGAAGTGACTGGACCAAGAAAATAACGACACCTGGTACCAAGCTCAGAGAAAGCCATCACTCGGCGATGCCTCAGCTTCACACTAACATTTGCCATTGTAGCCTGCATATCCATCCGACCGTACAAAGAGCGGTTCAAGGACTCACCATCCCGTCGATCCTGGTTGATCAGGCGGTAGTCCCGCAAGTTCAAAGTCGGAGGAGATCCACCAGTGAGCAGATGCTCCCAAGATTCGCATGACCGCGTATATAGCATAGGAGGAGGGCCAGGGGCAGGAGGCAGCTCCACCGGCGGAGGCGGAGGGGGTTCCAGGGAGGCACCAGCAGCAGAGGTGCGTGCAGAGGAAACAGCAGCCTCGCGAGAGCGAGTGTGGTAGCCAGGGAGGCCACGCTCCATGGGGGCAGATGCAGAGGAAAAAGAAGCAAAGCCCTTCAAGAAAGTGGGCTTAGCCACCTCCGGGTAAGCCGGGGGAACAGGCTCAAAGGGAGGCGCCGACGAAGGCTGAGGCTGATACACAGGCGAAAGCTCTCGAAAAGGCATCTGCTGATCAGCAGGCTCATACACCGGCGAAACAGCGGAAGTCTCAAAGACACGAGTGGCAGCAGCAGATGGGGTCACGCCACCGAAGTCAGCACTCGTAGCACTCTTCAAGTCCTCCTCATCATCAGTAGTAGTAGAGTAGTCTTCATCATAATTGAAGGGGACGCAATGAGGCTGCGGGTCTGATGCACAACGGATGATCTGTGTCTGTACACAACACAGCTTCATCAGGACATCCTCAACATCAGAGGACAGGCGTCGAACATTGAGAGAAGGAACCGTAAAGTTGGAGGATTGATCGGGGGGGGTTACTTCCTTGATGGCGGAAGGACCCTCCTCTCCGGCAGCAGAGGCCGCTGGCGCGCAGTCGTCTAGCCAATCTAGAGGAACCTTCACCCCCGTTGGGAGGATTCGGTCGCATCCATTGCTCACAATGACACTGCGGATCCCACGAGCCCATGAAACACCATTAAGTTTGGTAAGTTTCACAAAGCCGGCAGGAGGCCCTCGCGGAAGTTGCATTATCAAAGCAGTGGTAGTGATGAGGAGCCCAGTAACCTATCAGCTTGAAATCACTCCGGTAGAGTGGACAGTAGATTAAAGCAGCGGAACAGACGCACCAATCTATACACGGAGACAAGGATAACGTTACAGACACAGGAGACCCATAAAGGGGCACCTGTGGTGAAAGGAGGCGGTAGACAGGAACCTAACAGGGTACAGATCAGACCGGAGACGTAGGTGACAGGAAGCTGCCACTGAGTCATCTCAAGATGACTCAGTCCCACGGGAAGCTGGCTCAGGAGAGCCGATAGTTCTAAGGGAGTACATAAGTAGTCACCAAGTCATAAAACGCGTGAGAGCACCGCTATACATGCTGATAGTCGTGGTTATCTGGGTGCAGTCAACAAAGAGGGAGGGCACCCCTAGGCCTGTCTGAGTAGTGGGTAGGCAGACAGAGGCAGAGAGAAAGGCGGTGGGCAGATTGCCACACGATTTTACCAGGGCTGCTATGTCCCTACCTAGGGTATAGATTTCTCCAGGGCTGTACGGGTACACAGTCATAGGGCATGTGATTGCAGGCTTGACACATGTCTCAATGAGGTGCATCCATCGCCTTCAGGTGTCACCCCTAGATTTGGCTGGTTGTATTCTTTGGTTCCCTTTTTCTTGGATTTGGTCGTTGGATTTGGTCATTGGATTTAGTCATTGGATTTGGTCGTTGGATTTGGTAATTGAATTTGGTCGTTGGATTTGGTCATTGGATTTAGTCGTTGGATTTGGTAATTGGATTGGGTGACCCACATTGGATTTGGTCATTGGATTTAGTCATTGGATTTGGTCGTTGGATTTAGTCATTGGATTTGGTCATTGGATTTGGTCGTTGGATTTGGTCAATGGATTTGGTAATTGAATTTTGTCGTTGGATTTGGTCATTGGATTTAGTCATTGGCTTTGGTCATTGGATTTAGTCATTGGATTTGGTCATTGGATTTAGTCATTGGATTTGGTCATTGGATTTAGTCGTTGGATTGGGTCATTGGATTTAGTCATTGAATTGGGTCATAGGATTTGGTTGTTGAATTTGGTCATTGGATTTGGTCGTTGGATTTAGTCATTGGATTTGGTCATTGGATTTGGTCATTGGATTTTGTCGTTGGATTTGGATTTGGATTTGGATTTTGATTTGGTCGAGTGCCCTAAGCGTTTAGGGTCGCTAGTCCATCGTGAGGGAGGTGATGACCCCCAGGTAGAGGTAGGGCGTGTCAGGGTATCAGCAGGTGGCAAACGTGCCCACAGCCTGCCCCAGCCACTATTTTATTGTTCCTGCTATTTCCCACTGTCATTGGGAGACCTCGTACGGGTGGTCGTGGTTATCTGGGTGCAGTCAACAAAGAGGGAGGGCACCCCTAGGCCTGTCTGAGTAGTGGGTAGGCAGACAGAGGCAGAGAGAAAGGCGGTGGGCAGATTGCCACACGATTTTACCAGGGCTGCTATGTCCCTACCTAGGGTATAGATTTCTCCAGGGCTGTACGGGTACACAGTCATAGGGCATGTGATTGCAGGCTTGACACATGTCTCAATGAGGTGCATCCATCGCCTTCAGGTGTCACCCCTAGATTTGGCTGGTTGTATTCTTTGGTTCCCTTTTTCTTGGATTTGGTCGTTGGATTTGGTCATTGGATTTAGTCATTGGATTTGGTCGTTGGATTTGGTAATTGAATTTGGTCGTTGGATTTGGTCATTGGATTTAGTCATTGGATTTGGTCGTTGGATTTAGTCATTGGATTTGGTCATTGGATTTGGTCGTTGGATTTGGTCAATGGATTTGGTTATTGGATTTGGTCGTTAGATTTGGTCATTGGATTTAGTCATTGGATTTGGTCATTGGATTTAGTCGTTGGATTTGGTCATTGGATTTAGTCATTGGATTGGGTCATTGGATTTAGTCATTGAATCGGGTCATAGGATTTGGTCGTTGAATTTGGTCATTGGATTTGGTCGTTGGATTTAGTCATTGGATTTAGTCATTGGATTTGGTCATTGGATTTTGTCGTTGGATTTGGATTTGGATTTGGATTTTGATTTGGTCGAGTGCCCTAAGCGTTTGGGTTCGCTAGTTCATTGTGAGGGAGATGATGACCCCCAGGTAGAGGTAGGGCGTGTCAGGGTATCAGCAGGTGGCAAACGTGCCCACAGCCTGCCCCAGCCACTATTTTATTGTTGAGCAGGTGAGACAGTGCGGTCTTATCGGTAGAATTGGATGGGCAGGACTTGTGAAGGATACCAGTCATCAGTTCATCACACATGTGACATGTACTGCCATTTCTTTTTCTGTGTGTGTGTGTGTGTGTGTGTGTGTGTGTGTGGGGGGGGGGGGGGCATGCCCACTGACTGGATTCTTGGGCATTGTGCTATCCAAGGGGGTAGGGTGCCAACGGGGGCTGGACAGTGTGTATGTATGTTTCAGTCCTAGGGTAGGCCAAATAGGCTAAAGGGACTTGCCCAACCGTGATAGGAAGGGCTTAAGAAGAAAAAACATTGATGAACTGAACACCAAACAATCGTTTTACCGACGGGGGCCCTGAGTTTGTGCTACAGCCTGTCCACGGCATGCTAAAAGGACTTGCCCAACCTTGATAGGACAGACGGCCATCACACAACCGGTCTATGGCACGTTAATGGGTTTTTCTTCTTCTGATAGTTGACATGCGTTGCCAATTGTTTTTCAGTTTAGTTGTGAAAGGTTTTTCACCCCAGTAGGTGGGTCTCCCTACACAAACCAGCGACACCAAGGATTCAGCTCAGATGGAGATGCCACTCCTACAAGAGAATAGGCGCGTCAATGAAATTAGCATTGCAGCATATTAGCCCATATATCATATTATATATTGTATTATATTACATATACTGTTATTGTTATTGCCACGGTTATAGCTATATTATTTTATATTGTTATTTTATATTATATAATATTGTATTATATTATATTATATTATATTAGATTATAATATATTATATTAAACTATATTATATTATATTGAATTATATTAGATCAGATCAGATCAGATCAGATCAGATCAGATCAGATCAGATCAGATCAGATCAGATCAGATCAGATCAGATCAGATCAAATTCTATTATATTCTGTTCTATTCTTATATATATATATATATTTGTGTACCTTCAGCGGACGATTCAGGGCAACTGCGCTATGTGTCCATGTAACCCTACTAGTTTACTACCCTGGCAAAGCGATCGCGGCATGATGATGATGACGATGATGATGATGATGATGATGATGATGATGATGATGATGATGATAATGATGATGATGATGATGATGATGATGATGATGATGATGATGATGATGATGATGATGATGATGATGATGATGATGATGATGATGATGATGATGATTTGGGGGACTGTGCTATGCGGTCCTATGTAGTGTGGGTGAGGACTGCTGTGTCACCAGCATATTCAAGGCTGCCTGTGCAGTTCTGGTCTTGTTGGCTGGTTGTGAGGCAGCCAGCTTTGCCTCCAAACTTCAGCCTTCTGTGAATCAGGGTACTCCCATTGACCAAATTGGCCAGCGCTTTAGCACACTTGAAAAACAAAAACTGCGCTTTGTGGTGCAAAAAGCGCAAAAATTGCTTGCTGCGCCCACAAGAGGTTGCAAAAAACTGCTCGAAACGCGCAGTGGGGCTCAAAAAGGCAGCGCGCCAGCGCGCAAAAGCGCGCGCTTGGAAGTACCCTGCTGTGAAGAGGTTCAACGTAGAGTATACAAAGGAGTGGGAAGAGGGTGTCACTTTGGGTGATGACCCTAATAATATTGTGTGGCGGTCCCTGGTGTCCCTCCAGGTTGACCTGGGTAATGGCCTGAGTGTATATGCCTTTAATGGTGTCTATGAGGTCATTAGGGAGGCCAAGGTCATTCATTGTTGATAGGGGTTTGGGGTTCATTACATCAGTACTTTTTCGTTAATGCCCCTCCTGTCATGGTTGGGCAAGTCCCCTTAGCCTATTTGGTCTACCCCTGGACTGCAACAAATATCTATAGGAGGGTGTCATGGTTGATCATATTGAAGGCGTTAGAGAAATCAAAATAGACTACTTGGAGGCCTTGTTTAGCCAGTGCTGCATCATCTATATCATTCAGTAGTGCGCCTACTATTTTGTAGGAGTGGCAACGCCATTCGAACTGAACCCTCGGTTTTGCTGGTTTGTGTTGGGAGACCCACCTCCTGGGGTGAAAGTCCTTTCACAACTAAAAAAAGGGGGGCTAATTGCCTGTGGGTGCTCCTGTGTTGTCTAAATCCTTCCTAAGCCTCACTCAGGATGGTGTGGTGTACAGCAATGCTGGCAGTTACTGTTCTGACCGTGCTAGTCCACAGCTTAGCCATAGTGTTGTTGAGTCCTACGGGTCTGTAGTTACCAGGGGCAGTGGGATCCCCTTTTTGGGACATGATAGTTTTAGATGTATTCCAGCATTTTGGGGTATGGCCCTTGATCCACATGAGGATGAACAATTGGTGGATTATGATATGCCATTCCAAAGGAAGGCATTGCAGAGTTTCGTTGAGGATAGTATCAGGGCCAGGTTCTTTGTTTTTTCTATATGCTTGGCACATGTGTAGGGACCGGCATATCATATGATGCTGACCAAAGGCGGGTATGATGTCATTTGATATCATACAAATTGCATCATATGATATTTTATATAAATGGTAACTGTAGCATAGCCAGACTGCCGGCATCATATGGTATCACATGATTTTTTTAAAGTTGTGAAAGGTATTTCACCCCAGGAGGTGGGTCTCCCTACACAAACCAGCGGCACCGAGGATTCAGTTCGAATGGCGTTGCCACTCCTACAAAAGAGTAGGCGCACTAAGGGGTGGTGGGAGATACCGACCCTCAACCAAGCGAACATTCACCACTACCCCTATTGACCTCGGCAGACAAGCTCCCTGCCATGGTCGTCAGAGGCCATGGTGTCTGAAAGGTTGGGAAGGTGTCTCTAGAGTGAAGGGGTCTAGGTCAGTGTTGGTCCATGGGCCCGGTGGGACCAGTCTGGATTGAGGGAGGGAGTTTCCAGTGGAGTTCGCCCTAAGGGCGCTAGCATGCACCCTAGGTGGGAGCCGAGAATGTCCAGCTGTTGGGCTGTGTCAGTGCAGACAATTCCTTGGGTGTTGGTAAGGGGTTGAGGGGTGGAAGGGTGAGCTGGTTATAGCCATTCAGCGGATGATTTGGGTTCAAGGTTTCTGAAGAACCCGGACTTTGTACATGAAATCGACAATTTTGCCTGGAAATCTGAGAATTCTCGCCAGAATGATCGATAATTGGCCTGAGATTCAGAGAACCAAGTCCGAAGTACCAAGTGTCCTTCCCAAATCATCCCCTGAATGACTATAACTAAAGATGGCCTTATGGACTGACTGAGCTTGCTTAGCTAGTCTAGCCCTGAAGGCCTCCATGCGCTTGGTGATGGAGAGTTTTTTATGGGTGGTTTGGATGTGGACACTGTTTCAATTTTGGGCTACACATGGCAGCTTCCAGCCAGCTCCAACAGCCAGCGAATGGATCTAGGTGAAAATTTCAGTTGCATTGAAATGCCTGTAATGCCAACCTTCGGACACACTAGCTAGCTTCAGGTTTAGCCCAAGCACGAGGGAAAGGAGCTGCCTAGAAGCTGCTAGCCCCAAAAATGATACGGTGAAAAAATAAAACAGTGGATGGAGGCCAAGCACAAGGGAAAGGAGCTGCCTAGAAGCTGCTAGCCCCGAAAATGAAACAGTGGAAAAATGAAACAGTGGATGTGGGCCAGGGTTGAGGGAAAGGAGCTGCCTAGAAGCTGCTAGCCCCAAAAATAAAACAGTGAAAAAATGAAACAGTGGATGTGGGCCAAGCACGAGGGAAAGGAGCTGCCTAGAAGCTGCAAGCCCAAAAATGAAACAGTGAAAAAACGAAACAGTGGATGTGGGCCAGGGTTGAGGTGGCAGATGTGACGGCCTGACCTATCGCTATCAATACCTGGTCCTTGGTGGTGGCTGCCTCGATGGGCGCATGCTGTGCATGATGTTTGTGGGAGCTGGGGCAGTCTGCTTTTATGATAAGGTTTGTGGTGCAGGTGTGCAGGCCTGGCAGGCTACTTCTGCTTAGGTAGTTCCGGGCGGTCCTAAGGAGGATAACAATGGTGTTGATGCGTGTATACTCATTAACTACCTTCCTAAAGAGGTACTTGCCTGGTGTGGGGGTTTGGTAGGGTTTAGGGTTTAGAGGCAAAAGTAAAACCCTGAACCCTAGAGAGGCACTTGCCTGGAAGTGGAGGTTTTGGTAGGTTAAGTCTTCAAGACGATATTGTGGGCCAGGCGGATCTGTTCTATTATGAAATCAGTTAGGGCGGCGATATCCAGTTGCTCGGGGAGGAGGGCTTCCCTAGTGTTGGCGATGCTCGATGGGGATTGTTATGAGTGAAGGAGGGTAGTGGCCCTGCTGTAAGCCTGGGCAATGGGTTGGGTGAATGGGTTGAGAGTATCAGCATGTATAGCGGTGCTCTCACGCGTTTTATGACTTGGTGACTACTTATGTACTCCCTTAGAACTATCGGCTCTCCTGAGCCAGCTTCCCGTGGGACTGAGTCATCTTGAGATGACTCAGTGGCAGCTTCCTGTCACCTACGTCTCCGGTCTGATCTGTACCCTGTTAGGTTCCTGTCTACCGCCTCCTTTCACCACAGGTGCCCCTTTATGGGTCTCCTGTGTCTGTAACGTTATCCTTGTCTCCGTGTATAGATTGGTGCGTCTGTTCCGCTGCTTTAATCTACTGTCCACTCTACCGGAGTGATTTCAAGCTGATAGGTTACTGGGCTCCTCATCACTACCACTGCTTTGATAATGCAACTTCCGCGAGGGCCTCCTGCCGGCTTTGTGAAACTTACCAAACTTAATGGTGTTTCATGGGCTCGTGGGATCCGCAGTGTCATTGTGAGCAATGGATGCGACCGAATCCTCCCAACGGGGGTGAAGGTTCCTCTAGATTGGCTAGACGACTGCGCGCCAGCGGCCTCTGCTGCCGGAGAGGAGGGTCCTTCCGCCATCAAGGAAGTAACCCCCCCCGATCAATCCTCCAACTTTACGGTTCCTTCTCTCAATGTTCGACGCCTGTCCTCTGATGTTGAGGATGTCCTGATGAAGCTGTGTTGTGTACAGACACAGATCATCCGTTGTGCATCAGACCCGCAGCCTCATTGCGTCCCCTTCAATTATGATGAAGACTACTCTACTACTACTGATGATGAGGAGGACTTGAAGAGTGCTACGAGTGCTGACTTCGGTGGCGTGACCCCATCTGCTGCTGCCACTCGTGTCTTTGAGACTTCCGCTGTTTCGCCGGTGTATGAGCCTGCTGATCAGCAGATGCCTTTTCGAGAGCTTTCGCCTGTGTATCAGCCTCAGCCTTCGTCGGCGCCTCCCTTTGAGCCTGTTCCCCCGGCTTACCCGGAGGTGGCTAAGCCCACTTTCTTGAAGGGCTTTGCTTCTTTTTCCTCTGCATCTGCCCCCATGGAGCGTGGCCTCCCTGGCTACCACACTCGCTCTCGCGAGGCTGCTGTTTCCTCTGCACGCACCTCTGCTGCTGGTGCCTCCCTGGAACCCCCTCCGCCTCCGCCGGTGGAGCTGCCTCCTGCCCCTGGCCCTCCTCCTATGCTATATACGCGGTCATGCGAATCTTGGGAGCATCTGCTCACTGGTGGATCTCCTCCGACTTTGAACTTGCGGGACTACCGCCTGATCAACCAGGATCGACGGGATGGTGAGTCCTTGAACCGCTCTTTGTACGGTCGGATGGATATGCAGGCTACAATGGCAAATGTTAGTGTGAAGCTGAGGCATCGCCGAGTGATGGCTTTCTCTGAGCTTGGTACCAGGTGTCGTTATTTTCTTGGTCCAGTCACTTCTGGGATTCTGTATCCCCCAGATCATGGTGTTTCCTTTGGTGGTACGAGGCGTAGTGATCACGAGAAGCTTGGTTATCAGTTTGTGCGAGTGCCTGTCCCTCTGTGTCCTGTTAGCCCAGATTTCGAGCTGCTTATGAGTGTTGCGAGGTCCATTCCTGTGATTAGGAACATAGACGACCAGCGCGCTCTTGACGCTGGTCTTGCTGCGGAGTATTTCATGGACATTCGTAGGTCCTTGGCTCCTGTCCCTTCTGCGAATGGAGCTGGGTCTAATACCCTCATTCATGGTGAGTCTCGGTTTGATCCTGCACTGTTGGGGTTCAGTGCACTGCCTCTCGAACGTCAGGAGTTCATGTGTTTAACTATGATGCTCGCGAACATGGAGGACGATATGGTCAAGGTATACCAGGACTTTGCCACCCCTCGGGATATCCTTTTGGATATCCGGAAGACGCAGTCTGATGCCCTTGCCTCTAGAGTCCCTCTCATGCGTATCGAACTTCATAATGCGCACATGGGCCCTTCTGACCGTGTCGATGATTTCTTTCGCATGGTTCGCAGTCTGTGCACTGACCTCCGCAGTGCTGGACATCCTGTCACTCAGCGCCACGCCATGGAAACCATTGTGAATGGGATCCGTTTGATCCGATTTGAATCGCTGCGGATCCAGTACGGTATGATGTTGGCTAACAGACAGACTGTAGATTACTGGTCTTGTCTGGAGGCATATCGGTCTCTCGACATTTTGAACATTGCTCTCCCCAGGTCCGACTCCAGGCATCCTGGTTGGTCCCGGGACGCTCCCCAGGTTCCTGCCAATGCTGCGTTTCAGCGTGGGCAGGGATCTGGTTCTCAGGGTTCTGGATCAACAAGCGACGTCTGGATTGCACTTGGGGCCCATGCCTCAGCAAGACGACCCACTCGGAGGATCGCTGTTTCACGAAGCATCCGCACCTGCGTAAGACCAAGCCTGGTGCACCGGTTACCAATCCGGTGCCCATGGCCTTGGCCCTTCCAGGTGTGCTTACTCCGCGGCAGCTGGCCTCCTTGCAGGCTCAGATTGATGGGTATGCTTTGGACAAGAAATAGGAGGTACGCTCTGTCCTTTTCTCTTGCACTGCGAAATTTTCAAATGTCTGCAGCCCGAGCCTGTCTGAGGGTGTCTGGCATGTTGATTCTGGAGCTGGGATGTCAATCACAGGTGATATGTCTTTGTTCACTGTGTTTCATGCTTCTGAGACTGGGCCAGCAGTTAAATTTGGTGATGGTGTGGTTCAACGGTCTGTGGGTCAGGGTTCTATTGTGTTATGTAGTGATTGGTTACCAACACCAATCACTTTAACCAATGTTCTCTACATCCCACACTGTCCGGTGAACCTCATGTCAGTAAATGCTGTTGCCCATGCTCACAACTGCAAGATTTCTTTTGATAGTCTTAGTTGTACTGCCACACAGGGCTCTTCTGTTCTGTGGTCTTTCCCTGCCTCCAGTGATGGTGTGTACAAGTTTGCATGTAGGCCTTGTCACACCCCTCGTGGCCGTTTGTATGGTGCTGAAGATTATCCAGCTTTTGCTCTTGATGTTGATGAGGATGGTGGAGTTGTGATCCCTACCACTCCTGAATGGTTGTGGCATAGGCGGCTGGGTCACCCTGGCTATGATGCCATGCACAACCTTGTAAGGAAGGGTTTGGTTCAGAACTTACCCCTCACTCTCCAACAGGTGCAAAGACTGTCTAAGATCCCATGTGATGCTTGTCAGAAGGCAAAGGGAAAACGTATCCCTTTTCCTAAAGAAAGCAAAACTAGGATCCGTGCCCCATTACAACGCCTTCACTTGGACATCATGGGGCCATTTAATATTAGGGGCTTGCGTGGGGAGTTTTATGTTCTGTGTCTCACTGACCAATACTCTGGCTATGCTGAGGTCTTGTGCTTGAGAACCAGGGATGAAGCTCCCTTAGCAGTTCAAACTACCATCCTCAGATGGATGACTCAGCTGCATGGATTTGTTTTCAAGTGTCTTAGGTCTGACAGGGCTAAGGAATTTATAGTGAAGTGGTTCGAGGATTGGTTAGAATCGGTTGGTGCTGTGCATGAATTGTCCATGGCTTACACTGCTCAGCAGAATGCGACTGTGGAACGGTACAATGGGGTCCTTCAGAACGTAGCTAGGAGCATTCACTTGGAGTCTATGGGGATGCGCAGTGGTTAGCGTGATGGGCCCATAACCTATCAGCTTGAAATCACTCCGGTAGAGTGGACAGTAGATTAAAGCAGCGGAACAGACGCACCAATCTATACACGGAGACAAGGATAACGTTACAGACACAGGAGACCCATAAAGGGGCACCTGTGGTGAAAGGAGGCGGTAGACAGGAACCTAACAGGGTACAGATCAGACCGGAGACGTAGGTGACAGGAAGCTGCCACTGAGTCATCTCAAGATGACTCAGTCCCACGGGAAGCTGGCTCAGGAGAGCCGATAGTTCTAAGGGAGTACATAAGTAGTCACCAAGTCATAAAACGCGTGAGAGCACCGCTATACATGCTGATACTCCACCTATGACACAGGTGACATACAATAGTACTACTCCAAAAAATCTCTGAATCTACAGTAGATCACATTCATTGTAGATGGTCTGAATCTACAGTAGATCACATCCATTGTAGATGGTCTGAATCTACAGTAGATCACATCCATTGTAGATGGTCTGAATCTACAGCAGATCACATCCATTGTAGATGGTCTGGATCTACAGTAGATCACATCCATTGTAGATGGTCTGGATCTACAGTAGATCACATCCATTGTAGATGGTCTGGATCTACAGTAGATCACATCCATTGTAGATGGTCTGGATCTACAGTAGATCACATCCATTGTAGATGGTCTGGATCTACAGTAGATCACATCCATTGTAGATGGTCTGGATCTACAGTAGATCACATCCATTGTAGATGGTCTGAATCTACAGTAGATCACATACATTGGTGATGGTCTGGATCTACAATATATCACATCCATTGTAGTTCCAGGCCATCTACAATGGATGTGATTGTAGATGGACTGGATCTGGGAGAGTTTATCTCTTCGCATGAAGACGCCTACAACATGGGCTGTGTGGGTGTCTTGGCTGCCAATGGTGATGTGGGCCTGGCTGCCTGCTTGGTTAGGGATGACCTGGTGTTTGACGATGTTTGGGCTACATGTAGGGAACGGCAATATGAAATCATAGGATATCATGTCATCGTATGAAATCATATGATGCTGGTATTCTGACAAGGCTAAATTTGCCATTTAAATACAATATCATATAATGCAATTTGTATTTCATCATATGATATCATACTCACCTTTGGCTAACATCGTATGATATGCTGATCCCTGCGTATTTGTTTTGTGGACCATGCTAATGACTCCAGCTGTGCCTTGCTGGGGGTGAGAGGGTGGTTGTGTACCGGTGGGGCCGGTATGGGGTGTCCTGGGGAGGCTGCTATGATGTAGGTAGTACTTAGGGAGTTCAGCCTTGATATGTTGGGTGGATTTCACATGAGTCTTGAACAAGCGTAACATTCACGACCCCATACCTGCACCCTCTTCGATTACAGGTTCGATCGTTTTGAAGAGGATCTAGATAAGATGGTGCAGGTCTTGAACAAGCGTAACGTTCACGACCCCATACCTGCTCCCAAGGACATTTGGCTGCAGAAGGGGCCAATCACCAAGGAGGTGGGGAACAAGTCAAACGCAATCACCATGCAGTATGCCTCAATGTATGAGCAATGTGGAATGGAATGCTATACAGCCATTTCCAGATTCTACCATCAAGATATCGATACATTTAGATTCTGATCCATTTCCAAAGAGTTTTTTTGCAAGAAGGATTTTCGCCTCAACATTTTATTTTTAGTTGTGTTTGGTGTTTAGTAGGCCCTTTTTAAATAAGGCGACTCTTTTATTTCAAGGGGAAAGGGATTTCACTCCAGGAGGTGGGTCTCCCTACACCAACCAGCGACCCGGAGGATTCAGTTAGAATGGGGTTGCCACTTCTACAGAAGAGTAGGCGCAAGATGAGCTTTCAGCCTGCAGACCAGGGTACTTCAAATGGCCAAATTGACCAGCGCTTTAGCGCACTTGAAAACAAAAAAACTGCGCTTTGTAGTGCAAAAAGCGCAAAAATTGCTTGCTGCGCCCACTAGGGGTTGCAAAAAACTGCGCTTAAAGCGCAGAGGGGGTCAAAAAGTCAGCGCTCAAAAGCGCAAAAGCGCGCGCTTTGAATTACCCTGCTGCAGGCTGCCGCCGATCACCATGCAGTATGCCTCAATGTGTGAGAAACGTGGGAGGGAATGTTAAACAGCCATTTCCAGGCTCTGCCATCAAGACATCCAAACATTTGGGCTTTGATCCATTTTCAGCAATGATATTTACTTTTTGAACTATGAGTAGCAGCTTTTAAGCAGCTCCATTTCCCCTTCCTTGGGCTGAACCTGGAGCTTGCTCGTGCGTCTTAAAGCTGACCTGGCAGTTAATCAAATGCAGCTGAGAGCTCGGGCTTGCTAGTGGAGCTGCTTAGAAGCTGCTGCAGGTAGCCCCAGAACTAAACAATGGCTTACAGCCTCCAGGCAGCTACCACCAGCCTCCAGGCAGCCTCCAGCTACCCCTCCACCAGCCTCCAGCTACCACCAGCCTCCAGGCAGCTACCTCCAGGCAGTCTCCAGCTACCCCTCCACCAGCCTCCAGCTACCACCAGCCTCCAGGCAGTTACCTCCAGGCAGCCTCCAGCTACCCCTCCACCAGCCTCCAGCTACCACCAGCCTCCAGGCAGCTACCTCCAGGCAGCCACACCATCCCAATTAATATAAAAAGTAATGATAACGCCTGGTGGGGCGTGTTATTAAGGGAGCCCCGTCTTACGGCGGTAGGGAACAGGCTGCTACTTTGCCTGGACAAAGCTACCATGGCGGTTGGCAGCGACCGCGAGCACTTAAGCGCACCCGTGGGGATTCGAACCCGGCACCTACGTCGTTCAAGGAGCTCTGCCATTGAGCCATTCGTTGAACGGGGATCACCCAATTAATTATAGTTCTGGATTGGATTGAGTTGTTACATGCTTTTTCAGCCAACCTTGAGCTGCTCACCGTCTTCCAAGTCCAAGTCCCCCCGTGCGATACCCACGGAAATCAGGGAGCACACTAAATGAATTGGACATTCTATACAGAAATAAATAAATGTAATCCTTATTTATAGGGAGCGGCCATATGATATCTTGCCATCATATGACATCATATGATGCCGGCAGTCTGACAAAGGTAAAGTTCCCAAGTATATACATATGCATGTACTTACACATACATATACATATACATACACATACACATACACATACACATACACATACACATACACATACACATACACATACACATACACATACACATACACATATACATATACATATACATATACAGATACAGAGACATAGACTAGACAGCGACAGAGACCAGAGGAGAGACAGAGACAGAGACCCACAACACAGACAGAGACAGAAGATCAGTCCGAGAACAGAGGAACAGAGACATACACAGAGACAGAGACATTACAGAGACAGAAACAGAGAACAGATACAGAGACAACACAGAGACAGAAAAAGAGACGAGACAGGATAAGCCGCAGAGACGAGACAGAGACAGTATACAGAGAAGATAATATACATGACATAACAGAGAAAGAGACATATACCTAGACATAGACTTGCTTAATAGTACATGATACACATACACAGGACAGAGACATATACAGAAGAGACAGACACAGGAGGACAGAGACCGACACATGGAGACAGAGACAGAGACAGGACAGAGACAGAACAGAGACAGACCACAGGAACAGATACATGGGAGACAGGAGACAGAGCCAGAGGACAGAGACAGAGACAGAGACAGAGGACAGAGACATAGAAGGAGCCAGAGGAATATACATATACATATACATATACATATACATATACATATACATATACATATACATATACATATACATATACATACATATACATATACATATACATATACATACACATATACATATACATATACATATACATATACATATACATATACATATACATATACATATACATATACATATACATATACATATACATATACATATACATATACATATACATATACATATACATATACATATACATATACAAATTGTATCATACTTGCCTTTGGTCAACATCAAAAGATATGCCGGTCCCTACTTATTACGAGGTGTGAGGTTGAGGGGGGCAGCCCGTTTGCTTGCACTGGGGCAACCCACCAGTAGACAGTCTATGATAAACATATTAGACTGTTTAGACTAAACAGATTATACAGTTGAGCCAACCGTAAACAGATTAGACAGTTTAGATAACCGTACAAACATTTAAGATTTGGAATGGTCTCCACTCCTTAATCAGTTTTTATCTAACTGCGATATTTCGCAAGTTGCGATAAAAACCCATCTTTTTGGAAATCGGCTCAGCGATAAAACCCATAGTTTCTAGAATCTGTCCTGTGGGCTGGATTGGGTCTGAAGCTGATCTGGCTTGTCTGACCTGGCTTTGCATGGCCAGTGGCAGTCGGCCACTCCCTCTTAACCCAGACAAGTCCTATGCAGCGTCGCAAGTGACACGGAAAATTGGCGGAGTGTGTTGGCAACGGAACTACAGGTGGCAGCAATGGAGCTGACTGAATCCAGTTATTTGCGAGACTGTTGGCTGACGCTTCAGCCTTACATTTTTGGTCGGTCAATCGCACAAACGGACAACAGGGTAACCCTGGGGGCTCCCGCCCCCCAGAAGGGGGGGGCTCCGCCAAAAATGCCATCGATAGTTTCTGCAGCGATGATAAAGCAAAAGTGTCAAATGCTTTTCAGCCACGTTTTCTTTTGATTACATGGTCGATCAGTCTTCAGCAGGCTGCTCACCTTCTACCTGTGGGCAGAGTATACATGAGTAGCAAAAACACTACTGGCAGGCCAAGGACATGACTGCGGTCTGCAAAACATACGCTTGAGGAACCTGGGCCCAGAAATATTTAGATGACGTAGTCCAAGTAGGGCAGGTTGCTCCACCTTCGACCCAGCTTCCCAGAAGATGCACTTGGAGGAACCTGGGTTCAACAATCTTTAGAAGACTCGGACCCAGGTAACTCCACCTACAACCCAGCCTCCAAAACATTATTTGCCTTGGAAAGTAGTGTAGGAACCTGTATCCAATTATGTAGAAGAGATTGACTCAGGTTGCTCCACCTTCGACCCAGCTTCCAAAAGATGCACTTGGAGGAACCTGGGCCCAACAATGTTCCGATGACGTAAAACCAGGTAGCTCCAACTGCGCCACAGCTTCCAAAACATTGCCCCTGGAGAGTAGTGAAGATACCTGGGACCAATGTTATGTATATATAAGAGATGGGCCCAGGTTGCACCAACAACGACCCGGCTTCCACAAATGCCCTTGGAAAAATATGGGCCCAACAATCTTTACATGACGTGGATCCAGGTTTCTCCAACTGCGCCCCAGATTTCAAAAAATTATCACCTTTGGAGAGTACTGAATATTACTGGGGACCAATTTTCCTGGGGACCAATATTATGTAGAAGAGATGGGAACAGGTTGATCCACCTTCGACCCAGGTTCCAAAACAATAAAACATGCCCTTCTAGGAATCTGGGTCCAACAGTCTTTAAAATACTTGGACCTAGGTTGCTCCTATTGTGCCCCAGCTTCCAAAACATGATTACCCTTGGAGAGTAGTGGAGGAACCTGGGACCAATATTATGTATAAAAGATGGGCCCGGGTTGCTGCACCTTCGCCCCAGCTTCTAAAACATGCACCTCGAGGAATCTGGGTCCAACAATATTTATATGATGTGGTCCCAGGTTGCTCCAACTGCGCCCCAGCTTCCAAAACATTATTAACCTTGGAAAGTAGTGAAGGAACATGGGCCAATTTTTAGATGTAGTACACAGTCGACCTAGCTTCAAAAACATCCCAGGGAGTAGTGAGGAAGAAAAAAGAGAACGCCTGGAGGGGCTTGGTGTTAAGGGGACCCTCCCGTACGCCACAGCTGGGGAAAGTCACATTGGCAGACAGAGTAGTGAGGAACCTGGGTGGCACATCCCTAGGGTCCAGGTGGGCAGAAGCAAGCCACGTGCCTTGCTTGTGAATTGTGGCCACCTGGAACCTGGGTGGCACATCCCTGGGGTCCAGGTGGGCACAAGCAAGCCACGTGCCTTGCTTGTGAGTTGTGGCCAGGGTACTTTAGGAGGAACCTACCCCAGCTCTGCTGCCTGAGACGCAACCAATTGTCTCCTGCGTCCTGCCACGCAACGGTCCCTTCCTTCTGGTCAATCTCCTTGCGTCGCAACGTACCCTTCGACATTGTGTCTGTGACGGTGGACGCAGCGTCCTGGATAACCCTGGTTGTCACCACCTGGGACCTGGGTGCCACATCCCTAGGGTTCCATACGGTATCCTTTAGTAGGCGTGGTCACAGATTTGCCTATCATTTTTTCTTGATGCATGAATGGAGTCGACCAATTTGTTTAAAGCCGGCCTTTTTTCGTTCTTGACTTGCACCCTGGAGAGGTTGTAGCTACTAGCTAGTATATGTGTCATTACGTAGACTGCATCACTAGTGGCAGTCCAGTTCTGTGCTGCCCCGCCCGCGGTATTCCAAGCTTGGGCGCAGTAGCAGTCTACGAAAGGAAAACCCACATACAGTAACAATTTCCCAGTGCAAGCGAACGGGAAGGTTTCTTCAAACTAACGCCCAGAGGCAAGTCATAACATGTTTACTATTTAGTCAGTCCAATGAATACTACCGGTATTACATTACATTACATTACATTACATTACATTACATTACATTACATTACATTACATTACATTACATTACATTACATTACATTACATTACATTACATTACATTACATTACATTACATTACATTACATTACATTACATTACATTACATTACATTACATTACATTACATTACATTACATTACATTACATTACATTACATTACATTACATTACATTACATTACATTACATTACATTACATGTTAAAGTCTACTTGACACCGCGAGGGTGTATGAGACTCATTGCTTTAAACAAAAAGAAAAAGCACCCACAAAGCAAAAAAACCCATTTCATCAGGGGTGTGTCGAGGACAAACAAACCAAACTCCTAACCACCGTTTTGGTGGCGTAGGTATTAAACCCTCTAGAGCAGGACCCAGATATCAACCACAGTGGCGGAGGTAAGAAGCTAACAAATGAGAAGTCACAAGAAGAAGAAAAAGGTATACAAAATAATCAGATCCAGGGTTGTTCAGGGAGGGGTGGGGTGGGGTGGGGTAGGGGGGCGGGGGGGGGGATCCTCTGCTTCTAGAGATACAGCCCGTTTCAAAGTCTGCTTCTTGAGACGCAACCGGTTTCAAAATCTGTGTTGGCGACGCATCCAGACCCTCTGAGATGAAACGGACCCTCAAAATCTGCGTCCGATACGAAACCGACCCACTGTATCTGCGTCTGCGACTCAAAGGACCCTCTCCACGTTGCATATTCGTCGCATGACGCAGCATTCTGAAGAACCCCTATTAGAACCTGAAGACAATTGGTGGTTGGCCCCAGTGCAAGCAAACGGGCCGGCCCCCTGAACCTCACTCCTCGTAATAACCGTATTGATAAGAACCTGAATGACCAGTATACGATAATGCTTGTTTTCCTCTCCATTATTTGATTTTCCATAACGAATTTAATCGTGCAAAGTTACCTCTGTTTATCCATGACTGCATGCAAATATTGGATGAAGTCTGGTTGTATAAGATTGCCCTGATTTAATTTATTATGCTACTGCCGAAGACGTCTTTTTCAACCTCCTGGTTGACGGGTACAAAAATTAGTGGCCGACACTGGTCTAGTCTCACTCAATGTCGACTACTTCCAAAAAGTGTCACCAAGACCCCAGCAAGAGCTGCTCAGAATGGGGTTAGAAGTTAGGATCCTAAGTTACAGAGCAGTTGGTTGAGGTCCCTAGTGTGAGACATTTCGGTCAGTAGGGTCCAGCGTGAGATTCTGAGGAGGAGGAGGGGGAGGAGGAGGAGGGGGGGGGGGGGGGGGGTTGAAATTGTCGTTGGGTAGCAGGGCGGGGGGGGGGGGGGGGGGGGGGGGGGGGGGGGGGGGGGGGGGTGGGGGGGGGGGGGGGGGGGGGGGGGGGGGGGGGGGGGGGGTCAGAGTGTGTTGTGAGGTTGTCAGAGTGCTGTGTTTTTGAGGCGGAGGTGTGGCAATTGGTGGTTTTGTGCTCCCTGTGGGCGGTGGTGTGTCTGGTGTGTGGGCAATGCCCTCCCCCCCCCCCCCCCTCATAAGTTTTGCATGTGGTTTTGTTGCCTGGCCTGCGTGTTATTGGGTTTGTGTTTGTGAGGGTGTCAAGCCGCGTGTGGGGTGTGGCAGAGGGGCTTGGGTGTTTTTTGTTGGGGGTGTGTGCCTGGTGTGTGGGCAATGCCCCCCCCCCCCCCCCCCCCCCCCCCCCCCCCCCCCCCCCATAGTTGCATGTGTGTTGTGTTGCCTGCTGCGTGTATTGGGTTGTGTGTCGTGAGGGTGTCCTGAGTGCTGTGTGCGTGTGGGAATAACCAGTAGTCTCATGGGGTGTTTGGGTGTTGTGTGTGCTCTGTGTTGGGCGGGGTGGTGTGGCCTGGGACCCCTTGGTTGAGTGTGCTGTTACCCCTCATGGTGTTGTTGTGTGTAAGTGGGTTGCTGTCGTGAGTTTCATCGAGTGCGTTCTGCAAGTTTTTTTTTTGTTTTTGTTTCTTCTTTCTTTGTGTGCTGTTAGTGAGCAAGTAATAATGAAACCATTACTCAATCAGCATCCCTGCGAGTGGCCCTTTACCGCCCCCCCCCCCCCCCCCCCCCCCCCCCGCCCCCCCCCCCCCCCCTCGCCCCCCCCCCCTGTACCCCCCAGGGGGGGTGCGCAGGGGCCGGCCTCCGCGGGGGAGAGCCGCCGCATGCACCCCCATGTTGATAGTGTTTGGCAAAAACAAATTGGTGCCATATGTGAGTCATGTGTGCATTATCTTGTGCACTAGGATGCCGTACCTGTATTGCAACCAACACCAAGGCGATGGCCAAGGTCAAGGCCAAGCGCAGCAAGCCAGCAACGCTAAAGCCATGCCCTATTAGCCAGTCGGTCGGTGAAATAACAACATCGTTTTTTTGTCAACTTTCACTTTCGGTTCAGGTCCTCGGGAGCAACTAGGAGCGGTATATAAGTAAGTTGACTATGTCACTATGATAGGCAGCAGTCAAGCAGGGAGTATGTGCTCAAGCTCGTAGGGAAGGAATGCAAAGTTGCGAGTTTCGCAGCGTAGTGACGTTCCGTTCGAAGAAAAGGGCTGAGTCGGGGATGCGCCGATTAATAGAAGTGATGGACTAGCAATGGAAGCGATGAGGTGGGAGCCTAGGGTCGAGTTCTCACAAACGAGGGGAGATGCTAAGTCAATAGGAGATGCGACCCATACAACCACTTAGAGACAACATGATGGCCACATGCTTCCTCATCATGCTGATGGTGCCTTCGAGTTACCCTAGCGTACAAGATGCCGTTTAAAGCTGACACTAAGTGATTCCAAGCGAGGCTTCCAGGCATGTGCGATCCTATATATAATAGCGCGTTGGAGGCGTTTTGTCGGAGGATACTCAGCTTCCGAGCTGACCCGCAGCACTCTTGCATATCGAACACCTTATCCCGATGTTCACAAAACAAACACATACACAAAGCTACACACCTACATTATGACTCGAAAAATCACCGCAATAACAGTCCGACTACCGCGCGCAACCAATACGCCGGTGGAAATTAGGAGCTGCATCGGGTACCCTTTGCTCTAAACCGGTCGAAATCAACGCAAGTCAGAATTCTTAATGCCCCCCCCAACTTTAGTACAGGGGGTGGGGTGTGTGTGTGTGTGTGTTGTGTGTGTGTGTGTGTGTGTGGGGGGGGGGGGGGCGCACGTGATGGACAAAACCAGGGACCAAAACAGGTTTTGAACTCTTGACACGTCACATCTCTCGAAATGTCACCAGACAAAACTACATTGACTGCAAATGTACAACAGAGATCGACCCGTCAGACACACGGGCTCTCGTTCTCGAGGCTCCCTATCGGCTCGGACATCGGCTCATCGGCTGACATTACCATTATAGTTATCTCGGAAGGATCGAACTGAAGAATCAACAGCGTCCCCCGACCCTTTCTACAGGCAAGCGCGCACAAGCCGCGGGTTAGATCAGGTAAGAGGCCAACTGCAAAAGCCCGCTGGGGAAGTGTTGAACGACACGGAATGCGAGTGCGTTCTGGATATCTTGCAAGATGAATACCCAGAGGTCCCATCCACAGCCTGTTCAGTTCAACAGGAAGAATCCCATGGCGCGCAGGATTATCCCTTCTAAACGCTTAAAATAGCAGTAAT
>JACBWV010000610.1:125201830-125223906 GCA_013435795.1 Chlamydomonas sp. ICE-L | reverse complement strand
CAAACCTCATCGTCTATATAACAGACCAATCCCCATTGACTATATAACAGACCAAACCTCATCGTCTATATAACAGACCAATCCCCATTGACTATATAACTAACAGACCGATCCCCATTGACCATATAACAGACCAATCCCCATTGACTATATAACAGACCAATCCCCATTGACTATATAACAGACCAAACCTCATCGTCTATATAACATAACCAATCCCATTGACTATATAACAAGATCAACTCATCGTCTATAAACAGAAGACCATCATCCCCATTGACTATAAACAGATCAAACCGTCATAACGTCCTATTACAGACATCCCATTGACTTATAACAGACCAAACCTCATCGTCCTATACAACAGACAATCCCCATTGACTCTAGAACAGACCCAAAACCCCATCGTCGATACAACCTACCAATCCCCGATTGACTTATATAACAACACGAACGCATCGTCTATACAGACCATCCCCATTACCTATAGAACTGACAAACCTCATCGTCTATATAACCGACCATCCGCCATGACTATATAACAGACGAAACCTCATCGTCTATATCACATACGCAATCCCCATTGATATATAACAGACCCCTCCTCTTCTCTCTACCACCTCCCAACCCCCATTGACTATATAACAGACCAAACCTCATCGTCTATACAACAGACCAATCCCCATTGACTATATAACAGACCAAACCTCATCGTCTATATAACAGACCAATCCCCATTGACTATATAACTAACAGACCGATCCCCATTGACTTTATAACAGACCAATCCCCATTGACTATATAACAGACCAACCCCCATTGACTATATAACAGACCAAACCTCATCGTCTATATAACAGACCAATCCCCATTGACTATATAACAGACCAAACCTCATCGTCTATATAACAGACCAATCCCCATTGACTATATAACAGACCAAACCTCATCGTCTATATAACAGACCAATCCCCATTGACTATATAACAGACCAAACCTCATCGTCTATATAACAGACCAATCCCATTGACTATTTAACAGACCAAACCTCATCGTCTATATAACAGACCAATCCCCATTGACTATATAACAGACCAAACCTCATCGTCTATATAACAGACCAATCCCCATTGACTATATAACAGACCAAACCTCATCGTCTATATAACAGACCAATCCCCATTGACTATATAACAGACCAAACCTCATCGTCTATACAACAGACCAATCCCCATTGACTATATAACAGACCAAACCTCATCGTCTATATAACAGACCAATCCCCATTGACTATATAACTAACAGACCGATCCCCATTGACTATATAACAGACCAAACCTCATCGTCTATATAACAGACCAATCCCCATTGACTATATAACAGACCAAACCTCATCGTCTATATAACAGACCAATCCCCATTGACTATATAACAGACCAAACCTCATCGTCTATATAATAACAGAACCAATCCCATTGTACGATATAACAGACCAAACCTCACGTCTATATAACAGACCATCCCGCATTGACTATATAACAGACCAAACCGCATCGTCTTGTATCACAACGAACCCATTGACCTATATAACCAGACCAAACCTCATCGTCTATATAAAAACCAAAGAAAAAAACCCCCATCCCCATTGCTATATAACAGACAAACCTCATCGTCTATACCAATACCATCCCCATTGACTATATAACAGACCAAACCTCATCGTCTATATAACAGACCAATCCCCATTGACTATATAACTAACAGACCGATCCCCATTTACTTTATAACAGACCAATCCCCATTGACTATATAACAGACGCAACCCCATTGACTATATAACAGATCAAACCTCATCGTCCGCTATAACCGACCACTCCCATGGACACATAGAGACCAAACCTCAATCGTCTTATAACAGACCAATCCCCATTGACTATATAACAGAGAACAAACTCACAAATCGTCCTAATAACAGCCCATCCCCATTTTTTGAAAAAACTTATAATAACAGACCAACCTCATCGTCTATATACAGACAAATCCCCATTGCCTATATAACAGACTCAAACCTCTCGTCTATATAACAGAAGACCAATCCCCATTGACTATATACAGACCAAACCTCATCGTCTATCAACAGACCATCCCCATTGACTATATGAACAGCAGACCAAACCCCCTCGTCTAATATAACGACCAGTCCCATTGACTATATAACCACAGACCGATCCCATTGACTATATAACAGACCAAACCATCGTCTATATAACAGACCACCCCCATTGACTATATAACATACCACCCTCATATCGCCTATATACAGACCGATCCCCCTTGAACTATATATCAACCAAACTCACACCTCGTCTATTAGACCCGACCAATCCCCCCTTGACTATAAACGACAAACCTCATCGTCTATACGACAGACAGACCAATCTCCATTGACTATATAACAGACCAAACCTCATCGTTTATATAACAGACCAATCCCCATTGACTATATAACTAACAGACCGATCCCCTTGACCAATATACAGACCAAACCCATCCGTCTATATAACAACCACATCCCCAATGGACTATAACAGACAAACCTCATCGTCTATATAACAGACCAATCCCCATTGACTATATAACATACCAAACCTCATCGTATATATAACAGACCAATCCCCATTGACTATATAACTAACAGACCGATCCCCATTGACTTTATAACAGACCAATCCCCATTGACTATATAACAGACCAACCCCCATTGACTATATAACAGACCAAACCTCATCGTCTATATAACAGACCAATCCCCATTGACTATGTACAAGCTAAACCTCATCGTCTATAAAACAGACCAACCCCATTGACTATAAACAGACCAAACCGCATCGTCTATATAACAGACCCCCAATTCCCCCCTCCTTTGACTATAATTTTAACCAGACCAAACGATCGTAATATAACAGACCAATCCCCATTGACTATATAACTAACAGACCGATCCCCATTGACATTATAACAGACCAATCCCCATTGACTATATAACAGACCAATCCCCATTGACTATATAACAGACCAAACTCATCGTTATATAACAGACCAATCACCATCCTACTGTAACAGACCAACCTCATGTCTATATAACAGACCACTCCCATGACTATAAAAAGACAAACCTCATGTCTATATAACAACCAATCCCCATTGATATATCCGACCAAACCTCGTCGTCTAGGGAAACAGACCAATCCCATTGACTATAAACAGACCAACCCTCATCGTCTATATAACAGAACCAATCCCCAATGACTATTAAACAGACAAATCATGTCTATAAACAGACAATCCCCATTGACTTATACAGACGAAACCTTCATCGTCTATATTACAGACCAATCCCATTGACATATAACAGACAAACCTCATCGTCATATTACAGACAATCCCCACTGACTATATTAACAGACCAAAACTCTCGTCTATATAAACAGACCAATCCACATTGTATATAAGATACCAAACCTCATCACTATACAACCAGACCAATCCCCAGTGGGACTATAATAACAGACCAAACTCATCGTATATATAACAGGACAACCCCATTGTAATATAACAGACCAAACCTCATCGTCTATATAACCAGACCAACCCCATGAATATATAACAGACCAACCTATCGTTATATAACAGACCAATCCCCAGTGACTAGCTAACAGACCAAACTCCTCGTCTTATATACAGCCAATACCATTGAACTATAAACA
Organism: Chlamydomonas sp. ICE-L; assembly: GCA_013435795.1. Lineage (NCBI taxonomy): Eukaryota > Viridiplantae > Chlorophyta > Chlorophyceae > Chlamydomonadales > Chlamydomonadaceae > Chlamydomonas > Chlamydomonas sp. ICE-L. The sequence goes on along the minus strand of JACBWV010000610.1, from coordinate 125,220,139 downwards.
GGACCAAAACATCATCGTCTATATAACAGACCAATCCCATTGACTATATAACAGACCAACACTCATCGTCATATAACAGACCAATCCCATTGGACTATATAACAGACCAAACCTCATCGTCTATCATAAACAGAACAACCCCATTGACGTATCTAAACCGAACAGAACTATCCCCATGACCATATAACAGACCAATCCCTTGATATATAAACCGACCAATCCCCATTGACTATATAAAAGACCAAAACCTCATCGTCTATTAACAGACCAATCCCCATTGACATGAAAGATCAACCTCATCGTCTATAGAACAGACCAATCCCCATGGACATATAACAGATCAAACCTCATCGTCTATATAACACAGACCAATCCACATTGACTATATAAAAGGACCAACAACCTCATCGTCTATACGATCCCCCCCCCGCCCTTCCTATCCCCCCTTCCACCTCAGCGCACTATCTCTCGTTACCCCCTTCTTCTATCTTTCTATCTCATCACCTCCTATTGACTGCCCCCCTCGCCTTCCCCCTGCCAATTGTCTTTTTACCCCTTTCACATCTATATCTTCTCCGAACTCTACCATCCGACCTGTTTTCTTGTACCCAGAACCAATCCCCATTGACTATATAACAGACCAATCCCCATTGACTATATAACAGACCAACCCCCATTGACTATATAACAGACCAAACCTCATCGTCTATATAACAGACCAATCCCCATTGACTATATAACAGACCAAACCTCTCTTATATAACGGACCAATCCCATGGACTATATAAGACACAAACTCATTGTCTATAAACAGAACCAATCCCCAATGACTATTAACAGACCAAACTTCGTCTATTAACAGGGACCATTCCCCATTGACTTAATATAACAGACGAAACCTCATCGTCTACATTACAGACCAATCCCCATTGACTATATAACAGACCCAAACTATCGTTATATACAGGACCATCCCCATTGACATATAACAGACCAAAACTCATCGTCTATTAACAGACCAATCCCATTGACAGATAAGGATACCCAAACCTCCTGTCTATTACAGACAGACCAATCCCCATTGACTATATAAAACAGATCAAACCTCATCGTAATATAAACAGACCAATCCCAATGACTATAAACAGACCAAAACCTCATCGTTATATAACGACCCACCCCCAGGACTATATAACAGACCAAACCGCATCGTCTATATACACAGACAATGCCCCATTGACTATTGTAACAGACCACACTTACGTCTATATAACAGACCAATCCCCATTGACATATAACAGACCAAACGCATTCGTCTATATAAAAGACCAATCCCCAGGGACTATATAAAACAGGACCAACCTCATCGTCTATATACAGACCAATCCCCTGACTATATAACAGGACCAAACCTTCATAGTCTAATATACACAGACCAATCCCCATTGTGTATAAACAAGACGATCCACATTGACCATATACAAAGGGACCATCCCCATGACTATATAAGACCAATCCATGACTATTAACAGCCCAAATGACGCATCAATCGTCTATATAAACGACAATCCACAGTTGACTATTAAACAGATCAAAACTCATCGTCTAGATAACAGCCACTCCCATTGACTATAGAAAAGATCAAACCTCATCGTCTATATTAACGACCAATCCCATTGCACTATATAACAGACCAAAACCTATGGCTTAACAAGACCAATCCCAATGACTATATAACCCGACCCCCCCCCCATCCCCATTGACTATATACGACCAACCCCCATTGACTATTACCGACCAAAACCTCATCGTCTATAAACAGGACCAATCCCCATTGCTATGTAAAAGACCAAACCTCATGTCGATATAAAAGACAATCCCCATTGATATATAAGACCAAATCTAAGTGTCTATATAACAGGACAAGCCATTGACTGATAAACAGAACAAACCTAGTCGTTATCAACAGACAAATCCCATTGACTATAAACAGACCAAACTCATGGTCATATAACAGACCAATCCCCAAGAATATATAAAAACAGACCAAACCTCAGCGTCTATATAACAGACCATCCCCATTGACTATATAACAGCGAACCTCACGTCTATAAACAGGACCAATCCCCTGACTATTAAACAGACAACCTCATCGTCTTATAACAGATCAATCCATGACTATAAAACTAAAACAGACGAGCCCCATTGACCATATTAACAGACCAATCCCCCATTGACTATAAAACAGACCAATCCCCATTGAATAATAACCGACCAAACCTCATAGTCTATAGAACAGACCAATCCCATTGACTATATAACAGATCCAAACCTATCGTCTATATAAAGACCAATCCCATGACTATATAAAACAGATCCACATCATCGTCTATATAAAGACCAATCCCATTGACTAGATAAACAGGGACCTAAACCTCATCGTCTATAAAACAGACCAATCCCCAGTGATATATAACAGACCAATCCCCATTGACTAATAACAGACCAACCCCCATTGGACTATAGAAAAGACCAACCTCATGTCCCTATATAACCAGGACCAATCCCCATGATATGTAAAAAGACCAAACTCATGTCTATCAACAGCAATCCCCATTGACTATATAACAGACCCAAAATCTCATTGTCTAATAAACAGGGACCAATCCCCATTGGACTATATAACAGACCAAACTCGTCGTATTAAACAGACCCAATCCCATTGACTATATAAACCGACCACCCTATCGTCTCTATACAGACCAATCCCAAGATATATAACAGACCAAAACCTCCATAGTCTATATAACAGACCAATACCCATTGACTATTAACAGACGAACCTCATGTCTATATAACAGACCAATCCCCATTGACTATAATAAGACCAAACTCATCGTATATATTACAGACCAATCCCCATTACCTATATAACAGACCAAACCTCATCGTCTATATAACAGACCAATCCCCATTGACTATATAAGATACCCAAACCTCATCGTCTATACAACAGACCAATTCCCCAGTGGACAATAAACAGAACCAAAACCTCATCGTTATATATAACAGACCAATTCCCCATTGACTATATAATCCGGGGACCAACTCATCGTCATATAACAGACCAACCCATTGACTATAAACAGGACCAAACCTCATCGTCTAGATAACAGACAATCCCAGTGACTATGTAAACAGACCAACATCATCGTCTATATAAACAGACCACTCCCCATTGACTATATACCCAGACAAAACTCTCGTCTATATACAGACCAATCCCCAGTGGACTATATAACAGACCAACCTCATCGTCTATATAACAGCCAATCCCCCTGGACATATAACAGACCAAACCTCATCGTCTATATAACAGACAATCCCATGACTATAAACTCACAGACCGATCCCCATGACCATATAACGACAATCCCAATTGACATATAAACAGACAATCCCCATTGGACTATAAACAGACCAAACCTCATCGTCTTATATAACAGACCATCCCATTCGACTATATACAGATCAAAAACCTCATGTCTATATAACAGACCAATCCCCATGACTATATAACAGATAAAAACCTATCGCTAGATAACAGACCAACCCCTGACTATATAAAGACCAACCTATCGTCTATACAACAGACCAATACCCATTGACTATATACAGACCAAACCTCATCGTCTATACAGGACCATCCCCCTTGACTATATACACACCACGAAACTCATTGTCTATACAGACCAATCCCCATACCTTATATAACAGACCAGACCTATCGTCTATAAACAGACCAATCCCCATTGACTAATAAACAGAACCAAACCTCATAGTCTATGTAACAGACCAATCCCCATTGACATTAACAACCAAACCTCATCGTCTATATAACGACCATCCCCATTGACTCTATAACAGACAAAACCTCATCGTCATACAACAGACCATACCCATTGACTATAAATAGAACCAAACCTATCGTCTATATAAAACAGACCACCCATTGACTATAGAACTAAAGACCGTCCCCATGACTTTACAAAGACCATCCCATTGACTATATAACAGACCAACCCCCATTGACCATATAACAGACCAATACTCATAGTCTATATACAGACCATCCCCATTGACAGGTCAAAAGACAAAACCTTCATCGTCTATATACAGGACCAATCCCCAGTGACTATATAAAGACCAAACCTCATGTTATAAACAGACCAATCCCCATTGACTATATAACCGTCCAAACCAGATCGTCTATATAACAGACCTCCCATTGACTATTAACAGACCAAACATCATGTCGTCTAACAAACCCAATCCCCATTACCTATATAACAGACCAACCTCATCGTCTATATAACAGACCAATCCCCATTTGGACTATACAACAGGACCAAACCTCATCGTCTATACAACCGACCCAATCCCCATGACTATATAAAAACAGGACCAAACCTCATCGTTATATAACAGACCCAATCACCATTGACTTATAACTAACAGACCGATCCCATTGACTATATACAGACCAAACACATCATCGTATATATAACAGACCAATCCCATTGACTATATAACAGACCAAACCTTCATCGTTATACAAACAGACCACTCCCCATTGATATATAACAGACCAAAGCTCATCGTATATATAACAGACCATCCCATTGACATATAACTAACCGGACCGATCCCCATTGACTTATAACAGAACCAATCCCCATTGACTATCTAAACAGACCAACCCCCCATGACTATAGAACAGACCAACCTCTGTCGATATAACAGACCAATCCCCATTGACTAGGTAATAACCAAACCTTCATCGTCTATATCAACAGACCAATCCCCATTGACATATAACAGACCAACTCATCGTCTATATAACGACCAATCCCCATTGACTATATAACAGGGACCAACCTCATCGTTATATAACAGACCAATCCCAGGACTATTAAATACATTACATTACATTACATTACATTACATTACATGTTAAAGTCTACTTGACACCGCGAGGGTGTATGAGACTCTGTGCTTTAAACAAAAAGAAAAAGCACCCACAAAGCAAAAAACCCCATTACATCAGGGGTGTGTCGAGGACAAACAAACCAACTCCAACCACCGTTTTGGTGGCGTAGGTATTAAACCCCTTAGAGCAGGACCCAGATCTCAACCACTTACAGTGGCGGAGGTAAGAAGCTAACAAATGAGAAGTCTCAAGAAGAAAAAAAAGGGATAATAAATTACGGTGCCACTAAGCAGTCCAGGGCTTCCTGTCTTGCTCTTCTACAAGTAGAAAGATAGTCGGCTAGGTTGCTCCAAAAAGACTTAGTGCCATTTCCATTCATAAAGGTTCTGAATGTGGAATCGCAGAATTCCACATTCCATACGGTTAAGTCGGTATCCTCATGGACATGCCTATAAATATCTGTAAACAGATTCTGGTAGCGGAGGCGAATATCATTATAAAAAGGGCACTCAAACATATGCATTTCATCCTCAGTTTTTTGGAACCCACACATTTGACAGTGTCTCATTGAGCGAGGGATGTGTGCTCTATCCACCACCCTCATTCTTTCTGTGTTCAGCCAATGGGAACCCATTCTAAACTGTGCTATAGAACGAATCTGATCCTGCTTATGTAAGGCGGATGTAAAGGGAATCAAGCCATTCTCATCATTGCTGTTGGCTGCGAACCATTTTTGGTATCGGAGGCGTTTAAATCCAACCCTTCTCTCATCAGGGATGTCTCTAACTGCATTGGTGTCACTTCGGTACTTAAACCCTCCATGACTCAAAAACTTCAGACATAATACCTTCGACATCGACAGCCTCCAAAATGTTGATGTTTTTACTGGATCCTAGCTTGTGGAGAGCACAACGCAAGTCATGAACCCAGCCAGTGTTGGAGTCAAAAGATTCCTCAAGAGCCATTCTAATGAGATCCTCAGGTTCTTTATGTATGGTCTTGTTCCAGAAGCGCAAAGCTTGTTTAAGCCAAGCAAAACACAACGGGGTTCTACCCAGCTCTTCCATGATAATATTAGATGTAGTAGATTGGCAAACACCCAACATTTGTTTAAGTATACCTCTATGCCATTTCTCACAAGCATGTTCATTTGAGATAAGTGTGTTGTTCAGAATAGAAGGAGCCCACACCTCACAGCCAAATTCAGGATAGGTTGTACAAGAGAATCAAACAGGTGGGTGAGAATATCAATATTGTATATCTCCATAGTATGGCATCGCCTACGAAGCATGTGGTGTGCCTTTTGGGCCTTAGTGAGCATCCTAGAAAAAGCAGCTTTTGCACGATTGCTTGAGTCACCATCCACAAAGAGGGATCCAAGTAGATAAAAGATAACTTTGTAGAAAGTTGTGCTCCATCATAGACAAATTTGTAATCAGGATCCATGCGGGCCTCATCACAGAATTGTTTGTTGAAAACGACAATCTCAATTTTCTTTATATTCACAGCCATCTTAGTAGCCTCGCAGAAATCTCTCAGGCAGTCAGCATCGCTTGCATATCAGCCGGGGATTCTGCCATTATAGCTAGGTCATCAGCATAAAGTAACAGTTGCAGAATCTTTCCCCTAAGCTCAGCCCCTACATTTGGAGCTTGGATTGGAGGAACGATTCAATTCTATCAATGAACAGACCGAATAGGAGTGGGGAAAGGGGTCTCCTTGTTAACTCCTACAAGGGATGGAAAGGAGGATCCAATGTCCCCATGTAGGCGAACTTGGAAAACACATGATTATACATGGACTTCATAACAGAATATAATAAAAGACTATATAAACAGACTATAACAACCTATATAACAGACTATATAACAGACTACTATAACCGACCCAATCCCCATTGACTATATAACCGACCAAACCCTCATCGTCTATATAACAGACCAATCCCCATTGACTATATAACAGACCAAACCTCAAGTCTATCTTAAAAGACCAATCCCCCATTGACTATATAACCAGACCAACCTCATCGGCTCTAGTAACAGACCAATTCTTCCCCCCCCCCACATTGAATAATGACAGACACCACACCTCATCGTCTATACTAACAGACCAATCCCCCTTGACTATATAACAGACCAAACCTCAATCGTTATATCAACAGACCAATCCCATTGACTATATAATAGACCAAACCTCATCGTCTATCTACAGACCAATCCCCATGACTATATAAAACTAACAGACCAATCCCCATTGACTATACTAACAGCCAATCCTCATTGTACTATATAACAGACCAATCCCCCCTTGTACTATATAACAGACCAAACCTCATCGTCGCTATAACAGAACAATCCCCATTGACTATATAAACTAACAGGACCGATACCCATTGACTATATAACAGACCAATCCCATTGACTATATAACAGACCAAACCTCATCGTTATCAACAGACCCAATCCCCATTGCCTATATACACAGACCAAACCTCATCGTCTATATAACAGACCAATCCCACTGACTATATAAAACAGACCGATCACCATGGACCATATAACAGACCATCCCATGGACATATAACAGACCCATCCCCATGACTATATAAACAGACCAAAACCATCGGGTCTATATACAGACCAATTCCATTGGACTATTATAACAGATCAAAACCTAATCGTCTATATAACACAGACCAATCCCCATGAATATATAACAGATCAAACCTCATAGTATACTAACAGACACCAATCCACATTGACTATATAAACAGACCAACCTCATCGTCTATACAACCGACCAATCCCCATTGACTATCTAACAGACCACTCCCAGTTGACTATAAACAGACCAACCCCATCTGACTATATAAAAGGACCAAACTCATCGTCTGATAACAGGACCCAATCCCATGACTATGTAACAGGACCAAACTCTCGTCTATATAACAGACAATCCCCATTGACATTAACAGACCAAATCTCATTGTCTATATAAACAGACCAGTCCCAATTGCACTATTATATAACAGACCAAAACTCGTCGTCTATATAAACAGACCAAGCCCCATTGCTATATAACAGACCAACCTCATTGGTTCTATATAAACAGACCAATCCCCAAGACTATATAACAGACCAAACCTCATCGTCTCTATAACAGACCAAATCCCCATGGACATATAACAGCACGAAACCTCATAGTCTATATAAGACAATCCATTGACTATTAACAGACCAAACTCATGTCTATATAACAGATCAATCCCCATGGACTATATAACTAACAGACGATCCCCATTGACCATATAACAGGACCAATCACCATTGATATAAACAGACAATCCCCATTGACTATATAACAGACCCCAACTCATCGTCATATAACAGACCAATCCCATGACTATATAACAGATCCAACCTCATCGTTATATAACAGACCAATCCCAATTGACTAGATAACAGATAAAAACTCATGTCTATAAAAGACCAATCCCCATTGACTAATAAACAGACCAAACATCATCGTTAACACAGGACAATTCCCATTGACTAATAACAGGCCAATCCCATTGACTATAAAACAGACCAACCCCAATGACTATATTAACAGACCAAACCTCATCGTCTATATAACCAGGCATAATCCTATTGAATATGTTAACCGGCCCAAAACCTCATCGTCTATGATACAGACCAATCCCCATTGACTATATAACGACAAAATCTCTTGTCTATTAACAGACCAATTCCCCCATTGACTATATAACAGACCAAACCTCGTCGTCTATATAAAAGACCAATCCCCATGACATATAACGGACCAAAACTATCGTCTATATAACAGACCAATCCCCCATGAATATATAAAACGACCAAAACCTCATCCGTATATATAAACAGACCAATCCATGGACTATATAACCGACGAAACCCATCGTCTATAGAACAGACCAACCCAGTGACTATAGAACAGACCAAACCTCACGTCTATAGTCCAAGACCATCCCCAGTACCTATATAACAGACCAAACCTCACGTCGATATAACAACCAATCCCCATGGACTAATAGATAACCAAAACCTCATCGTCTATACAACAGACCAATCCCCATTGACATAAAACAGACCAAACATCATAGTATATATAACCGACCCTCCCCATGATATATAAAACAGACCAAACCTCATCGTCTATCTAAAACAGACCAACACCCATTGACTATTATAACCGACCAAACCTCCTCGTCTATATAACAGGGACCAATCCCCCATTGACTATATACAGACCAAACATATCGCTTACAACAGACCGAATCCCATTGACTTATAACAGACCAAACCTCATGTCTATACAGACAATCCCCATTGACTATATAACACACCGAAAACCTCATCGTCTAAAGACAATCCCCATTACCTATATAAAGACCAAACTCATCGTTCTATATAACCAGACCAATCCCCATTGGACTATATAACAGACCAACCTCATCGTCGCTGTAAGACCAATCCCCTGACTATATAACAGACCCAAACTCATCGTCTATAAACAGACCATCCCCATTGACTATATAACAGACAAACCTCCTCGGCGATACAACAGACCAATCCCCATTGACTAGATAATTAGACCAAACCTCATCGTCGTATATAACGACCAATCACCATGACTATATAACTAACAGCCGATCCCCATGACTTTACAACCGACCAACCCCATTGACTATATTAACCGACCAAACCCCCATTGAATATATAAACAGATCCAAACCTCATCGTCTATATAACAGACCAATCCCCATTGACTGATGGAACAGACCAAACCTCGTCAGTCTAGATAAAAAGGGGGGGGGGGGGGGGGACCAATCCCCATTGACTATATTAAACAGACCAAACCTCATCGTCTAATATAACAGACCAATCCCATTGACTATATAAACAGTCAAAACCGCATCGTCTATATAAAGACCAATCCCATTTGACTATTCAACAGACCAAAACCTATCGTCTATATAACACCCAATCCCCATTGACTAGATAACAGACCCAAAACACTCCAGCGTCTATTACAGAACCAATCCCATGACTATACATACAGACCAACTCATCGTCTATAAACAGACCAATCCCCCATGTGACTTCTATAACCCGACCAAACCTCATAGTTTATATTAACAGACCAATCCCCATTGATATAAATACAGACGATCCCATTGGACAGATAACAGACCAAACTCATAGTCTATATAACGACCAATCCCCATTGACATATAACAGACCAAACCTCATCGTCTACTACAACAGACCCAATCCCCATTGGACTATATAACAGACCAAAAGCTCATCGTAATAAACAGACATCCCATTGGACGTATATTACTAACAGACCATCCTCATTGATTTATAAACAGACCAATCCATTGATATATAAACAGACCAACCCCCATGGGACTATATAACGACCAAGCTTCTCGTCTCTTAACAGACCAATCCCCCATTGACTTATGTAATAACCAAACCTCATCGTCTATATAACAGACCAATCCCCATTGACTATATAACAGACCAAACCTCATCGTCTATATAACAGACCAATCCCCATTGACTATATAACAGACCAAACCTCATCGTCTATATAAACAGACCAATACCCATGACTTTAATTACAGTACATTACATTACAGACATTACATTACTGTTAAAGTCTACGTGGACACCGCGAGGGTGTATGAGACTCTGTGCTTTAAACAAAAAGCAAACAGCCCCCACAAGCAAAAAACACCAATTACATCGGGTGTGCGAGGACAAAAAAAAACCAACTACCAACACCGTTTTGGTGGCGTAGGTTAACCTAGAGCAGGACCCAGATCTCAACCACTTACAGGCGAGAGGTAAGAAGCTAAACAAATGAGAAGTCTCAAGAAGAAAAAAAAAGGGATAATAAATTACGGTGCCACTAAGCAGTCTCCCACCCGCCTTCGGGGCTTCCTGTATTGCTATTTACCAAGTAGAAAAGATAGTCGGCTAGGTTGCTCCAAAAAGAATTAGTTTTTTTGCCATTTTTTTTTTTTTTCCATTCATAGGTTCTGAATGTGGAATCGCAGAATTCCACATTCCATACGGTTAAGTCGGTAGCCTGCATGGACATGCCTTATAAATATCTGTTAAACAGATTTGGTAGCGGTGAATATCATTATAAAAGGGCACCTCAAAACATATGCATTTAATCCTCAGTTTTTTGGAAACCACACATCTTGACAGTGTCTCATTGAGCGAGGATGTGTGCTCTAATCCATCCACCCATCATTCTTTGATGTGTTCCAGCCAATGGAAACCCATTCTAAACGGTGCTATAGAACGAATCGGAGCCTGCTTATGTAAGGGCGGACATGTAAAGGGAATCAAGCAACCATTCTCAATCATTGCTGTTGGCTGCGAACCATTCTTTGGTATCGGAGGCGTTTAAATCAACACTTCTCTCATCTGTGGGATGTCCTCTAACTGAATTCGTGTCACTTCGGTACTTAAACCTCCATGACTCAAAAAATTCAGACTAATACCTTCGACATCGACAGCCCTCCAAATGTTGATGTTGTTACCTGGATCCTAGCCTTGGGGAGAGCACAACGCAAGTCGATGAACCCAGCCAGTGTTGGAGTCAAAAATTCCTCAAGAGCCATTCTAATGAGATCCTCAGGTTCGTTTATGTATGGTCGTGTTAACAGAAGCGCAAAGCTTGTTTAAGCCAGACAAAACACAACGGGGTTTACCAAGCTTCTTCCATGATACTGAGGAGAGTAGTAGATTGGCAAACACCCAAACATTTGTTAAGTATACCTCTATGCATTTCTCACAAGCATGTTCATGTGAGAAAGTGTGTTGTTCAGAATAGAAGGAGCCCAAACCGAACAGCAAAAGTAGGTAGGTTTACAAGAGAATCAAAAAGTGGGTGAGAATATCAATAGTGTTTAAATCCATAGTATGGCATCGCACTAAGAAGCAGGTGGTGGCCTTTTGGCCTTAGTGGAGATCATACGAAAAAGCAGCTTTTGCCACGATTGCTTGAGTAACCATCCACAACGAGGGATCCAAGTAGATAAAAGGATAACTTTGTTAGAAAGTGTGCGGCCCCCACCACTCCCCCACCCATAGACAAATTTGTAACAGGATACATGCGGGCCTCATTCCAGAAGTGTTTGGTTGAAAACGACAATCTCAAGTGTGATGTAAGGCAAAGAAATCGTAGGAGCCTCGCAGAAATCTCGCAGGCAGGCAAGCATCGTTGCAGAGGGACAGGGGATTCTGCCATATTTAGCTAGTACTCCAGCATAAAGTAACAGCTGCAGAATCTTTCCCCCTAAGCTCAGCACCCTACATTTGCGGAGCGTGGATGGAGGAACGATCAATTCTATCAATGACATAAGAAAGAAAGTAGGAGTGGGGGACAAGGGGTTATCCGGTGGTGGAGTTCAAATACTAACAAGGGATGGAAAGGAGGGCCAAAATGGTCCCATGTAGGGACGAACTGGCGAACAACAACATGATATACAGGGACTTCATAACAGGACATATAAAGACTAGATAACAGACTATAACAACCTATATAACAGACTATAGAACAGACTATATAACAGGGACCAAATCCAAATGACAGATACAGAACAAACCTCAAGTCCTATATAACAGACCAATCCCCATTGACTATATACAGACACAACCTCATCGTCTATACAACAGAACAATCCCCATTGACTATATACAGACCAAACCTCATCGCTCTATGTACAGACCAATCCCCATTGACTATATAACAGACCAAACCTCATCGTCTATATAACAGACCAATCCCCATTGACTATATAACAGACCAAACCTCATCGCTATAAAACAGACAAATCCCCATTGACTATATAATAGACAACATCCTAGTCTATATAACAGACCAATCCCCATTGACGATAAACTAACGTACATCTTTGTTTCACATGGACTTTACCAACAGACCATCCACATTGACATATAACAGACCAACAACCATTGACTATAAACGGACCAAACCTCAGCGTCTAATAAAGACCAATCCCAAATGACTATGTAACAGACCAAACCTAATCGTCTATATAACAGACCAATCCCCTTGACATATAACAGACCAAACCTATGTTTATATAAACCGACCCCAATCCCCAGGGATAGATAAAACTAACAGGAGAACCGATCCCCATTGACCATAGAAACAGACCAAACCTCATAGTCTATATAACAGACCAATCCCAACGGGACTATAAACAGACCAAAACTATAAACGTCTATAAAGGACCAATCCCCATGACTATATAAACAGACCAAACCTCATCGTCTATATATCAGACCAATCCCAATTGACTATATAACTAAGACCCGATCCCCATTGACTTTATAACAGGACTAATCCATTGAATATATAAACAGACAACCCCCATTGACTATATAACAGACCAAACCTCAGTAGTCTATTAACAAGACCCATCCCCAGTGACTGATGTAACAAGCTAAACCTCATCGTCTATATAAAAGACCAATCCCCATGAATATATAACAGACCAAAACCTAATCGTCTATATAACAGACCAATCCCCTGACTATATAACAGACCAACCTCATCGTCTATATAACAGACCAATCCCCATTGACTATATAACTAACAGACCGATCCCCATTGACTATATAACAGACCAACCCCCATTGACTATATAACAGACCAAACCTCATCGTCTATATAACAGACCAATCCCCATTGACTATATAACAGACCAAACCTCATCGTCTATATAACAGACCAATCCCCATTGACTATATAACAGACCAAACCTCATCGTCTATATAACAGACCAATCCCCATTTGAATATATCCAGACCAAACCTCGTCTCGTCTTGTAACGACCAATCCCAATTGACTATATACAGACCAAACCCTCATCGTCTATATAACAGACAATACCCAATGGACTATATAAACAGACCAAACACTCAGCGTCTATATAACAGACAATCCCCATTGACTATATAACAGACGAACCTCATCGGCTATAGTACAGACAATCCATTGACTGATAAACAGACCAACCTCATCGTCTAATTACAGACCAATCCCCACGACTATATACAGACCAAACCTCATCGTCTATAAACAGACCAATCCCCATTGACTATACTAAAGATACCAAAAACCTCATCACCTATCACAACCAGACCATCCCATTTGACTATATAAACAGAACCAACCTCATTAGTATATATAACAGACAAAGTCCCCATTGAATATAACAGCCAAACCTCACGTCTATATAACAGACAAACCAAACCCCCATTGACTATATAAACGACCAACCTAATCGTCTATATAAACAGACCAATCCCCATTGACTATGTAACAGACCCCAACCTCATCGTCTATATAACAGACCAATCCCATGACTATATAAACAGACCAAAACCTCATCGTCTATATAACAGACCAATCCCCATTGACTATTCAAGACCAAACCTCATCGTCTATATAACAAGACCCAATCCCCATGACTATATAAAGACCAAAACTCATCGTCTATATAACAGACCAATCCCATTTGACTAGATAACTAACATACCGATCCCCAGTGACCATAGACAGACCAATCCCCCTTGACTATATAACAGACCAATTCCCCATTGACTATATAACAGCCAAAACCTATCGTATATATAACGACCAATCCCACATTGACTATATAACAGATCCAAACCTCATCGTCTGATTATAACAGACCAAAATTCCCATGGACTATATAACAGATCAAACCTCTCGGTCTATTAACAGGCCAATCCCATTGACAATATAACAGACCAAACATCATCGTCTATACGACGACCAATACCCATTGGACTATTATTAACAGACAATCACCATGACTATATAACAGACCAACCCCCATGGACTATATCACAGACCAAACCTCATCGTCTATATTAACGACCAATCCCCATTGACTAATGTAACAGACAAACCTCATCGTCGATATAATGACCAATCCCATTGACTATATAACAGACCAAACCTCATTGTCTAGATAAACAGACCAATCCCCAAGGACTATATAAACAGACCAAACCTCATCGTCTATATACAGACCAATCCCCATTGGACTATATAACAGGACGAAACCTTCATTCGGCTACATTACAGACCAATCCCATTGACGATATAAAAACAGACCACACCTCATCGTCTATATGACAGACCAATCCCCAGTGACTATATAACAGACCAAAACTCATGTCTATATAACAGACCATCCATTGGACTATTAAGATACCAAACATCATCGTCTATACACAGACCAATCCCCATTGACTATATAACAGACCAAACCTCATCGTATATATAACAGACCAATCCCCATTGACTATATAACAGACCAAACCTCATCGTATATATAACAGACCAACCCCCATTGACTATATAACCGACAAAAACCTCATAGTCTATATAACAGACAAATCCCCTGACTATGGAACAGACCAAACTCATAGTCCATATAACAGACAATCCCCAGTGGACTATATAAACAGACCAAAACCTTCATCGTTATATAACAGACCAATCCCCATTGACTATATAAAACAGACCAAACATCATCGTATATATAACAGACCAATCCACCCATTGTATATAACAGACCAAAACCTTTTTTTTTTTTTTTCATGTCTATATAACAGACCAATCCCCATGACTGTATAATAACAGACCGATCCCCATTGGACCCATATAACAGACCAATCCCCATCCCATTGACTATTATAACAGACCAATCCCTTGGACTATATAACGACAAACACTCATCGTCTATATAAAGACCAATGCCCCATTGGACTAGATAAACAGATCAAACTAATCGTTCTAATATAAAAAGACCAATCCCCAGACTATATAACCGATCAAACTCATCGGTTTATATAAACAGGACCAATCCCATTGACTATAAACAGACCAAACCTCATCGTCTCTACAACAGACCAATCCCCATTGAACTATATACAGACCAATCCCCATGGGACTAGTAAGACCAACCCCATTGACTATATAACAGACCAAACCTCATAGTCTATATAACAGAAAATCCCCATTGATAGTAACAGCCAACCTAATCGTCTGATAGAAACAGACCACTCCCCATTGACTATATAACAGACCAATCTCATGTATATATAACAGACCATCCCATTGACTATATAACAGGACAAAACTCGTCGGTCTTATATAACAGACCAATCCCATTGACATATAACAGACCAAACCTCATGGTCTATAGAACAGGACCAATCCAATGACTTATATAACAGACCAAACCTCATCGTCTATAAAAGACCAATCCCCAGTGATATATAACAGACGAAACCTCATGGTCTATAAACAAGACCAATCCCATTGACTATATTAAACAGACCAAGACCCATCGTCTAAAACGATCAATCACCATTGAATATTATAACTAACAGGACCGATCCCCATTGACCATTATAACAGACCACTCCCCATTGAATATTATACGACCAATCCCATTGATATATAAAACAGACCAAACTCATCGTCTATATAACGACCAATCACCATTTGACTATAAAAGATCAAAACCTCATTTATATAACAGACCAATCCCATTGACTATAGAACAGATCAACCATCATCGTCTATATAACAGACCAATCCCCATTGATATATAACAGACCAAACCTCCATAGTATATACAACAGACCAATCCCCATTGGACTATATAACAGACAATCCCCATTGACTATATAACGACAACACCCATGACTATATAACAGGGGACCACATCATGTCTATATAAAGACCAATCCCCATTGGACTATGTAAAAAAAACCAAAACCTCATTAGTGTATATAACAGACCATCCCATGAATATATAACAGACCAAATCTCATTGTCTATATAACAGCCAATCCAATTGAATAGTATTAACAGACCAACCTCGTAGTCTATATACAGACCAATCCCCCATTGACTATATAACAGGGACAAACCTCATCGTCTATTAACAGGACCAATCCCCATGACTATCTAAAACAGACCAACCTCATCGTCTATATAACAGACCAAATCCCATGACTATATAACGACGAAACCTCACGTCTATATAAAAGACCAATCCATATGACTATATAAACAGACCAAACCTCATCGTTATATTACAGACCAATCCCATTACCTATATAAAGACCAAACCTCATAGTCATATTAACAGACCAATCCCATTGACTAATAAGATACCAAACCTATCGTGCGATACAACAGACCACTCCCCATTGAATATATAACAGACCAAACCTAATCGTATATATAACAGACCATCCCCAATTGACTATATAACAGACCAAACCAATCGTCTATATAACAGGACCAACCCATTGACTATATAACCCGACACAACCAATCGTCGATATAACAGACCCAATCCCTATTGACTATGTAACACAGACAAACCTCATCGTCGAATAACACCGACAATACCCCATTGCGATATTAACAGACCAAACCTCATCGTCTATATAACAGACCAATCCCCATTGGACTTATATAAAGACCAAACCTCATCGTCTATTAACAGACCAATCCCCATTGACTCAGATAACAGACCACTTCATCGTCTATATAACAGACCAATCCCAATTGACATATAAATAAAAAGACCGATCCCCATTGACCAATAACAGGACCAATCCCCATGGACTATATAACAGACCAATCACATTGCCTATATCACAGGACCAAACCTATCGTATATATAACAGACCAATCCAATGATAGATAACAGATCAAAACCTCATCGCTATATAACAGACCAATCCCATGACTATATAACAGATCACACCTCATCTGTCTATATAACAGAACAATCCCCCATTGAATATATAACAGACCAAAACCTCAGCGTCTATACAAAACCAATCCCATTGGACCTATATAACAGACCAAACCTCATCGTCATACAGACCAATCCCCATTGGACTATTATAAACACAGAAACCTCATCGTCTTATACGACCAATCCCAATTACCTATATTAAAGACCCAACATTAACGTCTATAGAACAGACCAATCCCCATTGACTATATAACAGACCAAACCTCATCGTCTATATAACAGACCAATCCCCATTGACTATATAACAGACCAAACCTCATCGTCTATATAACAGACCAATCCCTTGACTATATAACAGACCAAACATCATCGTCTATACAACAGCCATCCCATTTGCTATATATAGGAC
>JACBWV010000610.1:125103588-125201330 GCA_013435795.1 Chlamydomonas sp. ICE-L | reverse complement strand
TCCGGTTGGGGTCAAAGGGGCCAGTTGGGTCAAAGGTCCCAGGTCCTAGTCAAAGTGTCCAGGTTTGGGATCGGAAGGGTCCTGGTTTGTTGTCAAAGGTCTCAGGTTTGGTTAACTGGTCCAGGGTGGGTTCAAAGGGGTCCAGGCTAGGGTCCAAGGGTTCCCGTTTTTGGGTTAAAGGTCCAGGTTTGGGTCAAAGGGTCCAGGTTTGGGTCAAAGGGTCCAGGTTTGGGTCAAAGGGTCCAGGTTTGGGATCGAAGGGTCCAGGTTTGGGTCAAAGGGTCCAGGTTTGGGTCGACCGGTCCAGATCTGGGTCAAAGGGTCCATGTTTTGGGTCGACTGGTCCAGGTCTTGGTTAAAGGGTTCATGTTTGGGTCAAAGGGGCCAGGTTTGGGTCAAAGGGTCCAGGTTTGGGTCAAAGGGTCCAGGTCTGGGTCAAAGGGTCCAGGTTTGGGATCGAAATGTCCAGGTTTGTGTCAAAGGGTTCAAGTTTGGGTCAAAGGGTCCAGGTTTGTGTCAAAGGGTCCAGGTTTGGGTCAAAGGGTCCAGGTTTGGGTCAAAGGGTCCAGGTTTGGGTCAAAGGATCCAGATTTGGGTTCAAAGGGCCTAGGTTTGTGTCAAAGGGTCCAGGTTTGGGTTAAATGGTCCAGGTCTGGGTCAAAGGGTCCAGGTCTGGGTTAAAGGGTCCATGTTTGGGTCAAAGGGTCCTGGTTTGGGTCAAAGGGTCTAGGTCTAGGTCAAAAGGTCCAGGTTTGGGATCGAAGGGTCCAGGTTTGAGTCAAATGGTCCAGGTTTGGGTCAAAGGGTCCAAGTCTAGGTCAAAGGGTCCAGGTTTGGGATCGAAGGGTCCAGGTTTTTGTCAAAGGGTCCAGGTTTAGGTCAAAGGGTCCAGGTTTGGGTCAAAGGGTCCAGGTCTGAGTCAAAGGGTCCAGGTTAGAGATCTAAGGGTCCAGGTTTGGGTCGACCAGTCCAGATCTGGGTCAAAGTGTCCAGGTTTTCGGTCAAAGGGTCCCGGTTTGGGTTAAAGAGTCCGGGTCTGGGTCAAAGGTCCCAGGTCTGGGTCAAAGGGTCCAGGTTTGGGATCGAAGGGTCTAGGTTTGTGTCAAAGGGTCAAGGTTTGGAATCGAAAGGTCCAGGTTTGTGTAAAAGGGTCCAGGTTTTTGGTCAAAGGGTCGAGGTTTGTGTCAAAGGGTCCAGGTTTGGTCGAAGGGTCCAGGTTTGGGTCAAAGGGTCCAGGTCTGGGTCAAAGGATCCAGGATTGGGATCAAAGGGTCTAGGTTTGTGTCAAAGGGTCCAGGTTTGGGTTAAAGGGTCCAGGTCTGGGTCAAAGGGTCCAGGTCTGGGTTAAAGGGTCCAGGTTTGGGTCAAAGGGTCCAGGTTTGGGTCAAAGGGTCTAGGTCTAGGTCAAAGGGTCTAGGATTGGGATCGAAGGAACCAGGTTTGTGTCAAAGGGTCCAGGTTATCGTCAAATGGTCCAGGTCTGGGTCAAAGGATCCAGGTTTGGGATTGAAGGGTCTAGGTTTGCGTCGAAGGGTCCAGGTTTGGGTCAAAGGGTCCAGGTTTAGGTCAAAGGTTCCAATCTTGGTCAAGGGTCCAGGTTTTGAGATCACGGGTCCCAGGTTTGGGTCAACCTCTTCCAGTCCCTGGTCAAAGTCCCTGGTTTTTGGATACGATCCGGTCCAAGTCTGGGTTAAGGTTCCAGGTCTGGGTCAAGGGTCCGGTTTGGGTTAAGGGTCCTGTCTGGGCAAAGGGTCCCTGTCGGATTAAAGGGTCCAGTTTGGTCAAGGGTCCAGGTTTGGTCAAGGGTCCGGTCTGAGTCAAAGGTCCAGGTTTGGGATCGAACGTCCAGGTTTGTGTCAAAGGGTCTAGGTTTTGGGTCAAATGTTCCAGGTCTGGGTCTAGATCCTGTCTGGTCGAAGGGTCAGGTTTTGTGTCCAATGGTCCAGTTTGTGTCAAAGAGGGTCCGGTTGGTCCAAGGGTCCAGGTCCTAGGTCAAGGGTCCAGGTCTAAGGTTCAAGGGTCCAGGTTGGATCGAAGGTCCAGGGTTGGTGTCAAAGGGACCAGTTTGGGTCAAAAGGGGCCAGTCCTTGTCAAAGGTGCCAGGTCGTGGGTTTTAAGAGCTCCGGTTTGGGTCAAAGGGTCCCCTGGTTTGGGTCAAGGGTCCGTTTAGGGTCCAGGGGGGGGTTTTTTCCAGGTTTGGGGATCGAATGGTCGCAGGTTGTGGGTGTCAAAGGTTCCCGGTTTGGGTAGGGTCCAGGTTTGTGTCTAAGGTCCAGTTTAGGTCAAAGGGCCAGGTTTGGGGACTCGAAGGGTCCAGGTTTGGGTCAAGGGTCTGGTTGGGTCAAAGGGTCCAGGTTTTGGGATCGAAGGGTCCAGGTTTGGGGTCACGGGTCCAGTTGGGTCGACCGTCCGATCTGGGTCAAAGGGTCCAGGTTTTGGGTCCGACTGGTCCAGTCTTTGGTTAACGGGTCCATGTTTTTGGTCAAATGGTCCAGGTTGGGTCAAAGGGTCCAGGTTCTTGGTCAAAGGGTCGCAGGTTTGGGTCGAAAGGTCCAGGTTTTGTACAAGGTTCAAGTTTGGGTCAAAGGGTCCAGGTTTTGGGTCAAAAGGGGTCCCGTTGGTTGTCTAAGGGTCCATTTTGGGTTTCAACGGTCCAGGTTTGGGTCAAAGGATCCAGATTGGGATCAAAGGGTCTAGGTTTGTGTCAAAGGGTCCAGGTTTGTGTTAAAGGGTCCAGGTCTGGGTCAAAGGGTCCAGGGCGGTTAAAGGGTCCATGTTTGGGTCAAAGGGCCTGGGTGTGGGTCCAAAGGTCTAGTTCCTAGGTCAAGGTCTCAGGTTTGGGATCGAAGGGTCCAGTTTGGTCAAATGGGTCGGTTTGGGTCAAGGGGCCAGGTCTGGGTCAAAGGATCTAGGTTTGGGATCGAAGGGTCTGGGTTTGTGTCAAATTGGCCAGGTTTGGGTCAAGGGTCCAGGTTTTGGGTCAAAGGTCCGGTCTGGTCAAAGGGTCCGTTTAGAGACTTAGGGTCAGTTGGTCGCCGGGTCCAGATCTAGGTCAAAGTGTCCAGGTTTTCGGTCAAAGGGTCCAGGTTTGGGTCAAAGTGTCCAGGTCTGGGTCAAAGGGTCCAGGTCTGGGTTAAAGGTTCCATTTTTGGTTCAAAGGGTCAGGCTGGGTTAAAGGGGCCGGGTTGCGGTCAAAGGTCCATGTTTGGGTCAAGGTCCCAGTCCTTTGGGTCAAAGGGTCCGGTTTGGGATCGAAGGTCCAGGTTTGGTCAAAGGGTCCGGTTTGGGTCAAGGGTCCAGATTTGGGGTTAAAGGAGCCAGGTTTGGGATCAAGGTTTAGTTTCTGTCCAAGGGTCCGGTTGGGTCAAAAGGGTCAGGTTTGGTTCAAGTTTTTCCAGGTCTGGGTCAAAGGATCCATGTTTGGGATCGAAGGGTTTATGTTTGTGTTATAGGGTCCAGGTTTGGGTCAAAGGGTCCAGATTTGGGTTAAAGGGTCCAGGTTTGGGTCAAAGGGTCTAGGTTTGGGTCAAAGGGTCCAGGTTTTGGGTCAACCGGTCCAGGTCTGTGTCAAAGGGTCCAGGTTTGGGATCGAAGGGTCGAGGTTTTTGTCAAAGGGTCCAGGTCTGGGTCAAAGGGTCCAGGTTTGGGTTAAAGGGTCCAGGTTTGGGTCAAAGGGTCCAGGTTTGAGATCAGAGGGTCCAGGTTTGGGTCGACCGGTCCAGGTCTGGGTCAAAGGGTCCAGGTTTTGGGTCGACAGGTCCAGGTCTGGGTTAAAGGGTCCATGTTTAGGTCAAAGGGTCCAGGTTTGGGTTAAAGGGTCCAGGTTTGGGTCAATGTTCCAGGTCTTGGGTAAAGGGTCCAGATTTGGTTCAAAGGGGTCCAGATTTGGGTCAAAGGTCAGGTCCTGGGGTCAGAGGGTCCAGGTTTGTGTCAACGGGTTCAGTTTGGTGTCAAAGGGTCCAGTTGTCTCAAAGGGTCCAGGTTTGGGTCAAAGGTCCAGTTTGGTCAAAGGGTCCCGGTTTGGCAAAGGGTTCCAGGTTTGGGTCAAAGGATCCAGTCTAGGTCAAAGGTCCAGGTTTGGGGGATCGAAGGTCCAGGTTTGTGTCAAAGGGTCTAGGTTTGGTCAAAGTTTCCGGTCTGTGTCAAAGTTCCAGGTCAGGTCATTGGGTCCCGTTGGGATCGAAGGTTCAAGGTTGTGTCAAAGAGTCCGGTTTTGGGTCAAAGGTCCAGTTTGGGTGCAAGGGTCCAGGTCTAGGTCAAAGGGTCCAGGTTTGGGATCGGAAGGTCAGTTTGTGTCAAAGGGGTCCAGGTTGGGTTAAAGGCGTCCATGTTTTGGGTCAAAGTCCAGGTCTAGGTCACAGGGTCCAGGTTTGGGTTAAAGGGTCAGTTTATGGGTCAAAGGGCCAGGTTTTGTCAAGGTCAGGTTTTGGGAATCGAAGGGTCCTAGTTTGGGTCAAAGGGTCCAGGTTTGGTCGACCGGTCCAGATCTGGGTCAACGGGTCCATGTTTTTGGGCGAACTGTCCAGTCTTAATTAAAGGTTCCATGGTTTGGGTCAAAGGGGCCAGGTTTGGGTCAAAGGGTCCAGGTTGTGGGTCAAGGGTCCCAGGTCTGAGTCACAGGGTCCCAGGTTTGGGATCGAAATGTCAGGTTTGTGGTCAAAGGGTTTCAGTTTTGGGTCAAGAGGTTCCAGGTTTGTGTCAAAGTCGTCAGGATTGGGTTCAAAGGGTCCCAGGTTTTGGGTCAAAAGTCCAGGTTTGGGTCAAAGTCCATGGTTTGGGTCAAAGGATCCAGATTTTGGGTTCAAGGGTCTTGTTTGTGTCAAAAAAGGGCTAGGTTTGGGTTAAAGGGTCCAGGTCTGGGTCAAAGGGTCCGGTCTGGGTTAAAGGGTCATGTTTGGGTCAAAAGGTCCTGGTTTGGGTCACAGGGCTGTCTAGGGTCAAAGGGGTCAGGTTTGGGATCGAGTGTCCAAAGGGGGTTTGAGTCAAATGGTCCAGGTTGGGTCAAAGGTCCAAGTCTATGTCAAAAGTGTCCAGGTTTGGGAGCGAGGGTCCCGGTTTTTTTTTGTCAAAGGGTCCAGGTTTAGGTCAAAGGGTCCAGGTTTGTGTCAAAGGGTCTAGGTCGGGTTAAATAGTCAGTTTTGGTCAAAGGGTCCAGGTTTGGGTCAAAGGGTCCACGTCTAGGTCAAAGGGTCCAGGTTTGGGATCAAAGGGTACAGGTTTGGGTCAAAGGGCCAGGTTTGGGTCCAAGGGGTCCAGGTTGGGTCAAAGGGGTCCAGGCTAGTCAAAGGGTCCAGGGTTTGGGATCAAGGGTCCAGGTTTGGGATCGAAGGGTCCAGGTTTGGGTGAAAGGGTCCAGGTTTGGGTCGACCGGTCCAGATCTGGGTCAAAGGGTCCATTTTTGGGTCGACTGGTCCAGGTCTTGGTTAAAGGGTCCATTTTGGTCAGGTCCCAGGTTGGGTTCCAAGTGTCCAGGTTGGGTCAAAAGGGTTCAGTCTAGGCAGGGTCCATGTTTTGGGTCGACTGGTCCAAGTCTTGGTTAAAGGGTCCAGGTCTGTGTCAAAGGGTCTAGGTCTGGGTTAAAGAGTCCAGGTTTGGGTCAAAGGGTCCAGGTTTGGGTTAAAGGGTCCAGGTCTAGGTCAAAGGGTCCAGGTTTGGTTTAAAGGGTCCAGGTTTGGGTCAAAGGATCCAGATTTGGGATCAAAGGGTCTAGGTTTGTGTCAAAGGGTCCAGGTTTGGGTAAAAGGGTCCAGGTCTGGGTCAAAGGGTCCAGGTCTGGGTTAAAGGGTCCAGGTTTGGGATCGAAGGGTCCAGGTTTGGGTCAAATGGTCCAGGTTTGGGTCAAAGGGTCCAGGTCTAGGTCAAAGGGTCCAGGTTTTGGATCGAGGGTCCCAGTTGTGTAAAGGTTCGGTTTGGGGTCAAAGGGGCCAGGTCTGTTGTCACAGGGTTCCAGGTCGGGTTACAAGATGTCTAGGTTTGGGATCGAAGGGTCTAGGTTTTTTTTGTCCACTGTTTCGTTTGGGTCAAAGGGGTCCAGGTCTGTGTCAAAGGGTCAGGTCTGGGTTAAAGAGTCCATTTTGGTCACAGGGTCAGGTTTTGGGTAAGGTCCAGGTCTAAGGTCAAGGGTTCAAGGTGTGGGGATCGAAGGGTCCGGTTTTGTGTCAAAGGGTCCAGTCAGGTTGGGTTAGGGTCCAGTTTGGGTCAAGGTCCAGTCCTAGGTCAAAGGGTCCAGGTTTGGGATCGAATGTCCAGGTTTGGTCAACGGCCAAGTTTAAGTGTCCAAAGGGGCCATGTTTTGGATGAAAAGGTCCAGGTTTGGGTCCAAAGGGTCCAGGTTTGTGTCGACCTGGTCCGAATCTGGGTCAAAGGGGTCCAGTGTTTTGGTCGACTGGCCAGGTTCTGTTAAAGGGTCCATTTTGGGTCAGGTCAATGATTTGGGGTCAAGGGGCCATTTTGGTCAAAGGGTTCAGGTCTGGGTCAAAGGTCCAGGTTTGGGATCGAATGTCCCAGGTTTGTGTGGTCAAAGGGTTCAAGTTTGGGGTCAAAGGGTCCAGGTTTGTGCACAGGGGGTCCAGGTTTGGGGGGGGGATCAGAAAGGTCCAGTTTAGTGTCAAAAAAGTGTTTTTCAATTGTGGGTTTTAAGAGAAAGAGTCAAAGGTGGTCCAGTTTGTGTGGTTAAAGTTCCGGTTTTTGGGTTGACGTGTCCAGCGTCTGGGTTAAGGGTTAACCTGTTTGGGTCACAAAGGGTCCTGGTTTGGGTCAAAGTGGTTCGAGTTCAGTCAAAGGGTCCAGGTTGTTGGGGATCGAGGGTCCTGTTTGGGTCAAATTTCCTGGTTTGGGTCAAGGGCCAGGTCGGGTCAAGGATCTAGGTTTGGGATCGAAGGGTCTAGGTTTTGTGTCCAATAATTCCAGGTTGGGGTCAAAGTGGATCCGGTTGGTCAAGGGTCCAGTTCTTGGTCAAGGGTCCAGGATTCGAGATCTAGGGTCCAGGTTTGGGTCGAACCGGTCCAATCGGGTCAAAGTTTCCAGGGGGGTTTCGTTCAAAGGGTCCCAGAGGTGGGTTACGTCCAGGTCCTGGGGTCACAAGTCCAGGTCTGGGTTAAAGGGATCCGGTTTGGTTCAACGGGTCCAGGTCGGGGTTAAAGGGTCCATGTTTGGTTCAAATGGTCCAATGTTTTTGGTCAACGGGTCCATGTCTGAGGTCAAAGTGTCCCATGTTTGGGGATCGAAAGGGGTCCAGGTTTGTGTCAAAGGGTCTAAGTTTATGGTCACAAGGGTCCAGGTGTTGGGGGTCAAGGATCCAGTGTTGGGATCGAAGTGGTTTAGGTGTCTGTCAAGGGTCGGGTTTGGGGTCAAGGGTCTAGGTTTGGGTTCCAAGTATCCAGTCGGGGTCCAGGATCCATGTTGGGATCGAAGGGTTGTAAGGTTTGACTGTCAAGGTCCAGGTTTGGGTCAAAGTGTCCTATTTGGGGTTAAAAGTCCGGTCTGTTAAAGGGTACAGGTTTGGGTCAAAGGGTCTAGGTTTGGGTCAAAGGGTCCAGGTTTTGGGTCAACCGGTCCAGGTCTGTGTCAAAGGGTTCAGGTTTGGGATCGAAGGGTCTAGGTTTTTGTCAAAGGGTCCAGGTCTGGGTCAAAGGGTCCAGGTTTGGGTTAAAGGGTCCAGGTTTGGGTCAAAGGGTCCAGGTTTGGGTCGACCGGTCTAGATCTGGGTCAAAGGGTCCATGTTTTGGGTCGACTGGTCCAGGTCTTGGTTAAAGGGTCCATGTTTGGGTCAAAGGGTCCAGGTTTGGGTCAAAGGGTCCATGTTTGGGTCAAAGGGTTCAGGTCTGGGTCAAAGGGTCCAGGTTTGGGATCGAAAGGTCCAGGTTTGTGTCAAAGGGTTCAAGTTTGTTTCAAAGGGTCCAGGTTTGTGTCAAAGGGTCCATGTTTTGGGTCGACTGGTCCAGGTTTGTGTCAAAGGGTCCAGGTTTGTGTCAAAGGGTCCAGGTTTGGGTCAAAGGGTCCAGGTTTGGGTCAAAGGATCCAGGTTTGGGTCAAAGGGTCCAGGTCTAGGTCAAAGGGTCCAGGTTTGGGATCGAAGGGTCCAGGTTTGGGTCAAAGGGTCCAGGTTTTTGGTTAATGGTCCCGGTTGGGTCCAAAGGGTCCTGGTCTAGTCAAAGGGTCGGTTTGGGATCGAGGGTCCAGGGTTTTTGGTCAACGTTATCCAGGTTTGGGTCAAAAGGGTCCCAAGTTTGGGATCGAAGGGTTCAGGTTTGGGTCAAAGGGTCCAGGTTTGGGTCGACCGGTCCAGATCTGGGTCAAAGGGTCCATGTTTTGGGTCGACTGGTCCAGGTCTTGGTTAAAGGGTCCATGTTTGGGTCAAAGGGTCCAGGTTTGGGTCCAAGGGTCCCCAGGTGTGGGTCAAGAAGGGTTCATGTCTGGTCAAATTGTCCAGTTTGGTCCAAGGGTACCAGGTCAGGGTCCAAGAGGGCTCTAGGTTTGGGATCGAAAGGGTCCAGGATTGTGTGTCCAATAGTCCAGTTTGGGTCAACGGTCCAGGTTTGGGTCAAAGGGTCCAGGTCCTGGGTCAAAGGGTCCAGTTAAAGAAGCTAAGGGTCAAGGTTTGGGTCGACCGGTCCAGACGGTCAAGTGTCCAGGTTTTTTGGTCACAGGTCCATGGTGTGGGTTAAAGGGTCCATGTCCTGGGTCAAAGGTCCACGTTCTGGGTTCAAGGGTCCCAGGTTTGGGTCAAGTGTTTCCATTCTGGGTTTAAAGGTCCATGTTGGGTCAAGGGTCCTTGTTTAGGTCAAAGGGTCCCTGGTCTGGGTCAAAGGGTCCAGGTTTGGGATCGAAAGGTCCAGGTTTGTGTCAAAGGGTCCAGGTTTGGGTCAAAGGGTCCAGGTTTGGGTCAAAGGATCCAGGTTTGGGATCGAAGGGTTTAGGTTTCTGTCAAAGGGTCCAGGTTTGGGTCAAAGGGTCTAGGTTTGGGTCAAAGGTTCCAGGTCTGGGTCAAAGGATCCATGTTTGGGATCGAAGGGTTTAGGTTTGTGTCAAAGGGTCCAGGTTTGGGTCAAAGGGTCCAGATTTGGGTTAAAGGGTCCAGGTCTGGGTTAAAGGGTACAGGTTTGGGTCAAAGGGTCTAGGTTTGGGTCAAAGGGTCCAGGTTTTGGGTCAACCGATCCAGGTCTGTGTCAAAGGGTCCAGGTTTGGGATCGAAGGGTCTAGGTTTTTGTCAAAGGGTCCAGGTCTGGGTCAAAGGGTCCAGGTTTGGGTTAAAGGGTCCAGGTTTGGGTCAAAGGGTCCAGGTTTGGTCAGACCGGTCTAGAATCGGGGTCCAAGAAAGGGCCCTGTTTTGGGATCGACTGGTCCATGTCCTTGGGTAACGGGTCCCATGTCTATGGGTCAAAAGGGTCCATGTTTTGGTCAAAGGGTCCAGGTTTGAGGTCAAAGGGTGCAGGCTGGGTCAAGGGTCCAGGGTTTGGGATACGAAAAGTCCAGTTGTGTGTCAAAAGAGGTTCAATTTGTTTCAAAGGGTCCAGTTTTGTGTCAAAGGTCCATGTTTGGATCGACGGGGTCCAGGGTGTTCAAAGGGTCCAGGTTTTGTGTCAAGGGTCCGGTTTGGGTCAAGGTCCAGGTTTGGGTCAAAGGATCCATGGTTCCGGTCAAAGGGTCCATGTCTAGGTCAAAGGGTCCCAGCAGGTTTGGGCTCGAGGTCCAGTTTGGGTCAAAGGGTTCCAGTTTTGTTACAGGGTCAGGGTTTTGGGTCCAAAGGGTCCAGGTCTAGGTCAAAGGGTCAAGGTTTGGGATCGAAGGTCCGGTTTTGGGTCAAGGTCCAAGTTGGGGCAAAGGGTCCGTTTGGATGCAAGGGTCAGGTGTTGTCACAGGGTCCAGGTTTGCGTTCGCAACTGTCCATACTGGGGCAAAGGTTCCATGTTTTGGTCGACTGGTCCAGGTCTTGGTTAAAGGGTCCATGTTTTGGGTCAAGAGTCCATTTTTGGGTCAAGGTCCTGGGTTTGGTCAGAGGGTTCAGGTCCTGGGTTCCAAGGGTCCCGGTTTGGGGATCGAAAGGTCAGGTTTGTGGTCCACGGTTCAAGTTTGGGTCAAAGGTGCCAGGTTTGTGTCAAAGTGTCCAAGTTTGGGTCAAGGGGTCCAGGTTTGGGTCAAGGGTCGCCGGCATCTGGTCAAAAAATAAAAATCCAGATTTGGGATCAAGGGTCGAGGTTTGTGTCAAAGGGTCCCGGTTTGTTTTAAGGGGCCAGGTTTTGGGTTAAAGGTCCAGTAGGGTTCTGGGGTTAAGGGTTTCATGTTTGGTCAAAAAGGGTCGCTGGTTTGGGTCACAGGGTCTAGTTCTAGTCAGAGGGTCCATGTTTGGGATCGAAGGGGTCCGTTGGGGTCGACCGGTCCAGGGATCTGGGCAAAGGTGTTCCATGTTTGGGTCGACGGGTCCAGTCTTGGGTAAAGGGGTCCATGTTTTTGTTCAAGGTCCAGGTGTGGGTCAAAGAGGGTCCAGGTTCGGGTCAAAGGGTTTCAGGTCTGGGTCACAGGTCCGATGTTTGGGCTCGAAAGGTCCAGGTTGTTTCAAAGAGTTCAAGTTTGTTTCAAAGGGACCATGTTTGGTGTCAAAGGGGTCATTTTTGGGTCGACTGTCCAGGCTTGTGTGTCAAAGGGTCCAAGGTTTGTGTCAAGGGTCCAGGTTTTGGGTCAAAGGGTCCAGGTTCGGGTCCAAAGGGGGGAGGGAAATCCAGGTTTATCTGTCAAGGGTGCCGGTTAGGTCCAGGTCCAGGTTTGGGATCGAAGGGTCCGGTTTTGGGTCGAAGGTCCCTGTTTTATGGTTAAAGGGTCCAGGTTTGGTCAAAGGGTCCAGGTCAATAGGTCAAGGGTCCCAGGTTTGGGATCGAAAGGTCCGGTTTGGGTCAAAGGATCCAGGTCTGTGTTAAAGGGTTTAGGTTTGGGTCAAAGGGGTCCATGTTTTGGATCAAGGTCCTGGTCGGGCAAGGGGTCCAGGTCTTGGGATCGAAAGGTCAGTTTTTGTGTCAAAAATGTCGGTTTGGGTCAAATGGTCCAGGTTTGGGTCAAAGATCCAGTTTGGGATCGAGGTTTTAGGTTTCTGTCAATGGTCCAATTTGGGTCAAAGGGTCTAAGTTTTTGGGTCACGGTTCCCAGTCCTGGGTCAAGGATCCATGTTATACGTGGATCGAACGAGGTTTAGGATTTTGTTTTCAAGGGTCCAGGTTTGGGTCAAAGAGTTCCAATTTGGGGTTTAAAGGGTCCAGGTCTGGTTAAAGGTACAGTTTTGGCAAGGGGGCTAGGTTGGTCAAAGGGTCCAAGTTTTTGGGTCCACCGGTCCAAGGTCTTGTCAAAGGGTTCCAGGTTTGGGATCGAAGTCTAGGTGTTTTTGGCAAGGTCCAGTCCGGGGTCAAAGGGTCCAGGTTTGGGTTAAAGTCCAGGTTTGGTCAAAGGGTTCCAGGTTTTGGGTGCGAACCGGTCTAGATCTGGGTCAAAGGGGTCCATTTTTGGGACGACGGGTCTCAGGTTTGTGTCTAAAGGGTCCCAGGTTTGTGTCGACCGGTCCCAAGCTGGGTCAAAGGGTCCATGTTTTGGTCGACTGGTCCAGGTTTGTGTCCAAGGGTCCAGTTTTGTGGCAACGGGGTCCAGTTTTGTGGTTTCACAGGTCCAGTTTGGGGTCAAAGGTCAGTGTTTGGGTCGTAAGGGTCCAGTTGGAATCGAAGGGTTCATTTTGGGTCAACTGTCCAGTTGTTGGGTCCGAACCGGCCGATCTGGGTCCAAAGGGTCCATTTTTTTGGGTCGAACCTGGTCCGTCTTGTTAAAGGTCCATTTTGGGTCAAAGGGTCCAGTTTGGATCAAAGTGTCCAGGTTTGGGTCAGAGGGGTTCAGGTCTGGGGTCAAAGGTCCATTGTGGATCGACAAGGTCCAGGTTTTGTGTCAAGGGTTCAAGTTTTGGTCCAAAGTCCAGTTTGTGTCACAGGGTCCAGGTATGGGTCAAAGGGTCCAGTTTGGTTCCACAGGGTACCCGGTTTGGGCAAAAAATCCAGATTTTGGGATCAAGGGTCTAGGTTTTTGTGTCAAAGGGTCCAGGTTTTGTGTTAAAGGGTCCCAGGTTTGGGGTACATGGTCCAGGTCTTGGTTAAAGGGTTTCATTTTTGTGTCCACAGGGTCCTGGTTTGGGTCAAGGGCTCGTTCTAAGGTCTGAGGGTCCAGGTTTGGGATCGAAGGGTGCCAGGTTTTTGCGGTCAATGGTCCAGCATGTTTGGGTCCAAGGGTCCAGGTCGGGGTCAAGGCTATCTCCATTTTTTGTGGATCGAATGGTCCGGTTTGTGTCAAATAGTCCAGGTTTGGGTTCAAAGGGTCCAGGTTAGGGTCAAGGTCCAGTCTGGGTCAAAGGGTCAGGTTAAGATCTAGGGTCCAGTGTTGGGTGCGACCGGTGTCCAGACTGGGTCAAAGTGTCCAGTTTTTCGTTCAAAGGGTCCCGGTTTGGGTTAAAGGTCCAGTCTGGTCAAACAGTCATGTCTTGGGTCAAGGTCCATTTTTGGGGTCAAGGGTCCAGTGTCCTGTGTTTAAGGGTCCCATGTTTTGGGTGGGTCAAAGGGTCCATTTTTGGATCAAAGTCTGGTCGGGTCAAAGGGTCCAAGGTTGGGATCGAAAGTTCCATGTTTGTGTCAAGGGTCAGTTTTAGGTCAAGGTCCAGGTGTGGGTCAAAGGATCCAGGTTTGCGGCTCGAAGTGTTTAGGTTTTCTGTCAAAGGGTCCAGGTTTGGGTGCAAAAGGTCTAGGTTTTGGGTAAATGGTTCCGGTCTGGGTCAAAGGTCCATGTTTGGGATTCGAAGGGTGTTAGGTTTGTGTCAAAAGGTCCAGGTTTTAGGGGTCCAAGGTTCCAGATTTGGTTAAAGGGTCCAGGGTCGGGTTAAAGGGTACCGGTTTTTGGTCAAAGGGTCTAAAGGTTTGGCGTCAAGGTCCAGGATTTTTTGTGTCACCGGTCCGGTGTGGTCCGGGGGGGTGGTGTGTCGGCAGGTGGCCAAGGTACCTGGGTAGGAGGGTTATCAAAGGGGGTAGAGCAAGGTGGGATAGCCCGGTGTGGTGGTGAGCAGGGGAGCCAGGGAGAGAGGCTGCTAGGGAGCCAGATGAATGAGCAACGCACAGGTGAGACGTTTAGAGCGGGGATGGAAGGGTGGTTTGACAATATGAAGAAGGGGGGGTGGTTAGGGCGTGGTGGATAGCGTTTTGGAGGGATTAGCTGGATCCCTGGATCAATTAATAATATCATGGTGGCGTGTCAGGAGTGAGCCTGCCCGGAGGGCGAAGGAGTGGTGAATGGTCGCATAGCAGAGATGTGCTTAGCGCATAGTTGACGCCAGGAGAGGGTGTGTGAGGGAAAAAAGTGACGCAGGAAAGACAAGTATTGGAGGGAGTGCTATTCAGCAGGGAGGGATAGGGTGGTTTGTGGTAGTGGGTCGATAGGCCGGGGTGATAGAGGTAAGCAGAGGGGGGGGGAGAGATAAAACCAGAGTTTGAGGACTAGAGGCGGGGTGGGGAGCGGGAGAGAGTCGTGACAGGGATGGGGAGGCGGCTAAAGGGGCATCAAAAAAGATATGAAGCATTAATAGGGAATAATGGGGTGGGAGGGTGGAATGGAGGGGGAACAGTACCCGGTAAAGGGTGGCCAGGATTGTGGGTGTGAGGGAGATGATGGGGGGCAAGGTGGCCATGGGGGTGGTGAAAGAGTTGAGCGGGTAGTGTTTCTTTGTCAAAGGGGTCCCCGTGTTGGATCGAGTGGGCTGGTCTAGGTTTTTGTCAAGGGTACCACAGGTCTGGGTCAAGGAGCAAAGAGTACTTCCCGCCCCTCCCTTCCTCCCTTTCCCCCCCCCCTTTCTCCCCCCTTCCCTCTCTACCCCCTCCACCCCCCCCTTCCCCCCCCCCATTTCCCCACCCTTTCTCCCGTCCTCCCCTCCCCCCCCTCTCCGCTCCCCCCTGCCATCCCCTCCTCCCCCCCCCTCTCCCTTCCCCTCCCTTCCCCCTTTTTGTTTTTCATTTCCCTTTTCCCCCCCCCTCCCCCTTTTTTTTTCCCCCCACACAAACAACAAAAAACAGGGTCCAGTTTTAGATCAGAGGAGTCCAGGGTTGGGTCGACGGTTCCCGGGCCGGGGTCCAAAGGTCCTGTTGTGGGTCGACATGACCAGGTCTGGGTTAAAGGCCCGGGTTTATGTGCAAAGGGACCAGGTTTTGGGTTAAAGTGTCCAGGTCTGGGTCAAAGGGTCCAGGTCTGGGTTAAATGGTCCCAGATTGGGTCAAAGGGTCAGGATTGGGTCAAAGTGTCAGGTCTGGGTCAAAGGGTCCAGTTTGGTCCAGGGTCCAGTTTGTGTCCAAGGGCCAGTTTTGGGGTCAAAGGGTCCAGGTTTGGGTCAAAGGTCCAGGTCTGGGTCAAAGGGTCCAGGTTTGGGGTTAAAGGGTCAGGTTTGGGTCAAGGATCCAGGTTTTGGGTCAAGGGGTCCAGGTCTAGTCAAAGGGTCCAGGTTGGGATCAGAACGGGTCTGTGGTCAAAGGGTCCAGGTTTGGGTCAAAGGGTCCAGATTTCTGTCAAAGGGTCCAGGTCTGGGTTAAAGAGTCCAGGTTTGGGTCAAAGGGTCCAGGTTTGGGTCAAAGGGTCCAGGTCTAGGTCCAAGGCTCCAGGTTTGGGATCGAAGGGTCCAGGTTTGTGTCAAAGGGTCCAGGTTTGGGTTAAAGGGTCCAGGTTTGGGTCAAAGGGTCCAGGTCTAGGTCAAAGGGTCCAGGTTTGGGATCGAAGGGTCCAGGTTTGGGTCAAAGGGTCCAGGTTTGTGTCAAAGGGTCCAGGTTTGGGCTAAAGGGTCCAGGTCTGGGTCAAAGGGTCCAGGTTGGGGGCGACCGGTCCAGATCTGGGTCAAAGGGTCCATGTTTTGGGTCGACTGATCCAGGTCTTGGTTAAAGGGTCCATGTTTGGGTCAAAGGGTCCAGGTTTGGGTCAAAGGGTCCAGGTTTGGGTCAAAGGGTCCAGGTCTGGGTCAAAGGGTCCAGGTTTGGGATCGAAAGGTCCAGGTTTGTGTCAAAGGGTTCAAGTTTGGGTCAAAGGGTCCAGGTTTGTGTCAAAGGGTCCAGGTTTGGGTCAAAGGGTCCAGGTTTGGGTCAAAGGGTCCAGGTTTGGGTCGAAGGGTCCAGGTTTGGGTCAAAGGATCCAGATTTGGGTTCAAAGGGTCTAGGTTTGTGTCAAAGGGTCCAGGTTTGGGTTAAAGGGTCCAGGTCTGGGTCAAAGGGTCCAGGTCTGGGTTAAAGGGTCCATGTTTGGGTCAAAGGGTCCTGGTTTGGGTCAAAGGGTCTAGGTCTAGGTCAAAGGGTCCAGGTTTGGGATCGAAGGGTCCAGGTTTGGGTCAAATGGTCCAGGTTTGGGTCAAAGGGTCCAGGTCTGGGTCAAAGGATCTAGGTTTGGGATCGAAGGGTCTAGGTTTGTGTCAAATAGTCCAGGTTTGGGTCAAAGGGTCCAGGTTTGGGTCAAAGGGTCCAGGTCTGGGTCAAAGGGTCCAGGTTAGAGATCTAAGGGTCCAGGTTTGGGTCGACCGGTCCAGATCTGGGTCAAAGTGTCCAGGTTTTAGGTCAAAGGGTCCAGGTTTGGGTCAAAGGGTCCAGGTCTGGGTCAAAGGGTCCAGGTCTGGGTCAAAGGGTCCAGGTCTGGGTTAAAGGGTCCAGGTTTGGGTCAAAGGGTCCAGGTTTGGGTCAAAGGGTCCAGGTTTTGGGTCAACCGGTCCAGGTCTGGGTCAAAGGGTCCAGGTTTGGGATCGAAGGGTCTAGGTTTGT
Source organism: Chlamydomonas sp. ICE-L (assembly GCA_013435795.1). Classification (NCBI taxonomy): domain Eukaryota; kingdom Viridiplantae; phylum Chlorophyta; class Chlorophyceae; order Chlamydomonadales; family Chlamydomonadaceae; genus Chlamydomonas; species Chlamydomonas sp. ICE-L. Next base: position 125,185,533 of record JACBWV010000610.1, on the reverse strand, counting down.
GTCAAAGGGTCCAGGTCTGGGTCAAAGGGTCCAGGTTTGGGTTAAAGGGTCCAGGTTTGGGTCAAAGGGTCCAGGTTTGAGATCAAAGGGTCCAGGTTTGGGTCGACCGGTCCAGGTCTGAGTCAAAGGGTCCAGGTTTTGGGTCGACCGGTCCAGGTCTGGGTTAAAGGGTCCATGTTTGGGTCAAAGGGTCCAGGATTGGGTTAGAGGGTCCAGGTCTGGGTCAAAGGGTCCAGGTCTAAGTTAAAGGGTCCAGGTTTGGGTCAAAGGGTCCAGGTTTAGGTCAAAGGGTCCAGGTCTGGGTCAAAGGGTCCAGGTTTGGGATCGAAAGGTCCAGGTTTGTGTCAAAGGGTCCAGGTTTGTGTCAAAGGGTCCAGGTTTGTGTCAAAGGGTCTAGGTTTGGGTCAAAGGGTCCAGGTTTGGGTCAAAGGATCCAGGTTTGGGATCAAAGGGTCTAGGTTTGTGTCAAAGGGTCCAGGTTTGGGTTAAAGGGTCCAGGTCTGGGTCAAAGGGTCCAGGTCTGGGTTAAAGGGTCCAGGTTTGGGTCAAAGGGTCCAGGTTTGGGTCAAAGGATCCAGGTTTAGGTAAAGGGTCCAGGTCTGGGTCAAAGGATCCAGGTTTGGGATCGAAAGGTCCAGGTTTGTGTCAAAGGGTCCAGGTTTGTGTCAAAGGGTCCAGGTTTGGGTCAAAGGGTCCAGGTTTAAGATCAAAGGGTCCGGGTCTGGGTCAAAGGGTCCAGGTTTGGGTCAAAGGGTCCAGGCCTGGGTTGAAGGGTCCGGGTTTGGGTCAAAGGGTCCAGGTTTATGTCAAAGGGTCCAGGTCTGGGTCAAAGGGTCCAGGTTTGGTATCGAAAGGTCTAGGTTTGGGTCAAAGGGTCCAGATTTGGGTTAAAGGGTCCAGGTTTGTGTCAAAGGGTCCAGGTTTGTATCAAATGGTCCAGGTCTAGGTCAAAGGATCCAGCTTTGGGATCGAAGGGTTTAGGTTTGTGTCAAAGGGTCCAGGTTTGTGTCAAAGGGTCCAGGTTTGGGTCAAAGGGTCCAGGTTTGTGTCAAAGGGTCCAGGATTGGGTCAAAGGGTCCAGGTTTGGGATCGAAAGGTCCAGGTCTGGGTGGAAGGGTCCTGGTTTGGGTCAAAGGGTCCAGGTTTGTGTCAAAGGGTCCAGGTCTGGGTCAAAGGGTCCAGGTTTGGGATCGAAAGGTCCAGGTTTGTGTCAAAGGGTCCAGGTTTGTGTCAAAGGGTCCAGGTCTATGTCAAAGGATCCAGGTTTGGGATCGAAGGGTTTAGGTTTGTGTCAAAGGTTCAAGGTTTGGGTCAAAGGGTCCAGGTTTGTGTCGAAAAGGCCAGGTTTGGGTCAAAGGGTCCAGGTTTGAGATCAAAGAGTCTAGGTTTGGGGCAAAGGGACCAGGTTTGGGTTAAAGGGTCCATGTTTGGGTCAAAGGGTCCAGGTTTGGGTCAAAGGGTCCAGGTCTGGGTCAAAGGGTCCAGGTTTGAGATCAAAGGGTCTAGGTTTGGGACAAAGGGTCCAGGTCTGGGTCAAAGGGTCCAGGTTTGGGATTGTTTGGGTCGACTGTTTCAGGTCTGGGTCAAAGGGTCCAGGTTTTGGGTGGACCGATCCAGGTCTGGGCTAAAGGGTCCAGGTTTGGGTCAAAGGGTCCAGGTTTGGGATCGAAAGATCCAGGTCTGGGTTAAAGGGTCCAGGTTTGGGTCAAAGGGTCCAGGTTTGTGTCAAAGGGTCCAGGTCTGGGTCAAAGGGTCCAGGTTTGGGATCGAAAGGTCCAGGTTTGTGTCAAAGGGCCAGGTTTGGGTCAAAGGGTCCAGGTCTGGGTCAAAGGATCCAGGTTTGGGATCGAAGGGTTTGGGTTTGTGTCAAAGGGTCCAGGTTTGGGTCAAAGGGTCCAGGTTTGTGTCAAAGTGTCCAGGTTTGGGTCAAAGGGTCCAGGTTTGGGTCAAAGGGTCCAGGTTTGAGATCAATTGGTCTAGGTTTGGGGCAAAGGGTCCAGGTTTGGGTTAAAGGGTCCAGGTTTGGGTCAAAGGGTCCAGGTTTGGGTCAAAGGGTCCCGGTTTGAGATCAAAGGGTCTAGGTTTGGGTCAAAGGGTCGAGGTCTGGGTCAAAGGGTCCAGGTTTTGGGTGGACCGAACCAGGTCTGGGCTAAAGGGTCCAGGTTTGGGTCAAAGGGTCCAGGTTTGGGATCGAAGGGTCCAGGTTTGTGTCAAAGGGTCCAGGTTTGGTTCAAAGGGTCCAGGTCAGGGTCAAAGGGTCCAGGTTTGGGATCGAAGGCTCCAGGTTTGGGTTGACCGGTCCAGGTCTGGGTCAAAGGGTCCAGGTTTTGGGTCAACCGGTCCAGGTCTTGGTTACAAGGTCCAGGTTTGGGTCAAAGGGTCCAGGTTTTGGTCAAAGGGTCCAGGTTTGGGTCAAAGGGTCCAGGTTTTGGGTCAACCGGTCCAGGTCTGGGTTACAAGGTCCAGGTTTGGGTTAAAGGGTCTGGGTCAAAGGGTCCAGGTTTGGGTCAAAGGGTCCAGGTCTGGGTCAAAGGGTCCAGGTTTTGGGTCAAATGGTCCAGGTCTGGGTTACAAGGTCCAGGTTTGGGTCAAAGGGTCCAGGTTTGGGTTAAAGGGTCCGGGTCTGGGTCAAAGGGTCCAGGTTTGGGTCAAAGGGTCCAGGTCTGGGTCAAAGGGTCCAGGTTTGAGATCAAAGGGTCCAGGTTTGGGTCGACCGGTCCAGGTCTGGGTCAAAGGGTCCAGGTTTTGGGTCGACCGGTCCAGGTTTGGGTTGACCGGTCCAGGTCTGGGTCAAAGGGTCCAGGTTTTGGGTCAACCGGTCCAGGTCTTGGTTACAAGGTCCAGGTTTGGGTCAAAGGGTCCAGGTTTTGGTCAAAGGGTCCAGGTTTGGGTCAAAGGGTCCAGGTTTTGGGTCAACCGGTCCAGGTCTGGGTTACAAGGTCCAGGTTTGGGTTAAAGGGTCTGGGTCAAAGGGTCCAGGTTTGGGTCAAAGGGTCCAGGTCTGGGTCAAAGGGTCCAGGTTTTGGGTCAAATGGTCCAGGTCTGGGTTACAAGGTCCGGGTCTGGGTCAAAGGGTCCAGGTTTGGGTCAAAGGGTCCAGGTCTGGGTCAAAGGGTCCAGGTTTGAGATCAAAGGGTCCAGGTTTGGGTCGACCGGTCCAGGTCTGGGTCAAAGGGTCCAGGTTTTGGGTCGACCGGTCCAGGTTTGGGTCGACCGGTCCAGGTCTGGGTTAAAGGGTCCAGGTCTGCGTTAAAGGGTCCAGGTTTGGGTTCAAGGGTCCAGGTCTGGGTCAAAGGGTCCAGGCCTGGGTTAAAGGGTCCAGGTTTGGGTCAAAGGGTCCAGGTTTGGGTCAAAGGGTCCAGGTCTGGGTCAAAGGGTCCAGGTTTGTGTCAAAGGGTCCAGGTTTGTGTCAAAGGGTCCAGGCCTGGTTCAAAGGGTTTAGGCACGTCCAGGTTAAACTTGGGGGCGTATAGGTGAAACCTGGAGGTTTGGGTCAAAGGGTCGAGGCGCGTGTAGGTTAAACCTGGGCACGTACAGGTGAAACCTAGACCCCCTCGGCTCCTTCTCCTCGAAGAAGAGCGAAGGCAAAGAAAGAGGCAGCTGAAAAGAAGAGCCAGGCTCTTGCGAAGGAGAAGGGCAAGGATACGGCAGGCGAAGGGTCTTCTCTTCAAGTAAGTCCTTAAAATCATATGTGCTTTAGTCATCCCTTATTTTAAAGAAAGAATGGAAATTGTAAGCTAGTTCAATTTTTGATCTTGTTTCCCTGATGCAGGCGTTTTAATCTCAAATTGTCGCCTTCTCTGTGATCTTAACCTTGATTTCTATTTTATTAAGTATGGGCTTTATCTCGTTTTCTAAGACCTTGAATTCATTTCCTTCGACTTTGAATTCGTTCTTCAAACTTGTTATGCTACTCTACAATTCTAAATTTTCCTTTGCATGCTTGTAGATGGAAGCTGATGAGGAAGCGGCACCAAGGACCCCTTCCGCGAACTCCCTGGATCGACCCATCTCTCCTCCCATAGAGGATTACGCCTTGCGTATGCCATCTGCAGATAGACCTGTGGTTCTACACCTGACCGTTGTGGACGACGTTGTTCATGTTGATCTGAACAACTTGTTCTTTCGTGATACAAAGGGTACGTTTATATGATGAATACACGTTTAATTACTTAATGTCGACGTTGTGTACCTCTATTCAAATAAGGCATGATACAAACTATATATCTGACAGGCCTGTTTTTTACTGAATTGACTACTCCTGGATTTTTATAATATGTATGCAATACAATAAGCAGACATACTAGGGCCTGTTTTTTGATGAATTGACTACCCCTAGACTTGTACAAGACGTACGTAACATAGACAAATTTGACGGGCCTATTTTTGACTACCTCTGGACTATAATAACACACGTTACATAGACATATCTGACAGACCTGAATTGACTACTCCTGGACTGTAACATAAGATAACTTGCAACTATAATGCAGCCAGCTTATTTTGGCTTCTCGCTGTCTTTAGCAGTGTATATACGTTTAATTTCTACGACCTTTGTTTTAACATTAGGGGTATACGATTCTTATAATTGTTGAATACAACGTATTCTATTTTCAAATTGTTATCATCATCTCTTAATATACTACTGCTTTACTATGTATCCCGAAAATGCTTTAATTAGCACTTTATAATCATCTTTGTATTATGTTCTCAGGTGGAATTGATGACAAGGAGATGGCTGCAGCACGCTGCCGATATACGGCTGTTCCGTCAGGAGCATCTGTACAGTTCTTGGAGTTGAGCATTACCATTGCACGATTACAATCTGATCTGTTGCCAACAGAGATTGCTATCGTCCGTCAATGGTTTCAAGAACGCTGTTCTTCATGGCTGATGTCTACGGAGCGTGGTGGTACATGCCAACACCTTCATCTTCAGGGAGTAGTGCGGGTTCTAGTTGTAGGGGCTGCCCAATTCACTAACGAAATCAAAACAGTTATAGGCTGGACAACTGGGAAGGGGAAGAAGGCTACGCACGTGTGTACGAAATTGCTGAAGTACGACAAGCTCCATACTTGCAGCTTGTTTCCAACCAGTTAAGGGTCCGGTTAATCGGCGGTTAAATTCGTTATTTTCGGCGCTAACCGGTGTTTGGTCGGAAACACAAAAAGTTAAGGTCCGGTTAAAGACCAACCGTCCCGGTTAGTGCAATGGCGCCCCCCCCCCCCGCCATTAAAGAAAGTTAAGGGGCGGTTAAGTTCGGTTGATGAATGAGATATGGTGACGTCACGAAGTTGGAGCGCGCCTCTTAAAAATCACGCTGCTTTGGAGTCCCGCATCCTTCTTTCTTTCTCGGACACTCATCATTGATCGCACAGTTTCACCAAAATGGATTCGCAGCAGCAGGGCACCGTCCCTGCCACGCAATTTTCGACTGATCTTCCTGAGGCAACCAGCAGCGGGCAGAAGTGGAATAAACGCTGAAATCAGCGTCTGAATCGCGAGGGAGTGCTGCAGAGCGCAGTTGCCACGTTGACCCATTTTGAACTGACCTGGTCAGGTGCAAAAGACTGCTTAACTGGTGGAACGTTTCCAACCATCTTCCCGAAAGTTAAGGCCCGGCTAGAGGTCGAGTCTAAACCCTCCGAAACACAATCCTTAACCGGACCCCCAACTGGTTGGAAACAAGCTCTTGGTAGGGAATGCTTGGTTACTGTACAAAGGACAAAGAGCATTCTTGGTACAAGATGTGGAAATCGGATGATATCACAGACGCCGACTTGAAGTTAGGTGCTGAGCAGTATGGGTTGTATGGTCGTCCTTCGCCAAACATAGTTTTGTTGACACCAGCAAACATTCACGCTCGTGCTACTCATTACACTGAGTGCAACAATCTCGTGGGCGAATCAGTGCGTCATCCTCCATTGTCCATGTCTGATGTTTTGGAACGCATGCTTGCAACTGGTGCATTTAAGCTCAGCTCACAATTTGCAGCTAACAACAAGAGACTGGACAATCTGACAACTGAGCTGATCTGGAATGCACATTTTACTTCTCATGTCAGTAAGGATGACATTGAGCGAGTCATTTACTCCCCAGAGTCTAGGACATCGTGGAGGTACTTTTCCAAGCTTCTTCCAGACGACTCTGATGTGCCTAATGAGGATGATGCTTCCGAGAAAGTTGCACAAGCTAAGGCTTACATGGATAACGCTGAAGCAGATGGAATGGAGCGATGTGGTCCGGGGACAGCTGGGAAGCTTGTAGGGTTGGCACGTTGGATGAAAAAGCAGTAAATAAAGGATTTCACTCCAATTATTCCATGATATTTGGAGTACTTGTCAAAGACAGCTCATTTAATGTATTAAGTGTATAGACATTAGTGGTTGCTTTTATTGAACCATTTCTTTTCAGCTACGAGTGATAGCTTCTAGAGTTCTAGGCGACTCCTTCAATTATCCATTGAGCTACACTCCAATATTTTAGCAATTTTGGACGATAGATCGTATTAGTTTCAATGTATACCAGACTATGTTAGCTTCGCCTAAATAATCAATCAAGCTATTTCTCGTGTTTCATAATAAAGGTAATTTGCCTAAAATGATTTTTAAATAATCATTCCCTGAAATATTATTATCGAAATGTCAGCATGATTCCAGGATTTTTCATGTTGATAATTTGAATATCTGGGTTTTTGCTTATTTGTTGTGTTTATTTGTTTTCAGCGTTCTGCAATTTTTACTGGGCTTTCTGGATATTTTCAGAAGAAAGCATTTGATATTTGAGGACTTTCTGATTTAAGTGAGGTTTCTGGAAATTTTCCAGGATTTTTACGCCTGAATTCCTGATTTTTCAACTAAATTAGCTTTTCAACGTCTTGAATTGTTTCGTGCGTTTTCTAGACATTTTTAGGATGATGCTTTTGATATTTGGAAAATTCCTGATTTTCCGATGTTATTTGTGATTGGATCCGGATTCATAAGAAATTCGGGTCCAGTCATTAGACGCCGTTTTTCAGGCGTAAACTGTAACACGACTACTGAGAGAGAGCCTTCAATATACTGATGATGATGACTAGCATCTGAGCCCGTCGTACCGACGGGAGGACCACCCCCGTGGCCACGTCAGCGACAGGTGTCGGAAAATCGAGATCCGAGACTCGCTGCCACCCGGGGGAATGCTGCGACGGGGGGAGCTGCATGCGAAGTTATTGACAGTGGCAGCGAAATTTGGGGGAAAGAGTTCGGGCAGATGCACAAAGGGAGGCTACACCGTTGAATATAGGGCGATAAAGGCAGCGAGCATCGAAAATAGCAGAAGTGCGAAGGAAAAGGTCCCGGTTAGTGCAATGGCACCCCCCCCCCCCCCGCCATTAAAGAAAGTTAAGGGGCGGTTAAGTTCGGTTGATGAATGAGATATGGTGACGTCACGAAGTTGGAGCGCGCCTCTTAAAAATCACGCTGCTTTGGAGTCCCGCATCCTTCTTTCTTTCTCGGACACTCATCATTGATCGCACAGTTTCTCTAAGATGGATTCGCAGCAGCAGGGCACCGTCCCTGCCACGCAATTTTCGACTGATCTTCCTGAGGCAACCAGCAGCGGGCAGAAGTGGAATAAACGCTGAGATCAGCGTCTGAATCGCGAGGGAGTGCTGCAGAGCGCAGTTGCCACGTTGACCCATTTTGAACTGACCTGGTCAGGTGCAAAAGACTGCTTAACTGGTGGAACATTTCCAACCATCTTCCCGAAAGTTAAGGCCCGGTTAGAGGTCGAGTCTAAACCCTCCGAAACACAATCCTTAACCGGACCCCCAATCCTTAACCGGACCCCCCGGTTAGCACCGAAAATAACGAATTTAACCGCCGCTTAACCGGACCCTTAAGTCAGTCAGTTCCTATAATAGAAACAAGCTGTAAGACTAGCAGTGAGCCCGTCGTACCGACGGGAGGACCCCCGTGGCCACGTCAGCGACAGGTCTCGGAAAATCGAGATCCGAAAACGGGTAACTCCGAAACGGGTTATTCCGAAACCACTGCCCCTGGCCACGTCAGCGAATGGCAGTCAGCGAGCGGGCAAGAGAGCGTGAGAGCGCAGGAGAAGGCCAAGCGAATGCTGCGACGGGGGGAGCTGCATGCGAAGTTATTGACAGTGGCAGCGAAATTTGTGGGAAAGAGTTTGGGCAGACAAAGGGAGGCTACACCGTTGAATATAGCGGGACTCAGGCAGCGAGCACCGAAAATAGCAGAAGTGCGAAGGAAAATTCGCGTATCAGAACGGCTTGGCTCAGGAAATGCAAGAGAATTTCACAGAGGAGCAGTGAGAAGGAGTCGAAAACGACACCGGCTTCATTAGAGCAGTGCAAAGCAGCGCACCAAGCCGGGTAACCTTGGACGGTTGGGTGGATGGGTGGACAGCAGAGGGGCAATCGTTCCTGCGGCGCCGAAAAATCGAGATCCCAGACTCGCTGCCACCTGGGCGACAGGTCGGCAAGATATGGAACCAAAACCCCAAGTGGCTAGGCCAAAAGGGTCCGAACACGCCCCGGGCACACGCTAAACCGCTGATGCTCAACTTTATGAAAACTGATGATACTGACTAGCATCTGAGCCCGTCGTTCCGACGGGCAGACCACCCCCGTGGCCACGTCAGCGACAGGTCTCGGAAAATCGAGATCCGAAAACGGGTAACTCCGAAACAGGTAATTCCGAAACCACTGCCCCTGGCCACGTCTTTCAATCGATAGAGTCGTTACACAGTGAAGACTGAAGACGGAGCAGATAGATTAACATCGCAACTCGTGCGGCTATATAGAATAGGAAGTCTTCAGGAAGATTCCGAAGACACGTGCAGGCCATAGCTAGCCTATGGTCTGGCGGCAGGCAACCCGGGTCCTGGAGCACCAGGACCACGCGTGCACTATGCCAACTCAGTGTCCGACGCAACGGACAATAACATCCCCCCCAATTCAAGGTATTCTTGGATACAAGAATCCTTGGAATTAACTGAGGGGCATGAAGAAATTATAGAAGTATACAAGCTGACAAGGCTATTTAGATATGCTAATGGCTGGCAGGAGGTGCTGTAAATAATAAATTATTTGGAACAGGATCCAAGGGGACACGGCACATTAAGATCTTCAGATCAATGTCAATCTGCTAGGGTAGCAGGTGGCAGGGAGGCTGCCTTGGGGAAGCTTAAAAGAACTAGATAGCAAACTGTGTGATTGCCTTTATGGTAAATAACTTTAAGGTAGACGTCCCCCGCTAGCTCATGATTATCAGTCCAGATGGAAGGATATGGTGAGGTACTTCCAGTATCATCTATTAAGTATCATAAGTCAGGATCTTCAGATGAATGCTAGGGGAAACTATAGGATCCACAGTGATGTATCAGGAATGGCCTGCATAGGAGACAAGCTGCAGGCTAGGTTGCAGAGAAGCTGCCAGGAAGCTGGGCATGATTAATGGGAGGATAAGTTTAGGCAGGATATCTGTGCTAGCCCCCCCATAATTTGGGTTCATCCTAAATTAGAGTATTGCAGACATACGGCAGTAACTAGATGAAGGACACTAAAACAAAGGGGCATCAGTACATGAGAAAGTACAAAGCACCTGATTAATCTTAGAGTGTTCATGGCTAAAACAATAATGAGCTATAGACTATAGGTGCATATTCAGGTGCCAGATGCTGGGTATCCATCAAGGTCCAGCTGGGTGTGGATTTTCTGCAGGAGGGTGGACAAAGATTTCCTAGACATCCTTGGGGTGTCCAGCATGTTGATGAATGTGAAATCCATTGGGTTCCAGTGCATGCTGAGGTTGTTGACACAGATGACTTTGCCTCCAGGATTCACACAGCTGATGGGGTGCATGAGCATCTTGGGCCAGGAGACCAGGACCCTGGCATGTGCCTGAACCATAGCTGCTTATAGGTAGATGGCCCACTGAAGGGTGGGCCTGTCAGCTGTAGGGACAGTGGGGTAGATGTGGACCATGTGCTGCAATCTGTTGACATGCTTGCTTGAGAAGGGGTCCACAGACTAATGAGGGGCTGTTGTGCATCTGTCTGTTGGGGAACTTAGCCTGCTCAGAAGCTAGTAGGGCAGGAAATTGATGGCTAGCTGGTCAATGAGGGTGGGGACAGGCTGTCTAGATCTGATGCTAAAGGCTCTAAGGGAAGAAGGGGAGTTGTTGAGGGTGGTCAGCAGGATTCCAAACCTGTTTCTGGAGAGACCAGAGTTGTTAAGGAAATGGACTAGGAAGGTGTTCATGTTGACATGAGTTAGGGGCTGATCAGGGGAAGGGTGTCAGCATGAATTGCGGTGCTCTCACGCGTTTTATGACTTGGTGACTACTTCTGTACTTCCATAGAACTATCGGCTCTCCCAGTCCTGTGCCAGCTTCCCGTAGTGACAGCTTCCCTTAGACTGTGTCAATCTTGAGTGACTCAGTGACAGTTTCCTGTCAGCTGCGTCACCGGTCTAGCCTATACCCTGTTAGGTTCCTGGCTGCCGCCTCCTTTCACCACTGGTGCCCCTTGATGGGTCTCCAGTGCTTGTAATGCTATTCTCGTCTCCGCATATATAGATTGGCGCGTCTGCTCACGCAAGTATCTTTGTCCACTCTCCGGAGTGTTATCCAAGCTAATAGGTTATACGGTCCTTCATTTACTACCACTGCTTTTCGATGCAACTTCCGCGAGGGCCTCTCGCTAATTTTGAGAAACTCCATGACAAGAATGGTCTTTCTTGGACGCGCGGGATGCGGAGTATCATTATCAGCAATGGCTGCGACCGAGTCCTTCCAACGGAGGACCCGGCTCCTCTTGATGATTGGCTAGATGTTTGTGCGCCAGCGGCCTCTGCTAGCGGTCATGAGAGTCCTTCCTCCATCGTGTAAGTAACCCCCCCCAATCAATCCTCCAACTTTGCGGCTCCTTCTGCTACTGTCCGACGCCTCTCTCCCGAGGTTGAGGACGTTCTGATGCGTCTCTGCTGTGTCTCCACTCAGATTATCCAGTATGCAGGGGCGCCTCCGCCACCTGATGCCCGTTTTGACTACGACTATGAAGACCTTACCCATCATCGTCGTGAGGATGGCTATGATGATGATGATGATGACGATGAGGATCTGCAGAGTGCCATGAGTGGTGACTTCGGTGGAGGTACTCCTTCCACTGCTACTCGTGTGTTCAACACTTCCACCGTCTCTCCCGTGTATGAGCATCAGTCGGCACCTTCGCCTGAGCCTTCCCCTGAGTTCAAGCCTGAGCTTGCGTCTGCGCCTTTGTTTGCGCCTCCTCCACCGGACCTACCGGATGTGGCCAAGCCGTCTTTGCTGAAGAGTTCTTCGTCCCTTGGTCCCTTGGCTCCTCAGCAGAATCTTGGCCGCAACCCTTCTGAGCGAGCTCTCATGGGCTACCATACCCGTGCTCGGGAGGCTGCTGCTACAGTTGTCCGCACATCTCTTGCTGGCACTTCGCAGGAGCCCCCTCCGCCACCTTCAGTGGAGCTGCCACCTGCTCCTGGTCCTCCATCTCCGGAGCTTCCTTCGCTGTCATTTGACTCTTGGGAGCATCTGCTCACTGGCGGACCTCCTCTGCGTCTATCCCTGCGGGACTGCCGTCTTATCCGCCAAGCTCAACATGCTGAGGACTCCTTGGACCGCACTCTGTACGGTAGGATGGATATGAAAACCACTCAGGCTAATGTTGATAGCAAGGGTCGCCCTAAGCGTGTGATGGCATACTCTGAGCTAGGTCTTGAGTGTAGGGCTTTTCTGGGACCGGTTATGCCAGGGATCAACTACCCTCCTGCTAATAATGGTGTGACCTTTGGTGGCATCGGGCGTAGGAATAATGACCTGCGGGGTTACCAGTACGTGAAGGTGCCCCTACCTCTCTGTCCTGTTCGTCCTGATTTCGAGCTCGTGGTGGGTGTTGCGCGGTCCCTGTCTCTCATCAGGAACTTAGATGACCAGCGCGCTTATGACGCTGGTCTTGCTGCTGAGTTTTTTCTGGGGATTCGTGAGTCTTTAGCTCCTAGGACTGCTTTTCCTGCTGCTGGAACTTCGGCCTCTCATGGTGAGTCTAGTGTCGATCCTGCACTGTTGGGTTTTTTGGCTGCCCCTGCCCCGTCAAGAGTTTATGATCTTAACCATGATGCTTGCCAACATGACGGATGCCTTAGTCAAGGTATACCAAGACTTTGCTTCCCCTCGGGATATCTTTTTGCATATCCGGAGGCAGCAGTCTGATGCCCTTGCCTCTCGTGTCCCTCTCTTGCTGAAAGAGTATCTTGCTTCGGTCATGGGCACTCATGAGCAGGTTGACGCTTTCTTTCGTCGGGTTCGCGGTATGTGCACTGACCTCCGCAGTGCTGGGTCTCCGCAGACTCAGCGTCACGCCATGGGCATCATAGTTCAAGGTGCGAGTCTGCCCCGTTTCGAATCGCTGCGGATTAAGTATGGTATCATGCTGTACAACCAGCAACCTGTTGAGTACTGGTCCTGTCTAGAGGAATATAAGCAGCTAGACATTCTGAACATAGCTCTCCCTCAGTCTGATGCCAGGCACCCTGGTTGGTCCCGGAACACTCCCCAGTTTCCTGCCAATGCTGCACTTCCGCGGCGGCAGAAAACTGGTGGTGGTTCTGGGTCTAACAAGAGGCGCCTGGAATGCACATGGGGACCATGCCCCCATAAGGATGGTCACTCGGAGGAACGCTGCTGGACGAAGTACCCGCACCTGAAACGGGTCGGGGATGGTGCATCGCGTCCTGGACCGATGCCTGTTAACCTGGCCCTTCCTGGTACGCTTACTCCAAGGCAAATGTCCTCCTTGCAGGCTTAGATTGATGGGTTTGCTATGCAGAAGTAGGAGGTAAGCTCTGTCCTATTCTCCTGCACCTCGAAGTTCTCTAATGTGTGTAGCCCGAGCCTGTCTGAGGGTGTCTGGCATGTGGATTCTGGAGCTGGAATGTCTATCACAGGTGATAGGTCTTTGTTCACTGTGTTTAATGTTTCTCCAAATCAGCCATCAGTTCGATTTGGTGATGGAGTGGTTCAACGGGCAGAAGGTATGGGATCCATTGAGTTATGTAGTGACTGGTTACCAACATCAATCACTCTAACTGATGTTCTCTACATACCTCACTGTCCGGTGAACCTCCTGTCAGTAAATGCTGTGGCTCATTCTCTACACTGCAAGGTTTCTTTTGATAGTCTTAGTTGCACTGCCACTCAGGGCTCTTCTGTTCTCTGGTCCTTCCTTGCCTCCAGTGATGGTGTTTACAAGTTTGCATGTAGGCCTTGTTACACCGCCAGTGGCTGTTTGTTTAGTGCTGACGATTACCCAGCTTTTGCACTTGATGTTGATGAGGACGGTGGAGTTGTTATCCCTACCACTCCTGAATGGCTGTGACATAGGCGGCTGGGTCACCCCGGTTTTGATGCCATGCGCAGACTTGTCAAGAAGGGTATGGTTAAGAACTTACCCCTCTCACTCAAGCAGGTCCAAAAACTGGCTAAGATCCCTTGTGATGCTTGTCAGAAGGCTAAGGGCAAACGTCTCCCTTTTCCTAAAGAAAGCAAAACTAAGATCCGTGCACCTCTCCAACGCCTTCACTTGGATATCATGGGACCAGTTCATATTAGGGGTCTGCGTGGGGAGTTTTATATTCTGTGCCTCACAGACCAATACTCTGGCTATGCTGAGGCATTGTGCTTGAGGACCAGGGATGAAGCTCCCTTAGCAGTCCAAACTATCATCCTCAGATGGATGAATCAGCTGCATGGGTTTGCCTTTAAGTGTCTGAGATCTGACAGGGCTAAGGAGTTTATAGTAAAGTGGTTTGAGGATTGGCTGATATCGGTTGGGGCAGTGCATGAGTTATCGTTGGCATACACTGCACAGCAGAATGCAACTGTGGAGAGGTACAATGGGGTCTTACAGTCTATAGCTAGGAGCATCCACCTGGAGTCTAAACTAGCTAAGTCTTTCTGGCCCTATGCCTTCCTTGCTGCTTGTTACCTTCGTAATCGTCTGCCCAATCAGGGAGATAAGACTCCACACGAGCTTTTCTTTGGGGTTGTGCCTGATGTGTCGTTGTTGCGTGTGTTTGGTTGCCCTTGCTATGTTACCTTAGTCAATGGGAAGAAACGCAACAAGCTGGACGAAAGGGCGTTATTTGGTAGACTGGTCGGGTATTATTCCCTGGTGAGTAAGGGTTATTTTGTTTGGGTTCCTAAGTTGCGCCAGGTAGTAGAGAGTCGTGATGTACTCTTATATGAGCAGTTTGATCATAACTGTATTCCTGGGCTATCCCCTTATGACGGGTCTCCGTATGTTTCTCGCATCCCTGCCGCTATCAACGGACACATGCCTGAGTCTGCGGTTAATGCCTTAGACCCTTTGCCAACCCCAATTGTCGACCGCTGCCCTGGTCATGGGATGACCTTGCGTCCCAGGTCAGGGGCTGATGGTGCTGCATTGCGTGTGAAGGTACTGGGCGGGCGGGATTCCGAAGTTCTTTCAGATAAGATTTTACCCGAATCTCAGGGGGTCGCCAGGCCCTCCTCTGCGTCACGTTCCGTCGGTGAAGCTTTAGGATTACGACAGCCTTCGATCATAGTGGTACCTGGATCAGGTCCATTGCCTAATAGTCGCCAACCTCCGACCACCTCGGATGGCTCGCAGGTGTTGTTAATCCCTTCGCCTCCTGCCATCCCCTGGTGGATTATTCGGGTCAAGCCCATGTGATGATTTTTTTTTTTTTTTTTTTTTTAGTTGTGAAAGGATTTTCACCCCAGGAGGTGGGTCTCCCGACACAAACCAGCGACACGGAGGATTCAGTTCGAATGGTGGTGCCACTCCTACAATATGCAAAGTAGGCGCACTTAGGGTTGGTGAGAGATACCAACCCACGACCAAACGAACATTCACCACTACCCCTGTTGACCACGGCAGACAAGCTCCCTGCCATGGTCGTTAGAGGCGGAATCAAGGAGACATAACTAGAGAACCACCCGAGGGCAGAAATCCGACAGTGCTTCCCTATGATGTAGCCGTTGCCGATAGCGCAAGTGATGATCTTGAACACTGGTCGGGTTCCGATACTGCGTATGGCTGGGGTGTTCAGGTCGACCCAGGCTTCGTTGATATAGAGGCAAATAAGGCCGGCCTTGTTCAACCAGGCAGTAGTTCTGCACTGGGGGCTATACTACCGGTTACTGCTGATATTGCTGATATCCCCGCTGCTCATGTACAAGTAAACTGCTTGTACGTGGGAGCATACATTTCCACCTCCACTGAACTAACCTACAAGGCTGCCATGCTTCCCTCCAACCCTGACAGGGATCAGTGGCTGCTTGCTATGAAGGATGAGATGGCGTCCCTACATGCCCATGGTACTTGGGCACTCACTCCACAGCCTCCTAAGCAGAGGATCCTGTCTGGCAGGTGGTTATTTGTGAAGAAGGTTGGGGTTGATGGTTCTGTGCGCTTCAAGGCACGTTTTGTGGTCCGTGGTTTTCTGCAGCGTCCTGGGCTGGACTTTCATGATGTATATGCCCCCGTTTCTTCTAAAGCAGGTCTGAGGGTGCTCCTTGCTGCCATCACTCATAGGAAGATGTTTGTTCGGCAGCTGGACATCAAGACTGCATTTCTGAATGCTAAGCTAGAACCTGGTCTGGACCTGTACTGCCACCAGCCTGCTGAGGGCTTTAAGGTACTTGGTCCTAACGGTGTTCCCCTTGTGTGCAAACTGATCAAGTCCCTTTATGGTTTGAAACAGGCGCCCAGGGCTTGGAGTATGGATGTCAAGCGGGTTTTGGTTGCACATGGGTTTACTATGTGCAAGGCAGAACCTGCTCTGTATTTTAGGAGGGATTCTATTGGTGGGTGGAGCTATGTCCTGACCTATGTTGATGATTTTATCTGTGCTTTTAGTGAGCTGGATAGGTATGCTTTGTTAATCAAGGCTATGAACAAAGCTGGCTGGGAGGTTAAAGAGATGGGTGTACCGGTTCAGTTCCTCTCTTTGGACATGGCTGTTACACTTGACTCTGACGGCAGGTGTGTTCAGATCAACCTCTCCCAGCACTCCTACATTGTTGATCTGGTGGAGCAGTTTGGTCTTACTGCTGCTGCCAAGCCCAAGTTTGGTGCCCCCATGGCCAAGTCCACCGTCACTGACCCACCTGGAGACCCCCTGCCCTCTAATAGCCAGTACCTCTCTCTTGTGGGTGCTTTGCTATACCTGGCTACTTGCACCAGGCCTGATATTTCATTTGCTGTTAGCTACCTGTCCAGGTTTTCTGCTCAACCTACCGTCCCCCTCTGGGGGGCGGCCAAGCGTTTGCTCTTGTATTTGAGGTCACATTCCCACCTGGGACTCACTTACACCCACAGCCCTGAGTTCTCTTTTACTGTCTTTAGTGACTCATCCTTTGCTGATGATGGGTCTGACAGGAGGTCTCAGACTGGCTTTGCTGTGCTAGCTGGGGGGTGCATAGTGAACTGGATGAGCAAGAGGCAGACTACTGTTGCCATTAGCTCTAGTGAGGCTGAGTATCAGGCCCTGTCTCAGGCTGCCAGGGAGGTGCAATGGTTGAAGAAGTTGAGGGTGGATCTGGGTCTGCCTTGTGGTTTGGTTACCATTCAGGGTGACAACTTAGGGTCTCTGAGTTGGGCCAATGACTGGCAGCTCCTCCCTCGCAGCAAGCACATTGATGTTATTCATCACTACATCAAGGAGCTGGTGGAGGACGGTTCACTAGATGTTGCCTATGTTAATACCAAGGACAACTGTGCTGACCCCTTCACCAAGCCCCTTGATCCTGCTGTGCTCTGGAGGTTTGTCCGGATGCTTGGTATGACCGCTTCTTCTTAGAGTCATTTTTTTCTGGTTACATCGGTTTCTTTGGTTATCATTGTTTGGCATTAGGTTCCTATTCCCGGATCGGGTTTTCTATACCGTTGTTACCCATCTTTGATATTCGGTTTTCATCTTTTTCTAACTTGGCAAATTTTTGATTTTTGCCTTGTTTCATTCCTTCCTTTCCACCTTTGGGTTCCATTTAAAGTTGTCTCGATTTTTCGGAGTTCTTTGATTTTTTTTTTAATCTGTTACATATAGTTCTATGTCACCAGTGCCATAGGTGGAGTAGTAGTATTGTATGTCACCTGTGTCATAGGTGGAGTGTCAGCATGAATTGCGGTGCTCTCACGCGTTTTATGACTTGGTGACTACTTCTGTACTTCCTGAGAACTATCGGCTCTCCCAGTCCTGTGCCAGCTTCCCGTAGTGACAGCTTCCCTTAGACTGTGTCATCCTTGAGTGACTCAGTGACAGTTTCCTGTCAGCTGCGTCACCGGTCTAGCCTGTACCCTGTTAGGTTCCTGGCTGCCGCCTCCTTTCACCACTGGTGCCCCTTGATGGGTCTCCAGTGCTTGTAATGCTATTCTCGTCTCCGCATATATAGATTGGCGCGTCTGCTCACGCAAGCATCTTTGTCCACTCTCCGGAGTGTTATCCAAGCTAATAAAGGGGAGGTAGCTGAGGGAATCCATTGGTCAAATCTAAGGGCTTGGGAGAGCTCATGCTGAGTGCAGGACCCCTGTCCATCAACAGGGAATGCATTCTCATATGTGGCTCTGGCTTGATCTAGCAGGAGGACCATTTCTCTTCCGGCTTGTGCTTCTGTCAGGTTACAGAGCTCATCATGGGGAACAGTGGGGAGCTGCTGGATAGAGGCGGTGGAGTAGTCAGGATCTGGGATGAAGTCATGGGAATAGGTGGTGTACAAATCATCTTGGTGTGGTGAGAATTCCCCCCCATTGTCTAACTGGAGCAAGGATGGTGGGCTGGCTTGGACAAGGTCAGGCAGGTCATCATCACCAATGACTGGGATCAGATCTGGTAGACTGCTGGAGCTACTGGCACTTTCCTGTGGGATGGAGCAGCTGCCAGCAAAGTCATCATTGTAGTGGGCAGCTGGGTTGATCAGTTCTGGTTGGGTGACTATCATGATTATAAGTAAGAGGGGATGGGTTACTAGTGCAGTGGGAGTGGGCTGCATAGTCTAAAAGCCATTCTGTCTGGAGGGCTGTCTGGTAGTGATCAAGGGGTGTACTGACGACAGCATGATCCACATTTGCATTCTCCTCCTCATCATCATCATCAGTGCCATCACTTGAGACTAGTTCTGGCATGGACTCTTCCCTTTCTATAAGACAGGCATCATTCATGGGTCCCAAGTAAGTACTGTCATCCAGGGGGGTATGTGGGAGGGACATGGGTGTGGACTTGCCTCTTGTTGACTCAGCATACTGCAGAGGCTGGGGTCCATCAGTAGTCAATGTAACGGTACAGACCCCTTCACGGGTACTCTGGCCGTCCAGCAAGGCATACGGGTACCCCGTACCCGTAAGCCACGTGACGAACGCACATGATACAGTACCATACCTATGTACTGCCTCATCTCTCACAACGCACACGTTGCGCACATAGACACGAGCTACTCGGAACGAACCCTTCTACTCCTACCACGAAGACGTTCTATCCAAGCTACTCGACATCCCCTACCTAGGTAACACCCCACCTGTTCTGCTAGTTCACCCATATCAACATACACGTAAACACACATCACGCAGCCTGTTCCCTAGACTAACTCCCAAGCTGCTGTAGGCATCCTTGAGCTGTTACACTGGTAGCGGAGCTGGTTTCGTTCCTTAGGGACCTCACGCATACACATACGCACGCATACGCATTTTTCTTCGAATTAATCGCACCCGCCAGGACATCCTGTCAACTTTTCTGGCATTTGCTGCTCTTTGTTCCTGCTCTTCCCTGTGGCTACGAATACACGTAGCGCCTGTTCGGTTCTCGCAGTGAACGGTCCTGTTAGGCTCGACACGCACTAGGCCGCCTGCGACCTGTCTTGCATGGGCATCTTTTCATAGCCTGCCCTGCCCCTGTCTGGCCTACGTTCTCGATTCTTGCATTCACGTCCTGTCCTTTTGGTCATAGCTTCTAACGCTCTATTCCCGAGCACCTCCCTCGTGGATTGATCAATAGTGCAGCATCGGCTCCATTGGCCACCTCGGCTGTACTTGCTTTAATTAGGGTATTTCGCGAGCCTGTCCTGCAGCTCTCCCTAGTTGCTGCATCAATTATTCGTGCTGTCCACCTGCTATCTTGCTCATTCTGTCGCGCAATTCGATTCGTCGGTGTACTTCCTTGCTTGCCCTGTGGTCCGTGCCTTCGCAGTGCTAAATATCCCTCATCGTATTCTGGACGAACGCGTCATTCACAGTTACGTTTGAGGCATTATCAGCTCGTTACGCTCGCGAATTTTACTAGTCCCTGTGGCAGGTGATATTTTGGCATCTTAGAGTTGCGAGTAATACCCCCTCTCTAGCCCACCACTCATCCCTGTCCAGCCTACTGACTTGTGCTGTTGCCTGTGCAGAATGGCCTCCCACACAACCAACAAGGGTACCGACGCCGCTGCTGAGCAGCCTACGATTTCAGTGGTAGACACCAATCCGGAAGGGATTGCGTCGTCTGACACTGAGCCCGACACTGAGCTCGGTGCGAAGCAGGACGAGTCCGCTTCTGCCGACGCGCGGCCCTCTGTGTCAGTGGGTACGCTGCAGCCTCTGGTTGCCGGCTTCAATGGTCTGGCGGCATCCTCGGGTGCGCCGACCGCTGCCGCTTTGAGCGCTGCCGCGGTCGCTGCCGCTGCCGCGCCTTTGAGCGCTGGCATTGCCCCAACGACGACGACGACGACGATGGCTGGACCTTGCCTCGAGGTGGCCAGCACTACCTATTGCGCTAGCGCTGAGCACAAGCGGCGGGAACACATGCCTGATCACCTTATCGCTGTGGAGCAGATTGGACACCTCCGCGCACAGCTTGATCAGGCCGCCATCGCTAACTCGGCCTTGACCGACCAGTTTACGTCGGCTGTCTCCGCTAAGGACGCCAGCATCGCCGATCTGGTGCGCCGCCTCGCCGCCTCAAGCGCGGCTACCGAGGCCGCATTGGCCAATGCGAGCGATCCTGCTGAGCGCCAAGAGCTGGTTAACAGCCACTACGCCCTCGGCAGGGATCTTGGCAAGAGTCGCCAGGAAGTGAGCGACCTCCAGGCCGCTTACACTCTGGCTGCGGCGAACTCCACGTCCGCCATGGATGCGATGCGCACGGCGCTCGAGGCTAACGAGCGAGACCTGACTCGATCTCAAACAGGTGAGCACGGTCTTACGCCTGATAGGTATAGAACCAACATGCCTTTCACGGTTTGCAATCCATTTGCTCATATTGAGGATATACCTTCCCGATCAGATGGTCCTCGCGCTGTTTTGCCTGTCAATCGCACACTGTTCCCCCCCCTACCGGCGGTAATTCATTGTCAATCGCCCAACATTCCCCCTCCCATGCAGAGCTCGCCCCCCTTCGTGCAGAGAACGCGCGCCTGGCTGAGGTCGTCGCGCAGCTCACGCGGGAGAACATCGACTTCGGCAAGCGCCCAGTCGCCGCTCCCGCTGCTCCCTCTGCTCCCGCCCTCATGCAAGCAGATGTCACGGCCATCGTCGCGGCGCATCTCGCTGCTTTGACTCGCAACGAGACGGGTGGCGAGCCCATGGACACGGAGAATGACCCCCGAGGTTCTACCAGCGACGCCCTCTTCGTCGGGACTGGGAACGGCAGGACTGTCGGGCGCAAGCATGCGCTGCCTCAGTCCGCCCGCCAGGATGACATCGCCCCTCTGGACCCCATCTCTGCGCGCAAGCAGGCGCTAATGCGCGGCCGCCAGGCTAAGGCAACGCCATCGTACGCCAAGGCGGCGAAGACGGATGGTCTGCTCTACTACCACTCAGCGGACCACCCTATCGCGCCCTATGCCGACGCAAAGTTGGCGGTTCATCTCAACGAGTACGCTGACGGGCTCCTCCTGGATTGCGAGCCCGAGGACATTGTGAATTCGCTGCAAGCGATCGACGATGTCCGGGATCATATGACCCGGTTGTTCACTGCCGCCAAGATGCGGAAACAGAACTGGATGCTCGCCATGCCTTTGAACATCAAGGACATCGTCAGCAAGGACGCCGCCCTCAAGGGCACGAAGCTGCTTCCCCACTACCCGGCGGCGGAAGCCAATGACGACAAAATGGATGAGACATTGCCTCGTGCACCTGACAGGCAGGTGCGGGATGTTGGTAATTCTGGGTTGTTAAATTTGATAGCTATCGCTCAGGTCGCCCCGACATTCACTCCTGAACCGTTTCAAATCCCCGCCGACTATGCACCCTCGGGTCCTCTCACGGGCAAAATGCAACGAGGTTCGATCCCGCGGGGTAGCGCTTGCCCTTCCCTGCCGACTGTATCGCCAGGCGCGCCAGTACTCCCCGACGACCCCATTTTGGTCTCCGGCTACGTCTCGTCGGACGAGGACATCGCCGATCCCCCAGGATCGCCCCGCCAGGCTCCGCCTGTGCGACCGCCCTCGGATCGCGCTCCTCGTGCTCCTCGGTCCGAGCCCCCGCCGTCGCCCGCTAGTGAGGCCTTCGACGGAGCCCCCGGTCCCTGTTCGACCTCGTGCGAAGCGCGCGGCGGCGCCGCCGACGGATACCCCTTCGTCAACGCGACAAGCTCGCGCGGCCTCGCCCCTGCCTCCAGACGCCCCACCAGGTGGACCAGATGGACCCGGATCGCTCCCACCGCTCGCCCCTCATTCCGCTGATCGCGCCCCTCGTCACGGTGATCGCGACAGTGGGTTTGCAAAGCGGGTTACTGAAATGAGAAAGGAATTACGTCTCATTGATCACAAACTGTCGAACAAGTGCTCTAGAGCTAAGTTGCGCCGATGGGTCTACAATGTCGTCACAATCCTCGAGCTCCAGTTTTCCGACGGTTACCTTGGGCCGTTCGAGCGCATTGTTCCTCACCTGTCGGGCGCATTCACTGGCCAACTCCGCACCACTTTCGACGAAGCGTAGGCGGGCAGCGAGTTAGACGGGTTGGATTTCATGGGCATCGTGACATGGGCTGAATCGCTCCTCATGCCCGAACTATTAACGGAATCACACGTCGCTCTCACCAGACTACACGAAGGTGGCTTGCGCCAAGATACTCGATCCTTGCAGAATAATTATTACCACGCCATCAAGTCGGAATTTCGCAAAGTCCCTGATCTCACCGATCGCGAGAAGTTAAACTTCTTTCGCACTGGCCTCTCCGACGATCTCCGCGCCGGAGCACACTCTAGGCGCGAGTCGGGCACGCTATTCAAAACGACGGAGGACTTGTTCCACTATCTGCAATTGGACGAGGCGAGGAAAGTTGTCGCGGCGCGTGGCGAATCCGTAACGGACAAGCACGATCGCCATCAGAGGGGAGGTTACGCTAATCAAAAATCGAGGTATCTGTTCAAGAAGCCCGCGGATACTAAATACCCGGGTAAGGACCTTACATTCAATCGAGTAAATTTTACCACATCCCCCCCCTCCGATTCTGACACTGATTCTTTCTCTTCGCAGGGCGTAAGGACCACCGAGGACGACGGGGAGATGAACTCTCGCCCAGCCAAGAGCCCCAAACTGGCGGCCAACGGTAGTCGCAACCCGGCCTCTGGCCGTGGGGGTGGAGGACGTAGTGCAATGCAACCTACACACACCGCCAAGCTGGGTGGATCGCCAAGGTCGCAGGTCCTCAGTTTGCAAGGTGCTGATCGCACGCTCGGGAGAGGCTCTATTAGCCGCGGCGCGGGCCATGGTGGTCGAGGAGGATACGGGCAGGGTGCGGGGCGGGGCCGGTCACAGCCCGTCGGGCTGCGCACCCCCGACTTTTCGGGTCAAGACCCTCAGAATGCTATGCACATGAACAACTCGGTCAGCGTTGGGCAAACCATTTGGCTTCAGAACGGAGCCCGCTTCTTCTTCTGTTTTCGCTACATGAAGACGTGTGCGCAGTCGCTTAATGCTGACCGCCGCTGTCGCACACGGGACTTGCCCAACTGGCCTGCCCTCAATGAGACGACATGTCCCGACTGGGCCCTTGACGGCAACGGTCCCATCCCGATTTGGGAATAGGAATCGGCCGGTCAGGTATTGACGAGCCTGGATCGTGTAATTGGCGACGATAAAGTAGTAGTAGTCGAGCCGCTTGAGCTCTTGTTACAAGTTCAGGAGGAACTATTTTCTAACTTGGGCTTAACCCCATCTATTGATGTAACTTCTACTAATGCCTTTTCGTCCCCTTGTCTCTTGAAGTTCTCTACGGAGTTTCGCATGCGAGTCTCCATCGCAAACGAGTTCATATACGCGCACCCCATTCCGGATGACGTCGTGTCGGTGTTGGAACACTATTGGGAATGCAAAAACGATGCACCCTTCGACACATCGGGTATGTTCATCCTCCCGAAAAATGCAAGTAACGATAAACATGTCTCCAGTCTCCTCCAAGGTATGGAGTTATTTAAGGAGTATCAATCGTGCGACCACCATATGAAACCCCGCCCCAAGGGGTCACCTTCGAATAACACTCGGGGAAGTCGACAGCTCGCTAAATGCGTACGAGCGCAGCGGAATGCACGCGGAACGCACGCGGGGTCCGCGATTAGTCATAGTCCTTTAATGACCTGGCACTTCTGACTCTAGCGGTAAGCCCTATACCCGCGTCGCGTGTAGCTCAGAATCCTGAGACATTTCGCCTACATTTAGCCAAGGCGGATTGTCGTCAAAATGTCTCAGACTTCTGAGATATTTCGACGGCATCTCGCCACGCACGGCGGCTTGTGCACGGTAATGAGGCGAAATGTTCGGTCTTCTGAGACTTTTCGCCTGTACTTCGCTATGGGCGGTTTGGGCACGGTGGTCGGAGAGGTCACATTTTCAAGAATATTTTCCAGGAGCATTTCTCAATTACATCAGGATTCGAGAAGATAGATTACATACATAATAAACTACCGTATGCATCCATTAACTTATTGATCTACCTATATATCTATGTAAGCATCCTTACACATGTACATCCGCTACATCCCATATATTTCCTCTATATCCATTAACCATAGATAGACAGCGAGCAAAAGACGACGAGCAGCCAAATTGCTGGCTGGAGCCATGTAGCTAATTAAGTTCAAGTACAAGTATATAGGCAGCCTGCAGGCAGCTATCCATTTGTCTACTCATGAAGACATACGCCCATATATCCACTAAGTAGAAACGTCCAAGCAAAGCTATACATCTATATATCTTCGCTGATTCTATTATATATTTCCATCTTCGGCATTTATAGTTCCTTCATGGCAGCAATCTTCATCGCAGCTGTAGCATTTCCATCCATCCTCTTGCCCTGAAAGTCATGCAGAGCAGGGCAGGCGTTAGAGAGCAAAGAGAGGCAGGGATAATGGCAAGGGGCATGGCGACAGTGATGAACAAGGGAGGGCAGGCGTTAGAGAGCAGGGAGGGGCAGGGACAATGGCAAGGGGCAGAACGACAGTGATGAGCAGAGCAGGGCATGCGATAGAGAGCAAAAAGGGGCACGGATAATGGCAAGGGGTAAGACGACAGTGATGAGCAGAGCATGGTAGGTGTTAGGGAGTAAGGAGGGGCTGGGATAATGGCAAGGGGCAAGACGACAGTGATGAGCAGAGCAGGGTAGGTGTTAGGGAGTAAGGAGGGACAAGGATAATGGCAAGAGGCAAGACGGCAGTGATGAACAAGGCATGGCATGCAATAGAGAGCAAAGAGAGGCAGGGATAATGGCAAGGAGCAGGACGACAGTGATGAACAAGGGAGGGCAGGCGTTAGAGAGCAAAGAGGGGCAGGGATAATGGCAAGGGAAAAAATACGACAGTGATGAGCAGAGCAGGGTAGGTGTTAGGGAGTAAGGAGGGGCAGGGATAATTGCAAGGGCAGGACGACGGTGATGAACAAGGGAGCGCAGGCGTTAGAGAGTGAAGAGGGGCAGGGATAATGGCAAGGGGCAAGACGGAAGTGATGAGCAGAGCAGGGCAGGCGTTAGAGAGCACAGAGGGGCAGGGACAATGGCAAGGGGAAAGACGACAGTGATGAGCAGAGCAGGGTAGGCGTTAGGGAGTAAGAAGGGGCAGGGATAATGGCAAGAGGCAAGACGGCAATGATGAACAAGGCAGGGCATTCGATAGAGAGCAAAGAGGGGCAGGGACAATGGCAAGGGGCAAGACGGCAGTGATGAGCAGAGCAGGATAGGCGTTCGGGAGTAAGGAGGGGCAGAGATAATGGCAAGGGGCAAGACGGCAGTGATGAGCAGAGCAGGATAGGCGTTAGGGAGTAAGGAGGGGCAGGGATAATGGCAAGGGGCAGGACGACAGTGATGAATAAGAAAGGGCAGGCGTTAGAGAGCAAAGAGAGGCAGGGTTAATGGCAAGGGGCAATACGTAAGTGATGAGCAGAGCAGGGTAGGTGTTAGGGAGTAAAGAGGGGCAGGGATAATGACAAGAGGCAAGACGGCAGTGATGAACAAGGCAGGGCATGCGATAGAGAGCAAAGAGGGGCAGGGACAATGGCAAGGGTCAAGACGGTAGTGATGAGCAGAGCAGGATAGGCGTTAGAGAGCACAGAGGGGCAGGGACAATGGCAAGGGGCAAGACGGCAGTGATGAATAAGGGAGGGCAGGTGTTGGAGAGCAAAGAGAGGCAGGGATAATGGCAAGGGGCAAGACGACAGTGATGAGCAGAGCAGGGTAGGTGTTAGGGCATAAAGAGGGCAGGGACAATGGCAAGGGGCAAGACGGTAGTGATGAATAAGGGAGGGCAGGTGTTGGAGAGCAAAGAGAGGAAGGGATAATGGCAAGAGGCAAGACGACAGTGATGAGCAGAGCAGGGTAGGTTGTCAGCATGAATTGCGGTGCTCTCACGCGTTTTATGACTTGGTGACTACTTATGTACTTCCTTAGAACTATCGGTCCTGACAGTACTATGTCAGCTTACTGTTGACTGCGTCATCGGTTCTTCTGACACGCGCTGTCTAACCTGTACCCTGATCAGGTTCCAGGCTACCGCCCCCCTTTCCTCCGCTGGTGTCCCTTTATGGTTCCACTATCTTTTGTAATATTTATTCTCGTCTCCGCATTTATAGATTGGCGTGCTGCACACACTAAGTCCACTCTCCGGAGTGTTATCCAAGCTGATAGGTTTACGGTCCCTCATTTACTACCACTGCTTTGCGATGCAACTTCCGCGAGGGCCTCCCGCTAATTTTGAGAAACTCCACGACAAGAATGGAGAATCTTGGACGCGCGGGATGCGCAGTGTCATTATCAGCAATGGCTGCGACCGTGTCCTTCCTAAGGAGGACCCGGGTCCTCTTGATGATTGGCCAGACGTCTGTGCACCAGCTGCCTCTGCTAGCGGTCATGAGAGTCCTTCCGCCATCGTGGAAGTAACCCCCCCCAATCAATCCTCCACCTTTACGGCTCCTTCTGCTACTGTCCGACGTCTCTCTCCTGAGATTGAGGACGTTCTGATGCGACTCTGCTGTGCTTCCACTCAGATTATCCAGTACGCAAGGGCGCCTCCTCCTCCTGATGCCCGTTTTGACTACGACTATCAAGAACTTGCTCGTCATCGCCGTGCAGATGGCTATGCTGATGACTCTGATGATGGTGATGAAGATCTGCAGAGTGCTATGAGTGGTGACTTCGGTGGAGTCACTCCTTCCACTGCTACTCGAGTGTTCAATTCTACCGTCTCTCCTGTGTATGAGCCTCTGTCGGCACCTGCTCTTGCGCCTTCCCCGGAGTTTAAGCCTGATCCAGTCTCTGCGCCTCTGCTTGCGCCCCTTCCACCTGTCCACCCGGAGGTGGCCAGGCCGTCTTTGATGCAGAAGTCTGCGTCTTTCACCTTGCCTCCGGACCGAGGTCTGTCTGGCTACAATACTCGTGCTCGAGAGGCTTCTGCTGCAGCTGGCCGCGCATCCTTTGCTGGCCCTTCGCAGGAGCCCCCTCCACCCCCGCCTCCGCCTGTGGAGCAGCCCCCTGCTCCTGGCCCTCCGCCATATGTGCCTCCTTCGCTGTCATGCGACTCCTGGGAGCATCTGCTCGATGGCGGACATCCTCTGCGTCTATCCCTGCAGGACTGCCGTCTTATCCGCCAAGCTCAACATGTTGGGGAATCCTTGGACCGCACTCTGTACGGTAGGCTGGATATGACTGCCACTCAGGCTATGGTTGATAGCAAGGGTCGCCCTAGGCCTAGGCGTGTGATGGCTTATTCTGAGCTAGGTCTAGAGTGTTGGGCTTTTCTGGGACCTGTTATGCCAGGGATTAACTACCCTCCTGCTAATGGTGTGACCTCTGGAGGGGTTGGGCGTAGGAACAGTGACCTTCGAGGTTACCAGTTTGTTAAGGTGCCACTCCCTTTCTGTCCTGTTCGTCCTGATTTCGAGCTCATTGTGCGTGTTGCGCGTTCCCTAGATCTCATCAGGAACTTAGATGACCAGCGCGCTTATGACGCTGGTCTTGCTGCTGAGTATTTTCTGGCGATTCGTGAGTCTTTAGCTCCTCGGTGTGCTCCTCCTGCTGCTGGAACTTCGGCCTCTCATGGTGAGTCTAGTGTCGATCCTGCACTGTTGGGTTTCAGTGCGCTTACCCTACCCCGCCAAGAGTTCATGATCTTATCCATGATGCTTGCCAACATGACGGATGCCCTAGTCAAGGTGTATAGGGACTTTGCTTCACCTCGGGATATCTTTTTGCATATCCGGAGGCAGCAGTCCGATGCCCTTGCCTCGCGTGTCCCTCTCTTGCTGAAGGAGTATCATGCTTCGGTCATGGGCACTCATGAGCACGTTGACGCTTTCTTTCGTCGGGTTCGCGGTATGTGCACTGACCTGCGCAGTGCTGGGTTTCCGCAGACTCAGCGTCATGCAATGGGCATTATAGTTCAAGGTGCGAGTCTGCCCCGGTTCGAAACGCTGCGGATTAAGTATGGTATCCTGATATACAACCAGCAACCTGTTGAGTACTGGTCCTGTCTAGAGTAATATAGGCAGCTAGATATTCTTAACATAGCGCTCCCTCAGTCGGATTCCAGGCATCCTGGTTGGTCCCGGACCGCTCCTCAGTTTCCTGCTAATGCTGCATTTCAGCGGCGGCAGAAGACTGGTGGTGGTTCTGGGTCGAACAAGAGGCGCCTGGAATGCACCTGGGGACCATGCCCCCACAAGGATGGTCACTCGAAGGACCGTTGCTGGACGAAGTTCCCTGCCCTGCGAATGGTCCCTGGTCGTGCAGAACCAACGCTTCCTTCACCGTTGCCTGCTAACCTGGCCCTTCCAGGTCACCTTACTCCAAAGCAATTGTCTTCCTTGCAGGCTCAAATTGATGGGTTTGCTATGCAGAAGTAGCAGGTAAGCCCTGTCCTATTCTCCTGCACCTCTAGGTTCTCAAATGTGTGTAGTCCGAGCCTGTCTGAGGGTGTGTGGCATGTGGATTCTGGAGCTGGAATGTCCATCACAGGTGATAGATCTTTGTTCACTGTGTTTGATGTTCCACTGAATCTGCCATCAGTTCGATTTGGTGATGGTGTGGTTCAACGGGCAGTAGGTAAGGGATCCATTGAGTTATGTAGTGATTGGTTACCAACACCAATCATTCTAACTAATGTTCTCTACATACCTCACTGTCCGGTGAACCTCCTGTCAGTAAATGCTGTGGCTCATTCTCTCCACTGCAAGATTTCTTTTGATAGTATTAGTTGCACTGCCACTCAGGTCTCTTCTATTCTCTGGTCCTTCCCTGCCTCCAGTGATGGTGTTTACAAGTTTGCATGTAGGCCTTGTTACACCACCAGTGGCTGTTCGTTTGGTGCTGACAATTACCCAGCTTTTGCACTTGATGTTGATGAGGACGGTGGAGTTGTTATCCCTACCACTCCTGAATGGCTGTGGCATAGGCGGCTGGGTCACCCCGGCTATGATGCCATGCACATACTTGTCAAGAAGGGTATGGTTAAGAACTTACCCCTCTCACTCAACCAGGTCCAAAAACTGGCTAAGATCCCTTGTGATGCTTGTCAAAAGGCTAAGGGCAAACGTCTCCCTTTTCCTAAAGCAAGCACTACTCCGATCAATGCACCTCTCCAACGCCTTCACTTGGACATCATGGGGCCAGTTCATATTAGAGGTCTGCGTGGGGAGTTTTATATTCTGTGCCTCACAGACCAATACTCTGGCTATGCTGAAGTGTTGTGCTTGAGGACCAGGGATGAAGCTCCCTTAGCAGTTCAGACTATCATCCTCAGATGGATGAATCAGCTGCACGGGTTTGCCTTTAAGTGCCTGAGGTCTGACAGGGCTAAGGAGTTTATAGTAAAGTGGTTTGAGGATTGGCTGATATAGGTTGGGGCAGTGCATGAGTTATCTTTGGCATACACTGCACAGCAGAATGCAACTGTGGAGAGGTACAATGGGGTCTTACAGTCTATAGCTAGGAGCATCCACCTGGAGTCTAAGCTAACTAAGTCTTTCTGGCCCTATGCCTTCCTAGCTGCGTGTTACCTTCGTAATCGCTTGCCCAATCAGGGAGATAAGACTCCTCATGAGCTTTTCTTTGGGGTTCAGCCTGATGTGTCGATGTTGCGCGTGTTCGGATGCCCTTGCTACGTTACGTTAGTCAATGGGAAGAAGCGCAACAAGCTGGACGAAAGGGCGTTATCTGGTAGACTGGTTGGGTATTCCCTGGTGAGTAAGGGTTATTTTGTTTGGGTTCCTAAGTTGCGCCAGGTAGTAGAGAGTCGTGATGTACTCTTCTATGAGCAGTTTGATCATAACTGTATTCCTGGGCTATCTCCCTATGACAGGTCGCCGTATGTCTCTCGCATCCCTGCCGCTATCAACGGACATATGCCTGTGCCTACGGTTAATTCCCTTGACCCTTTGCTAACCCCAATTGTCGACCGCTGCCCTGATCATGGGATGACCTTGCGACCCAGGTCAGGGGCTGATGGTGCTGTATTGTGTGTGAAGGCACTGGGCGGGCGAGATTCTGCAGTTCTTTCAGACAAAATCTTAGCCGAATCGCAGGGGGTCGCCAGGCCCTCCTCTGCGCCACATTTCGTCGGTGAAGATTTAGGATTACGACAGCCTTCGATCATAGTGGTACCTGGATCAGGTCCATTGACTAATAGTCGCCAACCTCCGACCACCTCGGATGGCTCGCGGGTGTCGTTCATTCAGACGCAACCTGTCGTCCCTGGTGGATTACTCGGGTCAAGCCCATGTGATGATGTAGCCGTTGCCGATAGTGCAAGTGATGATCTGGAACACTGGTCGAGTTCCGATACTGCGTATGGCTGGGGTGTTCCGGTCGACCCAGGCTTCGTTGATATAGAGGCAAATAAGGCCGGCCCTGTTCAACCAGGCAGTAGTTCTGCACTGGGGGCTATACTACCGGTTACTGCTGATACTGCTGATATCCCCGCTGCTCATGTACAAGTACACTGCTTGTACGTGGGAGCATACATTTCCACTTCCACTGAACTGACCTTCAAAGCTGCCATGCTTCCCACCAACCCTGACAGGGATCAATGGCTCCTTGCTATGAAGGATGAGATGGCGTCCCTACATGCCCATGGTACTTGGGCGCTCACTCCACTGCCTCCTAAACAGAGGGTCCTGTCTGGCAGGTGGTTATTTGTGAAGAAGGTTGGGGTTGATGGTTCTATTCGCTTCAAGGCACGTTTTGTGGTTCGTGGTTTTCTGCAGCGTCCTGGGTTGGATTTTCATAATGTATATGCCCCCGTTTCTTCTAAAGCAGGTCTGAGGGTGCTCCTGGCTGCCATCACTCATAGGAAGATGTTTGTTCGGCAGCTGGACATCAAGACTGCATTTCTGAATGCTAAGCTAGAACCTGGTCTGGACCTGTACTGCCACCAGCCTGCTGAGGGCTTTAAGGTACTTGGTCCTAACGGTGTTCCCCTTGTGTGCAAACTGATCAAGTCCCTTTATGGTTTGAAACAGGCGCCCAGGGCTTGGAGTATGGATGTCAAGCGGGTTTTGGTTGCACATGGGTTTACTATGTGCAAGGCAGAACCTGCTCTGTATTTTAGGAGGGATTCTATTGGTGGGTGGAGCTATGTCCTAACCTATGTTGATGATTTTATCTGTGCTTTTAGTGAGCTGGATAGGTATGTTTTGCTGATCAAGGCTATGGAGAAAGCTGGCTGGGAGGTCAAAGAGATGGGTGTGCCGATTCAGTTCCTCTCCTTGGACATGGCTTGTACACTTGACTCTGACGGCAGGTGTGTTCAGATCAACCTCTCCCAGCACTCCTACATTGTTGATCTGGTGGAGCAGTTTGGTCTGACTGCTGCTGCCAAGCCCAGTTTTGGTGCCCCCATGGACAAGTCCACCGTCACTGACCCACCTGGAGAACCCCTGTCCTCTAATAGCCAGTACCTCTCTCTTGTTGGTGCTTTGCTATACCTGGCTACTTGCACCAGGCCTGATATTGCCTTTGCTGTGAGCTACCTGTCCAGGTTTTCTGCTCACCCTACCGTCCCCCTGTGGGGGGCAGCCAAGCGTTTGCTTTTGTATTTGAGGTCACATTCCCACCTGGGACTCACTTACACACACAGCCCTGATTTCTCTTTTACTGTCTTTAGTGACTCATCCTTTGCTGATGATGGGTCTGACAGGAGATCTCAGACTGGCTTTGCTATCCTGGCTGGAGGGTGCATAGTGAACTGGATGAGCAAGAGGCAGCCTACAGTTGCCATTAGCTCTTGTGAGGCTGAGTATCAGGCCCTGTCTCAGGCTGCCAGGGAGGTGCAATGGTTGAAGAAGTTGAGGGTGGATCTGGGTCTGCCTTGTGATTTAGTTACCATTCAGGGTGACAACATAGGGTCTCTGAGATGGGCCAATGACTGGCAGCTCCTCCCTCGCAGCAAGCACATTGATGTTATTCATCACTACATCAAGGAGCTGGTGGAGGACGGTTCACTAGATGTTGCCTATGTTAACACCAAGGACAACTGTGCTGACCCCTTCACCAAGCCCCTTGATCCTGCTGTGTTCTGGAGGTTTATGCGGATGCTTGGGATGACCGCTTCTTCTTAGGGTATATAATTTTTTTTTTGTTACATCGGTTTCTTTGGTTATCATTGTATGGCATTAGGTTCCTATTCCCGGATCGGGTTTTCTATACCGTTGTTACCCATCTTTGATATTCGGTTTTCATCCTTTTCTAACTTGGCAAATTTTGGTTTTTGCCGTGTTTCATTCCTTCCTATAAACCTTTGGGTTTCCTTTGAAGTTCTCTCGAATTTTCGGAGTTCTTTGATTTTTTTTTTTTTTTTTCAATCTGTTACATATAGTTCTATGTCACCAGTGCCATAGGTGGAGAATTAGTATTGTATGTCACCTGTGTCATAGGTGGAGTGTCAGCATGAATTGCGGTGCTCTCACGCGTTTTATGACTTGGTGACTACTTATGTACTTCCTTAGAACTATCGGTCCTGACAGTACTATGTCAGCTTACTGTTGACTGCGTCATCGGTTCTTCTGACACGCGCTGTCTAACCTGTACCCTGATCAGGTTCCAGGCTACCGCCCCCCTTTCCTCCGCTGGTGTCCCTTTATGGTTCCATTATCTTTTGTAATATTTATTCTCGTCTCCGCATTTATAGATTGGCGTGCTGCACACACTAAGTCCACTCTCCGGAGTGTTATCCAAGCTGATATAGGTGTTAGGGAATAAAGAGGGCAGGTACAATGGCAAGGGGCAAGACGGCAGTGATGAATAAGGGAGGGCAAGTGTTGGAGAGCAAAGAGAGGCAGGGATAATGGCAAGGGGCTTGACGACAGTGATGAGCAGAGCAGGGTAGGTGTTAGGGAGTAAAGAGGGCAGGGACAATGGCAAGGGGCAAGACGGCAGTGATGAGCAGAGCAGGATAGGCGTTAGGGAGTAAGGAGGGGCAGGGATAATGGCAAGGGGCAAGACGGCAGTGATGAATAAGGGAGGGCAGGTGTTGGAGAGCAAAGAGATGCACGGATTATGGCAAGGGGCAAGACGACAGTGATGAGCAGAGCAGGGTAGGTGTTAGGGAGTAAGGAGGGGCAGGGATAATGGCAAGGGGCATGTTGACAGTGATGAGCAGAGCAGGATAGGCGTTAGGGAGTAAGAAGGGGCAGGGATAATGGCAAGGGGCAAGACGGCAGTGATGAACAAGGCAGGGCATGCGATAGAGATCAAAGAGGGGCAGGGATAATTGCAAGGGCAGGATGACAGTGATGAACACGGCAGGGCATGCGATAGAGAGCAAAGAGGGGCAGGGATAATGGCAAGGGGCAGGATGACAGTGATGAGCAGAGCAGGGCAGGTGTTAGCGTTCAAAGAGGGGCAGGGATAATGGCAAGGGGCAGGACGACAGTGATGAATAAGGGAGGGCAGGCGTTAGAGAGCAAAGAGAGGCAGGGATAATGGCAAGGGGTAAGACGACAGTGATGAGCAGAGCAGGTGTTAGGGAATAAGGAGGGGCAGGGATAATGGCAAGAGGCAAGACGGCAGTGATGAACAAGGCAGGGCATGCGATAGAGATCAAAGAGGGGCAGGGATAATGGCAAGGGCAGGATGACAGTGACGAACAAGGCAGGGCATGCGATAGAGAGCAAAGAGGGGCAGGGATAATGGCAAGGGCAGGATGACAGTGATGAACACGGCAGGGCATGCGATAGAGAGCAAAGAGGGGCAGGGATAATGGCAAGGGGCAGGATGACACTGATGAGCAGAGCAGGGCAGGTGTTAGAGAGCAAAGAGGGGCAGGGATAATGGCAAGGGGCAGGAAGACAGTGA
The DNA here is from genome assembly GCA_013435795.1 of Chlamydomonas sp. ICE-L. Taxonomy (NCBI): domain Eukaryota; kingdom Viridiplantae; phylum Chlorophyta; class Chlorophyceae; order Chlamydomonadales; family Chlamydomonadaceae; genus Chlamydomonas; species Chlamydomonas sp. ICE-L. The sequence continues at coordinate 125,151,698 of JACBWV010000610.1, read as the reverse complement.
TGAGCAGAGCAGGGCAGGCGTTAGAGAGCAAAGAGGGGCAGGGATAATGGGAAAGGACAGGACGACAGTAATGGGCAGAGCAGGGCAGGCGTTAGAGAGCAATGAAGGGCAGGGAGCACGGATAGGGGCAGGATGGTGATTAGCAGAGCATGGCCTGCGTTACAGAGCAATGAAGGGCAGGGAGGACGGCAAGGGGCAGGACAGTGACGTGATGAGCAGAGCAGGGTATGCGCTAGAGATCAATGGTGGGCAGGACATAGACAGAAGCATATTACAGATGCAGTTACAGAGACGATGACAGAGACAATGACACAAACATAGACAGATGCACGTGGGCATTAACTAGGCATGAATCAAGACACAATTCCCTATGCCACACTACTGTTGCAAAACCGCACCTACAAGCAAGCTTCACTTATCACTTACGTTGTTGTCTAGCAGCCTCATGTGACAGTGGAACATCAGAACTGGGAGGGAAGACAGAGCAATGGTCCCTGCAAATACAGAATGCAGGCATAGTTAAATTATGTAGCACCCTTTACTTCATTTTTGATGATAGGTTAAACCCTCTTCTCCCGTGTCAACAATGGCCAAGCGCTCAAGCAGACAGACAAGCAAGTAAATATGCGTGCAACAGACAGGCACGCAGGCAGGCAACCAAGCCACTTTTCCATGGGCTGAACACTCTATGCCTAGCACCTCCAAGCTGCAGTCACCATCCAGATAGTCAGCCAATCAGTCACTAGGGAGGAAGATAGAAAGGCAGGCATACAGACAGGCTTGCACGAAAGGAGGCATGCAAGCAGATGGACACTATTTAGGCATGTGATCAAGTCAGAATTCCCTAGGCCACATTGTTGTGAAACCCTACCTACAAGCAACCTTCAGACCGCTTCCACACAGAGCATGGGTCCCTGCAAAAAAGAAGGGCGGGGATAGTTACATATATTGACACCCTTTGTGTTGTTTTTGAGTATTGGTAGGGAGATCCCCCTGGAAGTACAACCTGCCTCAAGCTTAGGTACCTGAACCTCAGGTCCTACCCCAGCCTTGCATTGTACACACTTACCTGAGTTTACCATGCAGAATGGATCCGAAAGACCCAAGCATAAAGACAAGGTTGGAGTGTCACCCAACACCCAGCAAAGCAAGGAGAACCAGTCTCCACCACAACGCAAGAGGCAACGTTCCAAGACTACCACAACCACTACGAGTGAACCCAATGTGAAGATGCATGCCATGGACATGGGTCTAGTGCGTCAGCCAAATATACACAGTGCTGCCACCATCTATCATGCAGGGTCTCAAGGGATAACTGCCACGCATGATCTCCTGATACAATGCTCAAGGGCACCATGCAGCCAGGGCAGTGCAAGATCCTACTAGAGTGTAAGGCCCCATGTCCTTTCAAGCTCTACTCAGGCCCAGGAGAGAACAGGTGGAAGTATGACTCACATAAGAGTTGGGAGCAAGTTGTCCCAGCATCCTACTTTGCACAGAGCCAACTAATCATGCCACCATCCCAAGCTGAAGCCATGCTCCAGGGACAGTACACTCCACATACCACCATATTTGACCGTATCCAGAGCAACGTCGGGTGGGCTGCCGAGATGCTGCAATTTATGCAGCGTATTCATGCGGTGGCAGTATAGCAGCGCCGACCGGGCTTCCTGGTTGAGGAGTTGACGACGAAAGGGCCGCTGGCTGCAAGATGCCATGCATCCAGCAGATGCACTGAAAACCTACACAGGTCTAGCATAGACGGATCGGTTGCGAGAATTAGCAGAACCAATGTACGGGAATTTGTGTAAGAGATAGGACGAGAGCATTGGTCAAATTTCAAAAACAATCTGACGCACTACCCCGCGCTTGTCCATGCGGAAGGCGGCAGAGGGCGTTGCGCAGTAATCTGAAAAGAAAGCTGGAAAGAAAGGAGATAACAAAGCAGGACGCCAAAAATATCAGGTAGCAACGAACACATGCGTTGGGCGAGGGAGGGAAGAATATTATGTAGCAGTACGAGAGGTAGAATGAAGGTTTGCGTGGCTTACCTTGGCCATATTGCAAAGGCTCTAATCGTACGGCCATTTCGCCATGCCGCGTCCAATCCGCATTGGCTAAATGTACGTGAAAGGCTGGTGAAAGGACACCCTGCGAAAACATCTATCAAAATTAGTAAGAGCACTGACAGGTTATCGCAAGTCACACTAATATTTCAGTGTGACTCAGGCTTTCATCACAGTGATTAAAATCGTCCTGGTTTCGCCCTACAACAGCGCCATTTTCGACGCATGCAGCGAAAGCACATCGGTGACTTCGGGTGTCCATTTTCCCGAATGAAAGCTATTCGCCAACAAGTAGTTCGCGCTAGTACTTCGTTGCCTAATTGTTCACCCTATCTCGGAATTGCTGGCAGAGCTTTGCAGGTTCGCAAGAATTACCCCTCGAAAAGGTTGCTAACAGACCCTCGAGCGACAGAAAGCTGCATACCCCTTCGCGTATTACAACTCAGTAGTTAACGTGCGATCGAGGAGTTATTGGTCACGCTCCAGTCTACGATAAGTTCTGGGTGTCTGTCGGGATCGCTGGTTTGCGGTGAGCCGAGACATTTCGTCCACTGTACGTCTACATTTATCTGCAGTTCCGCTGCAAATCGTGTCTTTCGCCTACATTTAGCGAAATTGTCACTTCCCCGAGTGTAAGGTCGCCATCCACGTGTGGTATGATCCTCCCGATTCCGAGCGAGCCGTCCAAATCAAAAAGAATTGGCACGCGATCAACGACGCGACCAAGGCAGTATACTTTGGCCCCGCACCTATTAGCTTTGATAACACTCCGGATGAGTGGACTTTGTGTGTGCAGCACGCCAATCTATATATGCAGAGACGAGAGTAAGTTACAAGCACAGGAGACCCATTAAGGGGCACCAGTGGAGGAAGAAAGAAAGGTAGGCTATACCCTGATAAGGGTTAGACACTATACAGTCAATGTCAGAGGAAACCGGGCAGCCGGGAAACTATCAGGGTAAAGGCAAGACCGGTGAAGTAGCTGACAGGAACCTATCACTGAGTCACTCAATGACTCAGGCTAAGGGAAACTGTCACTACGGGAAGCTGTTAGGGCCGATAGTTCTAAGGGAGTACAGAAGTAGTCACCAAGTCATAAAACGCGTGAGAGCAACGCAATTCATGCTGACACTCCACCTATGACACAGGTGACATACAATACTACTACTCCACCTATGGCACTGGTGACATAGAACTATAAACTGGTAGCAAACAAAAGTTATGAAGGAACGGCGGAAAAATCAGGAAACCAGAAGAAAGCCTTGTCTAAAATAAAAGGATGAGAAAGGATGAACCAAAAAACCACTGTAGTACTCCGAAAATGTAGCAGCAAAAAAACTTGGGTCATACCGAGCAGAGCTGAGACCAAAACGGAAATGTAACCATCCATGGTAAGCGCAAAAATACTATTCATCCAGAATAGGAGGCACCAAACCAGAAATCACAGGGAGGCCAAAACAGAAATCAATCCCAAATACCAAAGGAAGGGGAACAACGGTGACTAAAAGAGCCGAGAACGTAACCTAAAGAGAAGACTGAAAAAACGTATATCAAAGTTGGGGAACAACGGTATAGAAAACCCGATCCGGGTATAGGAACCTAACGCCAATCAATGATAACCAAAGAGACGGATTGAAATATCGTGTGAGAGCAGCACACGAGAGAATCAAAACCTAAAGGACGCAGACAAGAGGACACTAAAGACTACGATGGAAAAATAAAGTCGATGGAAAAATCCACTACCTTAAAAACTATTCTAAGCATAGAATTCATGACTAGGTTGGGATGAAAAAAACCATGATGAACTGGTTTCTTACTCAAAGATGGAAGTAAGAAGATTTATGAAAGTTAATTATCATAAATCCCCAGTTACGGCACTAACTAAAACATTCTAGGAGGTGGGTATCGCACCGCAAAGAACTCATGCACTCAAGACAAACCAAGCACCTAACCACAAGCAAACTAAACCTGCAGCAACTGAAAATCCAAAGGATGCGGAGATAAATCTCAAGAAACTTGTAACCAACAAAGGAAACACAGTTCAATGAACAATAGGAGTTTAGACGTACAAACACAGTACAGAAAACTTAATGTCCACTTGAAAAATAGTAAACGCAGAAAAAAGGACGTCAAAGAATTGACTGCAAAGGATGGACTGAAAGGGCGCTTGAAATACACTCGGAAAACAAGAAAGAGGTGAGCGGCGGTACATCTGCAAGTACAACTGCAAGATTACCCAGCCCACCAATTCACAGTAAAATCCGAAGGGAAACAACTACTACACCCCACAAAAAGTTCCAATCACATGAGGGGCTGGTGATCTAAAAACAGTTTGGAGTAAAAAGAAATAGCTAATCTATGATGAGCTCCACCGAACGAACCATCTGCCTATGGAACTAAGAGTCAGAAACCATCAAGACGCTATAACGGTGGTCTGAATTAATTACCACCTTCCACCAAAACCAAGAAAGACAGTTGAAAGGAAGCTGCCTAAACAAAGCGTCGTAACGCCCCACCAATCTAGACTACCCTATAAGTCAGTCTAGGCGGTGCTGAGGAATAGGCACCCACACATAGGGCCATGTTAACCTACGTATGAGAACCATCAGCACCTAAAACAATGAATCCTGGGTTGACTGTAACACCCCAGCCATACGCAGTATCAAGCTAGTAACCGGTAGTATAGCCCCCAGCGCAGAACTGCTGCCTGGTTGAACAGGGCCGGCCTTATTTGCCTCTATATCAACGAAGCCTGAGTCGACTGTAACACCCCAGCCGTACGCAGTATCGGAACCCGACCAGTGTTCTAAATCATCACTTGCCCAGTCAGCAACGGCTACATCATCCCCAGGCCGGGACCCGAGTGTTCCACCAGGGACAACGGGAGGCGTCAGAATGAACGACACCTGCGAGTCATTCAAGGTGGTCGGAGGGTGGGGACTATTAGGCAATGGACCTGATCCAGATACCACTATGATTGAAGGCTGTCGTACACCTAAAGCTTCACCGACGAGCGACGTATTGGAGATCCCAGCGACCCCCTGAGATTCGGCTAAGATTTTATCTGAAAGGACCGCAGAATCTCGCTGACCCAATGCCTTCACACGCAATACAGCACCATCAGCCCCTGACCTGGGGCGCAAGGTCATCCCATGGAAGGGCATCCCATGATCAGGGCAGCGGTCGACAATTGGGGTTAGCAAAGGGTCAAGGGAATGAACCGCAGGCACATGCATATGTCCGTTGATTGCGGCAGGGATGCAAGTGTAATACGGAGACCCGTCATAGGGAGATAACCCAGGTAAACAGTTATGCTCAAACTGCTCATAGAAGAGTATATCACGACTCTCTACTACCTCGCGCAACTTTGGAACCCAAACAAAATAACCCTTACTCACCAGGGAATACCCAACCAGTCTTCCACATAGCGCCCGCTCGTCCAGCTTGTTGCGCTTCTTCCCATTTACTAGCGTAACGTAGCAAGGGCAACCGAACACACGCAACATCGACACATCAGGCTGAACCCCAAAGAAAAGCTCGTAAGGAGTCTTCTCTCCCTGATTGGGCAAGCGATTAACTAGGTAACAAGCAGCGAGGAAGGCATAGGGCCAGAAAGACTTAGCAAGTTTGGACTCTAAGTGGATGCTCCTAGCTATAGACTGTAAGACCCCATTGTACCTTTCCACAGTTGCATTCTGCTGTGCAGTGTATGCCAAAGATAACTCATGCTCCTCCCCAACCGATATCAGCCAATCCTCAAACCACTTTACTATAAAACCCCTGAGCCCTATCAGAACTCAAACACTCGAACCCAAACGCACGTTGCTAAGGCATACACCTAAGGGGGGAACCAGGGGCACGGGAAGACAAAGAAGTAACCTCTGTCGAACCACAGAACGCACCCAGGGGTCACAAGGAGCCTAAGAGAGAAAAATATCCAAAGATATCATGCCAAAGATCCTCCACGGCCGCTGGACTAGGGCCAGGACGGCGTCCACTTCGGCCTCCACTTCGGCCTGTAGCATGGGCGAAGTCCGGCGCTGCGAGACCTGGGATCACAGAAGGTGGGGAAGCGTTAGGCGAAGTCGAGATTAGAGGTATGGGGGGAAAAAAAAAAAGGAGACGAGAATGACAGTGCAGCAAGTCGCACCTGGTGCAGAAAATCGCACCAATGGCAGAAAATCGCAAATCGCAAGGGCAGAATTCGAAAATTTATCGCTAGGATGCGAAGAGCAGAGCCGAGGCATGCAAAGGTCCTAATATTCCGCCGTCGATGAGCAGTCAATCCCAAGTCCCCCCCTCTATCGCTCGACTCACCCGGATGGGGGGTAGAGGGAGCAGCACCCGAGTGGTGCTGACCATACCCCCCTGCTTCCTACCACCTCCAGAATCTCCAGGTCCAGACGCGTAGGTCGTCCTCCTGTGGCGAACCCTACGGCAGTGCCGGCGATCCGCCAGCTTGATCGAAAAAATTCTCCAGATATAGCACATAGCCACTAGAGTGCAAAGGGGGGGGGGCAAAGACGACGTAGACATCAGCAGGGAGCTTGGTCGGCTTGGCAACCTCCGGTATGCAGGCAGAGCCTCAAACACCGGAGTTAGCGACATCAAGGACGCGAGCAGACGAAGACGGGGTATCTCCACCGATGTCCAGGCTAGTCGCCGACTTGAGTCTGCACGTCAAAGTCGTCTACGACAGACGGTAGCTGAAGGAGCGCAAAGGTAGAGGTATGATTGGGGGGGGTTACTTCCATGATGGCGGAAGGACTCTCATAACCGCCAGCAGAGGTCGCTGGTGCACAGACGTCTAGCCAATCGTCTTGAGAAACCGCGTCCTCCTTGGGAAGGACACGGTCGCAGCCATTACTTATAATAACGCTGCGCATCCCGCGCGACCAGGATTCTCCATTCTTGTCATGGAGTTTCTCAAATGTCGCCGGGGGTCCTCGCGGAAGTTGCATTTCAAAGCAGTGGTAGAAATGAGGGGCCGGATAACCTATTAGCTTTGATAACACTCCGGATGAGTGGACTTTGTGTGTGCAGCACGCCAATCTATATATGCAGAGACGAGAGTAAGTTACAAGCACAGGAGACCCATTAAGGGGCACCAGTGGAGGAAGAAAGAAAGGTAGGCTATACCCTGATAAGGGTTAGACACTATACAGTCAATGTCAGAGGAAACCGGGCAGCCGGGAAACTATCAGGGTAAAGGCAAGACCGGTGAAGTAGCTGACAGGAACCTATCACTGAGTCACTCAATGACTCAGGCTAAGGGAAACTGTCACTACGGGAAGCTGTTAGGGCCGATAGTTCTAAGGGAGTACAGAAGTAGTCACCAAGTCATAAAACGCGTGAGAGCAACGCAATTCATGCTGACAGAGGGCATCCCCAGTCCGGTTGAAACCCGTCGAAAAAAACACTGGTGGTCGGAGGCATTGGATCCCAAAGTTCGCGAAAAACAGATCGCTGCCAGACGGTCAATGAAGTGCATCCGTCGCAATCACGCACAACGAAATACGAACACTTCCCACGTGCTCACTACGCGAGCCAATCGGGTATACGAAGTCAACACTGCGACAGCCCCCGATATGCTTTTCAACGCCCGATCTGGCGCGCAGCAATTGCTCACATTGGCGGACTCGGGCGCAACAGGTTGCCTTATGGAAAAGCAAACGGCTGAGAATCTCGGTTTGCATATCCGCCCTTGGGAAAACGAACGCGACGGATTCACTTGCGCTAACGACGGGATTATCAAAATCCGCGGGACGGCCACGCTCCCTGTCCACATACAACGGTATGTTGGCACCGTGTTTGTCCATGTCGTTGACAAACTTCCTGGAGGATTAGACCTAATCCTCGGATCCGACTGGATGCGCGATGAAAGAGCCGTCCTCGACTACGATCGCATGACCATTTCGCTCAAACGGTACGGCTGCTGTATAACCCCTATTAACAGGCAGCTAGCGGGACGAAACGGCTCATTCCTTCTTCACCAGGGCGCTATCGGGCAAGTCAACTGATGACCCGGTCATTACGGGTCGCAAAGCGGCAAAGCTTTTGAAGGCAGGCGCTAACCACGTCATGGTCAACGTCCGCGAATCGCGGGCGGAGTAACCGGCGTCTCATGTCACTGCCGATGAAAAGGGGAAATTGCTCACGAAATTATTGCCGTCCGACGGACCGTTACTTGGTCCGCCAGTGGCTAGCATGGATTTCGAAAATTGGATCCACGATAACATCCTTGACCACGACGATAAAACGCTAATCTCGCCCTCCTATGGAAATATCGCAAAATCTTCAATAATTTGCCGATGGGGACACCTAACCATCGCGTCATACCTCACGTCATCAAAACGCAAGACAATGCGTACGCCCCGTATCGCAGGAATCGTCGCATGAGTCCAGCCGAGACATTGCTATGTGAAGAATACGTCTCCGACCTTTTACAACAAGGCTTCATCGCCCCGAGCTCGTCCCCGTACGGAGCGCCGATTATGATCATAGCAAAACCAGGCGGAACGGGATACCGTGTTGTTTGCGATTGGCGAGCACTCAACAACATTACGATTAAAAATAGGTATCCCCTTCCCCGTATTGACGAGACCATTGACCGTCTAGGTGGAGCTACTTTGTTTAGTTCCCTAGACCTCAAGTCTGGTTATTACCAAATACGTATATCGGACGAGGACGCGCCGAAGACTGCGTTCACTACCCCGATGGGTCAGTTCGAATTTAAAGTCCTTGGTATGGGGTTGGCAAACGCGCCGGCCACGTTCCAAGCGGTCATGAACCAGATATTCGCGCCCTACTTGCACAAGTTCGTTGTGGTCTACTTGGACGATATCTTGGTTTACGGACGCACTCCGGCGGAACACTTGGCCAACTTGGCCACGGTCCTCCAAGTCCTCCAGGACAACGAATTCTACGCGAAGCTCTCCAAATGTTCATTCAACAAGACAGAGGTTAAATTCCTTGGTCATTACACTGGACGCGACGGAATTAAAGTTGATCCGAAAAAGGTTAGCACAGTCCGCGACTGGCCTACTCCAAAGACGGCGAAACAAATCGGCTCATTCCTCGGTTTGTGCAATTACTTTCGCAAGTTTATCCAAGGATATTCATCCCTTGCCGCCCCTCTTCAGACCTTGTCTAACATCAAGGGTGAGCTTGGCCCCTTGTTCAAAAATGAACATCTCGTAGCATTCGAAGGCCTCAAAGAAGCCTTGCTTTCCGCCCCAGTCCTCGCGCTTCCGGATTTTAGCAAACCGTTCGAAGTCATTACTGACGCATCCTTACTTGGTACAGGCGCGGTGCTCTTACAAGATAAACACCCCATCGCCTTCGCCAGCAAAAAATATATCCCAGCGGAGCTGAACTATACAACGACTGAACAAGAAATGCTAGCGATCGTCCACGCGTTGACCGAATGGCGGTGCTATCTCGAAGGCTCCCACATGACGTTGGTCACCGACCATAATACGCTCACTTACTTCGATACCAAAGCGGTCCTTTCACGACGCATGGGTCGATGGCAGGAGGACCTCGCGCCCTTTAGCTATACTTGGGAGTATCGCGCTGGTCGCAATAATACCTGGACACTCTCCGCCCCCGCCGACGTCGCGGTAGCGCACCAGCTGTTGGTGTTCTCGCTCTTGGTCAGCGAATGTCGTCCTCGATCAAGGAAACCTCGCCCTGTTGCGGTCGGTCCCACAGTCATTGGGGTCCCACCCCGCCCTCCTACGGTCATGCCCGCACCTTTGGTGCCGGTCAAAGAAACGCGACGACGCAGACGCCCGATACCCTTGGCGTCAACTCCCTCCTCTCTCTCCATCATGGATCGAATTTTGGCTGGTTACAAAACGGACTCAAACTTCACGCCAGGCTGCAAGCGCCTCCGTGATAAATTTTCCAGATACGCGTACTGGTTCAAGAAAAACAAGTACGGCCGCGAATTTTTATGCGTCCCTCTTGACGCGGCTCTTCGCCTGGATATTATCCGCGAAGCTCACGATCCGGTTTACAAGGGCCATTGCGGTCGCACCAAAATAAACGTTGGAACTAGTCACGCGCACGTTTACTTGGGCCAAAGTTACGGCTGATGTGACTGCCTTCGTCCAACAGTGCCATAAGTGCCAAACGAACAAACCCGGAAACGCAAAGCCGAACGGTACCATGGTGCCCGTGGAAATTCCTGCCAAATTCTGGGAGTGCGTTTCCACAGACCTTATTACGGCGCTTCCACCAACATCGTCGGGCCATGACGCCATTGCTGTGTTCGTCGACAAACTGTCCAAAATGGTTCATGTCGAACCTTGTCACACGACGATTAACGCAGAGGAATTCGCTTCCCTATACCTCAATCGGGTCATCCGATATCATGGTATCCCGAAGAAGCTCCTCAGTGATCGCGACGCGCGATTCACAGGTCATTTCGGCGTTGCTCTCCATCGATTAATGGGCACGCGACAAGCGTTTTCGACTGCGTTCCATGCACAGACTGACGGTCAGACAGAACGCATGAACCGCGTCATCGAGGACATGATTCGCCACTACGTGGGGCCATACCATGACGATTGGGATAAGTCTTTGGCATTGGTGGAGTTCGCTATCAACAATTCCTACCAAGAGTCCATTCAGAACACACCCTTTCGGGCGTACCTTGGCTACGACCCTACGACGCCTCTCAAGGCGGAAGTCGAATCGAAATGTCCGGCTGCCAACAATTGGTGGGCTGATCACATTGAACGCCAAGATCAATGCAAAGCATGCATGCAAGCCGCTCAAGATCGGCAGAAAGCCCATTACGATAAACGACGAACGGAGGTTTTCTTCAACCTTGGTGATAAAGTTCTCTTGTCCACCCGCAATATGAAGTTCAAAGCAACTGGTAAACCAAAATGTACACCTCGTTTTGTTGGTCCCTACACGATTACAGAATGCATTGGTCCACGCGACGAGCGGACTGGAGTCGTCCGGCAGGTCACGGCGTGCCGCTTAGCCTTGCCTAAGATGATGCGCATCCACCCCGTGTTTCACGTGGGTTTGATCAAGCATTGGCGCTCTGATGGCGTTGTCCATGTTGGACAACCACTTGAGTTTGACTCCGACGGCGCTCCGATTTGGAACATCCAATGCATCATGCGTGAAAAGTCGCGTGTCATCGGCACATCCAGCAAACGACGTCTCGAATACTTGGTCCGATGGCAAGACTTCGGTATTGAGCAAGACACTTGGGAACTCGCCAAGGCGGTCAAGAAAAGTGCCCCTCACGTCGTCGATGCATGGCAATCACGTGTTACGCCCGTTGTATCCCGACGTACGTCAAAAAAACGGGCCCATCACCCACCCATCGCACTCGACGCATACGACACGGCGGTTAGATTGCTTTATTTATAAAGTTGTCTTTCTCGGAGTACTCAAAAGGGATGTTAAATGGTTCTCTCCGAAACCAACTTGTTTCGTCAAGTATATTTTGAGCACGGCACATACGACGACAACTGGTATTCACATCCCACCTCTATTACGATCAGATGCGGGGTCCGCATCTCTTCTGGAGGGGGGGGAGTGTAACGGTACAGACCCCTTCACGGGTACTCTGGCCGTCCAGCAAGGCATACGGGTACTCCGTACCCGAAAGCCACGTGACGAACGCACATGATACAGTACCATACCTATGTACTGCCTCATCTCTCACAACGCACACGTTGCGCACATAGACACGAGCTACTCGGAACGAACCCTTCTACTCCTACCACGAAGACGTTCTATCCAAGCTACTCGACATCCCCTACCTAGGCAACACCCCACCTGTTAGTTCTGCTAGTTCACCCATATCAACATACACGTAAACACACATCACGCAGCCTGTTCCCTAGACTAACCCCCAAGCTGCTCTAGGCATCCTTGAGCTGTTACAGTCAATGCCATGAAGTTGTGCTCATCCTCATTGTCTGTGCTGGACTGGGAGGTAGAACAGTCATCATCCGCCACATGGGCATGCCTACTTCTGTCACGGCGGCTGTAGCTCTTGGGGTCTTTGTTGGAGTTTCTGTGGTCTCTCCTAGGTGACTTGGATTCGCTAGAGGACCTTCTGGCTGCATCCTTGGGGGGTGATGGAGAGCCCCTATTGCCAGATGTAGATGAAAATGGTGGAGGTCTGTACTTCAGGTCAGTGGAGGAACTGGGACAATTGAGGGAGTTGTGTCCAAAACCATTACAGTTCCAGCAGGTCATCTGGGTTGATGGGACACGGTCCTTCCTTGGTCGTCCCTGGAAGACAGCAGCTGCCATGTGCTCATTTTCTTCGGGAGAGATGGTGGAGTCAGATATCTGGTTGGAGACCTGGTACCTGATGATCTGTGTCTGGAATGAGGCAAAGTCAGGGCAGACAGAGTTGTGGAAGGAGAACCTGAAACCATTGTACTCTGGGCGAGGTGTGAGTCCCTGGACAATGATGCTTAGAAAGGCAGGGATGGAGGTGTTGCTGACACCATTGACTTGGGGAAGCAAGGTATACAGCTCATAGCTTCGAGAGAGGTAAACCTGCAGTGGCTCAATAGTAGTCATGCTGAGGTTGTACATGGATCGCACAGCACCTGTTTCCAGGTCAGAGTTCCGTTCTCCATACGTGAGCTTGAGGAACCTGTAGGCTTTGGCAGCGACGTCAGTGTTTGCAATTATGGCTGGCCTGCTGGATTGGTTCTGAGCAGTGCTTGAGGATCTCATTGAAGGCGACAGCATTCTTTACCATGTTGATTGGATGGGGAACAGCACGAGCTGCAATAGTTGCATTAGCATGTTCCAAATTCGGGTAATGAGAGTCCTCCAATGGGTATCCGTCAGTTGTGGCTGGCTCACCGTCGGGGGGTAGGTTCTTCACTGCGTCGATGGCGACGGAGATGCATCCAGGGTGGGATCTGAGGTGACGAAGGAGGAAGGGTCCAAACTTGTGCCAGGGAAGAGTAGGTGTGCCGTCGAAGATGAGTGCAGGGGGCTTGACTGGTGTTGCCATGATGTCTGTCGCGGCGCTGGGGTCTTGGGGTCTTGGACTTCACACCGGGTTAATATACCGGCCTGTGGGTAATCCGGGTGTGAAGCTTGTCGGGCTTCAGTCTTGGGTGTGCGGTTCGGAGGTAGTGGTGAGGGAGTGTTGACAACAAAGGGGGAACCAAATGGGTCCTGTTGGTATGAAATGGTGCTTATAATAGCAGGGAGAGGGGGTAAGGGGTGACGGAATCAAAGGGTGGGAGGGGGGGGGGGGGGGGGGGGGGGGGGGGGGTACGAGTGTGCAGGGCTGAATCTCCGTGGCACAAGCAATATCAGAGGATTGCGCAACCCTGTGTATGATCTAATGAGTTAGCAACTCACGTCAAAGATCTACTTAGACTCCTGGACTGCGTCTACTTTGCGTCTTGGACGAATTGTAGAGACAACGGTAGAGTTGTGTGGGCAGTAGGCGAGGCAGCGCAGGTTAGATTCCTCACGTGAACACGTAGGCAATCCAGGGCCAAAAGCAGTACTCAAGCCGTCGAGCTAGTCTGAGGGAAAACTGTCACCTTGTGCAGGACTGAAGATCCACTTGGCACGGGCGCAGGGGCGTTGTCTGCGGGCAGCGGTCGGGCCGATAACCTTTCAATCGATAGAGTCGTTACACAGTGAAGACTGAAGAGCAGATGGATTAACATCGCAACTCGTGCGGCTATATAGAATAGGAAATCTCCAGGAAGATTATGAAGACACGTGCAGGCCATAGCTAGCCTATGGCCTGGCGGCAGGCAACCCGGGTCCAGGAGCACCAGGACCACGCGTGTACTATGCCAACTCAGTGTCCGACGCAACGGACAATAACATGCGCTTGCTCCTACGCTCATCTCGATTTACATGCGCTTGGGGACAAGCAGTTGCAGCCTCGAGGGTAAGCTCTTGAAGAGGTTGCCAAGTACCTGCAGTGAGCCATGAATCTGAGTTGTAAGGGGTGGGTTGCATTGGAGTGGAGTCATAGACACGAGATCTGGTGATATATATCCCTAGGTTGTGCAGGTGAAATTGAGGCCGTTCAAAGGTATGGAAGGGTGCGCACGGCCGATAGAAGCAGCTAGAAGCAGCTGGAACGTATTTGGCGGGTGGCAGCGGCAGATCGGAAGGTGCAATGCTCGAAACTCCTCGAAATCGTCCGAAGTGGTACGTAGCCGTAGACGAAAAAAAATCTCACGGCAAACATGCGCACCTATCTCGCCTCGGATTGCGGCCATCACGTTCTAATTGCTCCCCTGCTACATTCGTGCTTTAAATTAGGGGACGAGGTGGAGGTTGGAGAAAGAGATCTGGGAAAAATACTGTGGTGTATTATACGGATATAACCATAAGATTCCCCAACTGTTCCGTCGAGTCGGACACTGAGTTGGCATAGCGCACGCGAGGTCCTGTGGCTCCAGGACCCGGGTTGCCTGCCGCCGGGCCATAGGCTAGCTATGGCCCGCACGTGTCTTCGGAACCTTCCTGAAGACTTCCTTTTCTATATAGCCACACGAGTTGCGATGATAAGCTATCTGCTCTTTAGTCTTCATTGTGTAACAACTCTATTGATTGAAAGGTTATCGGCCCGACCGCTACCCGCAGACAGCGCCCCTGCGCCCGTGCCAAGTGGATCTTTAGCCCTGCACAAGGTGACAGTTTTCCCTCAGACTAGCTCAACGGCTTGAGTACTGCTTTGGGCCCTGGATTGTCTATGTATTCACGTGAGAAATCTAACCTGCGCTGCCTCGCCTACTGCCCACACAACTCTCCCGTTGTCTCTACCATCCGTCACAGACGAAACGTAGACGCAGTCCAGGAGTCTGAGTAGATCTTCGACGTGAGTTGCTAACTCATCAGATCACACACAGCGTTGCGCAATCCCACAAGGATTGCTTGTGCCACGGAGTATCAACCCTGCACACCCTCGAAGACCCCCCCCCCCCCCCCCCCCCCCCCCCCCTATCCCCACCATTACAGACCAACAAGACCCATTTGGTTCTCCTTTTGTTGTCAACACTCCATCACCTCTACCTCCGAACCGCACACCAAAGACTGAAGCCGGACAAGCTTCACACCCGGATTACCCACAGGCCGGTATATTAACCCGGTGTGAAGATCAAGACCCCAAGACCCCAGCGCCGCGACAGACACCATGGCGACTCCAGCCAAGCTCCCTGCACTCGTCTTCGACGGCACCCCTGCTGTCCCATGGCACAAGTTTGGACCCTTCCTTCTCCGCCACCTCAGGTCCCACCCGGGGTGCATCTCCGTTGCCATTGAGGCAGCGAAGGACGTTGTCCCCGCAAATGAGCCAGCAGATGCCGACGGATACCCGCTGGAGGAGTCTCACTACCCGAATGTGGACAATGATAATGCAGCTATTGCGGCTCGTGCTGTTCCCTACCCAATCAACATGGTAAAGAACGCTGTTGCACTGAATGAGATCCTCAAGCATTGTTCTGAACCCATCCAACAGGCCATCATAGCTCACTTTAACGTTGCTGCTAAAGCCTACAGGTTTCTCAAGACCTCCTATGGAGAGAGGAACTCTGACCTTGAGACAGGGGCAGTGAGATCCATGTATAACCTCAGCATGACAACTACTGAGCCACTACAAACCTACCTCTCTCGCAGTTATGAACTCTATACCTTGCTTCCCCAAGTGAATGGGGTCAGCAACACCTCCATCCCGGCATTTCTCAGCATAATTGTTCAAGGACTTACACCTCGTCCAGAATACAATGGATTCAGGTTTTCCTTTCACAACTGTGTATGCCCTGATTTTGCCTCCTTTCAGACCCAGATCATCAGGTACCAGGTATCTAACCAGATCTCTGACTCCAACGTCTCTCCAGAAGAGACTGAGCACATGGCAGCTGCTGTTTTCCAAGGCCGCCCAAGAAAGGACCGTCTCCCATCTACTCAGATGACATGCTGGAACTGCAATGGCTATGGGCACAACTCAACCACTTGCCCTAGCCCCCTCACAGAGCTGAAGTACAGGCCCCCACCATTCTCTACATCTGCACGTCGAGGATCCTCATCACCCCCCAAGGATGCAGCCAAGAGGTCATCCAGCAAGTCCAAGTCTCCTAGGCGAGACAGCAGAGCATCTGCCAGAGGCAGCAGAGCATCTGCCAGAGGACGCCGTGACAGACGTGGGCATGCCCATGTTGCAGATGATGACTGTTCCACCTCCCAGTCCACAACGGACAATGAGGATGAGCACAACTTCATGGCCTTAACTTCTGATGGCCCACAGCCCCTCCGGTTTGCAGACTCAAGAGGCAAGTCCACACCCCTGGCTGACCCACATGATCCTATGGATGACATTGCTTTCCCTGGACCCACACCTGATCCTGATGCTTGCCATAGTAGGAGAGATGAGTCTATGCCAGCCCTAGTTTCCAGTGATGGCACCTCTGATGATGATGATGATAAGGGTGCTCATGCCCAGTTCCAGACAGCCCTCCTGACAGAGTGGATTTTAGACTGTGCAGCCCACTCCCACTGCACCAGTAACCCGTCCATCTTGCATGACATTCAGGATCTCCCCCAGCCTATTAGCCTCCACCTGGCAGACCTTGGAGCATCACCAGTGCTCTGCCTCCAGAAGGGAAAAGCCAACATCAGGGGTCACCTTGGATCCATGATCACACTCAACGATGTGCTCCTTGCTCCACCCTTGACTGTGGTCAACATACTCAGTGTGCATGCAGCACACAAACTCTGCCCCAACCTCCAACTCCATGCATCTAATGCTGCTGCTACACTCTCCCTCCCAACTTCCAAGGGCTCCAAGACTATTCTCTTATGCCCTAAACAAAATGGCCTCTACATCACTAGCACCTCTAAGATCCCTCCCCCTTCCCCATACCCCTGTAAGTCCCTTCCATCTGTCATCATGATGGTCACCCAGCAAGACCCCAAGACCATCTGCTACAATGATGATGCTGCTGCCAGTTGCACCATTCCCCATGACACTCCCAGCAGCCCCAGCAGCCTACCAGACATGGTTTCGGCAAATGGTGAGGATGACATGCCTGACCTTGTTCAACCCATCATGCCCTCCATGATCCAGTCAGACAATGGGGGGGAATTCTCACCACACCACCATGACATGCTGGAAGATGACTTGTATACCACATCATCCCATGACTTCATCCCAGATACTGATTACTCCACAGCCCCTAGCCAGCAGATGCCCACTGTTCCCCATGATGAGCTGTGTAACCTGACAGAAGCACAAGCCAGAAGAGAGATGGACCTCCTGCTAGACCAAGCCAGAACCAGCTATGAGAGTCCCTATCCCATTGATGGACAGGGGTCCTGCACCCAACAGGAGCTATCCCAAGCCCTTAGATTTGACCAATGGATTCCCTCAGCTACCCCTCTCTCTCCTGATCAGCCCCTAGCCCATGTCAACATCAACACCCACCCAGTCCATTTCCTGAACAACTCTGGCCTCTCCAGGACCAAGTTTGGAGCCCTGCTGAACACCCTCAACAATTCCCCTTCCTCCCTTAGAGCCTTCAGCATCAGACCTAGACAGCCTATCCCCATCCTCATTGACCAGCTATCTACCAAGTTCCCTGCCCTTCTGGCTGCTGAAATGTCCAGGTTCCCCAGCAGACAGATGCACAACAGTCACCTCTCAGTCTGTGGACCCCTCCTCAAGCATGTCAACAGATTGCAACACATGGTACACATATGCCCCACTGTCTCCACAGCTGCAAGGCCCACCATTCAGTGGGCCATATGCCTCCAAGCAGCTATGGTCCAAGCACATGCAAGGGTACTGGTTTCCTGGCCCAAGATGCTTATGCACCCCATCAGCTGTGTGTATCCTGGGGGCAGAGTAATGTGTGTCAACAACCTCAGCATGCACTGGAGCCCTATGGATTTCACATTCATCAACATGCTGGACACCCCAAAAATGTCTAGGAAATCTTTCTCCACCCTCCTGGAGAAACTCCACACCCAGCTGGACCTTGATGGTTACCCAGCATCTGGCACCTAACTTGATCATAGTTGACATTCTTGTTTTAGCCATGAACACTCTAGGATTAATGTGCTGCACTGTACTTCCCCATGTACTGCTGTTTTCTAGTTCTTAAGTATCTCTTTCTTAAGCTTCTACAGCATGTCTTCAATTCTCTAATTTAGGGTAATCCCAAATTATGGGGGGAATCAGTCCTATCTGACAGACATCCTGGCAGCCCCACTGGCAGCTACCTGGCAGCTTCTCCTGTGCCTCAGCCTGACTCCTAGGCTGCCATAACTCTTAAGCATAGTCCATAGTATTAATAGTCTTCTCTGAGTTAAAGCTACCTTATAGATGACTTTGGAAGTATCTCAGCATATCTCTCCATCTGGATTGATTACATGAGCCAGCGGGGGACGTCTACCTAAAAGAAGTTGCTTACAGCCAGTCAGTCCTTTATACTCCTAGTCCCTCTCATTCCTGGCCCCTAGCAGATATTGACCTAAAGATCCCTGCCTTCAATGTGCCACACCCCTTCGGACTGTCCCAAATAATTTATTATTTACAGTTCCTCTTGCCAGCCGTTAGCATATCTAATAGCCCTGTCAGCCCTTATACTCCTGTATTTTCTTTATGCCCCTCAGCTAATTCCAGGGATTCTTGTACCCAAGAATACCTTGAATTGGGGGGGATGTTATTGTCCGTCGAGTCGGACACTGAGTTGGCATAGCGCACGCGAGGTCCTGTGGCTCCAGGACCCGGGTTGCCTGCCGCCGGGCCATAGGCTAGCTATGGCCCGCACGTGTCTTCGGAACCTTCCTGAAGACTTCCTTTTCTATATAGCCGCACGAGTTGCGATGATAAGCTATCTGCTCTTTAGTCTTCATTGTGTAACAACTCTATTGATTGAAACCAACCGGACAACACGTTTTCCTCATTCACCACAATTACGACTCAGACATTGGACATTGGACATTGGACACTGGACATTGGACACTGGACATTGGACATGCCGCGGGTGCCGTACTGCCGGGTCTGTACAAGTTGCCGTGCCAGCGGTCAGTTATCTATCACGCACCCCCCAAACGAGTGCACTCGTGCACGTAAATTCGAACTCTATCTAGCGATATTATTTAAAATTATATGTATATGCGATGGGGAGAAAAGCGGATGGGGAACTCAGTTCTCGGAACTGGCTACGAGGAGGGTTGTGGCCGTTTTTGAAAAGTAGCTACACAGCTACACAGCTACACAACCTTTTCGGGGGGTGGGAAAACATAAAAGAAAACCGCTATTACGAGAATGGGAAAGGTGCAGCGGAGAAAGTTATGAGGGGCTTCGGGCTTTGTGTATTGCGTTTCTCAGGACGAGTCCTAGGTGATATTAGAGGGCGTTTACACGAGTAAGTATGGCACTAGCGGCACGACGGCATCTTTCCCGAGTATATAGAAAATTCCGAAAAATGCAAAAGAAGGGTAGGTAAATTCCGCGACTGTCTAGCGATGGCCCGGGCTATTTGTTTGTGTGGGCGTTCTGTCGTCTTTCTCTCAAATGATCATGCAGTACCAACAATTCGCCTAAGATTCGGGAGCTGACGCGACCATCACTGCGTGACGGGAGGTTACACGAATGGATAAGAAAAAATACGACAAAATACGACAAAATACGACAAAATACGATTCATTACACTTTGTTACACCTTTCTACTCTCCGCGCAGGATGCGACTGATATACCGGTTACCGTTCCGCCCCCGCTACTCGCAGGAGGAGGAATGGATGACAGTTGGTTAGCGGAACACCGCTGTTACTCAGCAAACCGTTTGGGCTTTCTTACAGTCCGTTTCTCTTTTGGTTCGTCCTTCTTATCAAGAGCAGTAACAATCTCGTCATAGGAATTAAATGCCTTTGATCTTTGCATCCTTCTGATTTGATTGTCTTCTTTTTCCGGCTCTAATCTGTCTTTCACATTTGTAACAATGTTCATTTCGCTTGGTCTGTATAGACGTTTGACTCCTTTGAGCTTGAATCTGTATCCTATATGTTCTTCAATGGTGTAAATCTCTGTGGAAAACGTGGCTTTCTCCTTTTCAAAGGTCTTCTTCTGTAACATTACACGCACTCTGTCCCCTACTTTCATGGTCACTTTGTCATTCATCTTTTCATTCTTTTTTGACTGAGCTTCATATAGCTTTTGGCTGTAGTCATAATCATCATACACTTCTTCTGGGGTTGCATCTTTCAACCCAGAATGGGCTGTATTGTTGTAAAGCTCAACAATATCACCAAGTGCATCTACCCATTTTTTAGTCTTGTTCTCCAGTGAGTGTTTCTTTATCAAACCTTTCAGAGTCCTGGTAAAGCGGTCAACGATTCCCAGCTTGTTCCCCATCGGAGTAATGTGGTCTTCTTTTGCAACGTCTGTATAAATCCTTATATTTAGTTCTTTATTGAAAGACTCAAATATTGAAGATGCCAAAAAATTATCTCCTGATACACTATTGATATCTTCGTCTACATCGCCTATAAATTTCTGATAGGCGTCTAAGACATCATTCATCTTGCCGCTTTTCAGTGGGTAACAATAAGCCTTTCTAGAAATGATGTCTATGCACATAAGAATTTGGTTTATGTTATTATTTATCCTCTTACTCGACAATGGCATAATTGCTACATCGATCTGGAAAGATCTTGGAGGGGCGGTTATTTTGAATTTGAATTTGGTATTTTGTGGTTTTTGATATATTTGTGTGAGTTCTCGTGGATTGAAGTAATCTTCAATATCTCGTTTGGTAATCCCGTCATCTTTTAGCCTTGTAAATAGCTTTTGCTTGGACAACAATTTTAGATTCGGATTATTTTTTAAAATATATTCAAGCTCCGTCATCCTATATATATTAGGACGTTAAACTTATTTTTTCGCGGTATTGCACTTATTGCACATTAATCTGCAATTCCACTTGAAGTGTGCAAATGCGTTATCTATTCTGTCAACAGTACATTGAATTTTGCTACTCTTCTCCACATTCATGTGTCCTTGACATCCAATACATACATTGTTTTGGATGTATTGCTCCTTGCACCATTCCACGTCTACATACTCCTCTAACATGTAGTCATAATCACGTTTCTTTGACCTGTCTTGTTTTTTGTATCCCTGTATTTTGTCTTTGAAGAACTCGTCTAACCTCAGGTCTGTCAAGTCCATCTGCAGAAAATATACGTCAGATAGCTTACTGCACCTGGAAACAGCTGAGTATACCCATCTCCTGTCCGTGATTGTTAGCAGATCTGTTATGACAAACTTCTCTGCAATGCAAGACCCTTGTTCGCTGTGACACGTATTACAGTGACTTAGCTCGAACCATTTGCAGATCATGTCGTGCGTTATATCTATTTTGATGTGTTCAGACGAGATGTCCTGTAGTTTGAATTCCTTTTTGGTCTGCCCGATTATTGTGTACCTCTGATTCGGACGCAACTTGGTTGTTGCTGTTTTCTCTTCCCCATCGTCCTTGTATTTATAACTCCTCGTGATATTGGTTTTGCAAACTAGCTCTTGGCCGAAGTGATATGTTTTGCCATCTGCCAGCGTATAGCATTGTGCTGCCTTCCGCTTTTTACTTTTGTCCAGGCGCTCGTCTATAAAAGTGTTCAAAACCTTTGAGCTGTACACAAGATAGCTGATTGCTCTATTGATTTTTAGCTTACTAACATCTTCTAACGAGGAAAGTATTCTATCCTTGAACCATTTTCTGATGGTTTTTTGTAAATCTTTGGTTTCGTCATATAGGTCGTCTTGGATGAGGAGCATATCATCTCTGTCTTGTTGTGTTTTCAGTCTATGGTTGAATGTTAATGTATATTTATTATCGAATATTTTTTGCACATAGTCACATTTCATCTCAATTGTAGCATCATCATCAATCGATTCCAGTTGGTGTGAATCCCCATTGGCTATGAAACATATATGTGGGCGTTTGTGCATGAACTTGTTCATTTCATTCATATGTCTCCTGGTCATCAACATTACTTCCTCGAATATGATGGCTTTAATGTCATCTAGTGAAAATGCGTTGTTCTTCCCATACTCTCCTTCGAAATTGAGGCCAATAAGATTGTGAAATGTGCATGCTTGGATATCATGTCCGTCTTCCCTGCTTTTCTTTAGCACATTGTTAACCTGGGCGTTATATGGGCATACCACCAATATTTCCTTATCCTCAAAACGTTGTTTCTTATTTTTCCCCAAAGGTTTATAGACATAGTCTTGAGCAGCATAGCTCTTTCCACAACCGGCAAACCCATCAATGATTTTTTTTGGTAAAACCTTGTCAACAATACATTACATTACATTACATTACATTACATTACATGTTAAAGTCTACTTGACACCGCGAGGGTGTATGAGACTCTGTGCTTTAAACAAAAAGAAAAAGCACCCACAAAGCAAAAAAAACCATTACATCAGGGGTGTGTCGAGGACAAACAAACCAAACTCCCAACCACCGTTTTGGTGGCGTAGGTATTAAACCCCTTAGAGCAGGACCCAGATCTCAACCACTTACAGTGGCGGAGGTAAGAAGCTAACAAATGAGAAGTCACAAGAAGAAAAAAAGGGATAATAAATTACGGTGCCACTAAGCAGTCCAGGGCTTCCTGTCTTGCTCTTCTACAAGTAGAAAGATAGTCGGCTAGGTTGCTCCAAAAAGACTTAGTGCCATTTCCATTCATAAAGGTTCTGAATGTGGAATCGCAGAATTCCACATTCCATACGGTTAAGTCGGTATCCTCATGGACATGCCTATAAATATCTGTAAACAGATTCTGGTAGCGGAGGCGAATATCATTATAAAAAGGGCACTCAAACATATGCATTTCATCCTCAGGTTTTTGGAACCCACACATTTGACAGTGTCTCATTGAGCGAGGGATGTGTGCTCTATCCACCACCCTCATTCTTTCTGTGTTCAGTCAATGGGAACCCATTCTAAACTGTGCTATAGAACGAATCTGATCCTGCTTATGTAAGGCGGATGTAAAGGGAATCAAGCCATTCTCATCATTGCTGTTGGCTGCGAACCATTTTTGGTATCGGAGGCGTTTAAAGCCAACCCTTCTCTCATCAGGGATGTCTCTAACTGCATTGGTGTCACTTGGGTACTTAAACCTCCATGACTCAAAAACTTCAGACATAATACCTTCGACATCGACAGCCTCCAAAATGTACGAATATCGACATCGACAGCCTCCGAAATGTACGAATATCGACATCGACAGCCTCCGAAATGTACGAATATCTTGCTCTGGGTATGTTCAGATTTGTTTTGTTTTGTATTGTACAATCTCGTTATTAGGAGGCAGAGATCCTTTCAATATCTTGTATTGACCGAAATATATGCCAATTCGCTGTTTGATACACATTCCGTCTTTTATTATGGCATATAGGCAGTCGGTTTTTACAGCAAGCACTTGATTGTCGACGCTCAGCTTTTCATATGCGTCATTGATCTGGAATCTTGCTAGATTCGTGAGGGCATACCTCATTGGTAGAAATCCGTTTATGAGCTCTGTTTTCTGTGTGATGGTTACAAGAAACACGTCGTCTGCCATAGGTATAACATTTCCTTTGTGTTTGTTTGCATATTCTACAGCATCAGATCTGTTCTTGAAGATTTTTGAATGCCTGCTGGTGTTGTGTTTTTTTCCAAAAAGGCCTTAAGGGATAGTTCGTTAGGGATTCCCTTTAACAAATCTTTTGGGATGTGTCCGTACTTCCCCTCCCCCAAACACTGTTTTAATATAGTTGCTAGATACCTACACTTCTTCAACTAAACTCGCAGATATGCTAATATTGTGTATTTGAATTTCAATTGCACAACTTCGTACCCATAAATGAGCATTTTATCCTGGTTGCAAATGGGGTGTTCCTCATCTATTCTGACGAGATACAGGTATCCTTTGTTGAACGGTTTCCTTTTAACTATTCCGCCCTGAGAATCAAGTGTTGTTTGCGTGAAGTTGTTTTGAAACGGGTCATCATATTCCACAACCTTTCGTTTCTTAGTCGTGAATTTTGCTTCATTTAGTGGTTTATCATCTATGTGTGTGTAGAATATATCCCATGAATTTGTAACTGGGAACCCTGGTCCATCAACCAACATCCATATGCAAGTAAAGTAATGCTTATTGATATCAAACGCTGTAATCTCGTCAAGATCTATGGTAGACAGATCTTTGTCAACAAGCCTGCCCATTGGTACTCGATCTAAACATGTTTTGAAAACCTCACTGCCTTCAATGCTCATCTCGGATTTAAATTTATTACTTAGAAACGATCCCTTCACTTCTGAGTCCAGGTTCTTGTAGTCTACAAACGTGTCTACGTCTAGAATTGGACATTTTGAAAAACCTTGCACTTGAGATGCATTCTCAACTGAGATGGCTATAGGTTTGTCGTCCTTTGTCACGATGTGGTTCAATTCTAACCGTGAAATAATATGTCCAGTTTGCATGATCGGCTTGGGGTCACATCCTTCTTTTTGAACTAAGTTTAACAGAACTTCTTTCATATCTCCGTTGTAGATGATTCTGATGTCCTTTTTTGATGCTTCCATTCCAGCTTTAATAATTGGGAATATGTCTTCGTATTTGTTTGCCAAGTGATACATGTCTGTTGTGTCAGCTGTACTACTACTTGTAACCTTTTTGACTTTTGGCACTACAAAGTTGGATGACGGACGAGAGTACATGTCCTTCTTAGTTGTCTTGGCAAAAGACATCACTTCGTCTATGTTCTGCACATGTTCGTGCCAATATATGACACGTAGTTTCTGGATACTGTATGTTTTTGTTTGCTCCTCAAGTGGTGGCTCAGATTTACATACTACCCTGTTTTCGTTGTCGTATATTTCTGCTCCAAAACCATTCTTCTTGAACCACTTCAAATAATCCTCGACTGTCATGTCAATGTCAGACACTCCGTGATATTCTTTTTCGAATATATCCCAATAAATTGATTCAAATGTGAGTGTATGTTTATGATACTTCAATTTCTTGTTGTAGGAGTCGAATGCTGGCTGAAAACCATTCAGAATTGCTTCAATTGCACATGCTCCGTTGGGTAAATTCCGATTCCTGGTCCTTTTTATACTTGTTTGTAAGCTATCTCCTTTATTGTCCCACTCAAAACGTATGAACTTACATTCTGTATAAACAGTATGTATGTTATCCCTGATAGTCCTGTACAAGAACGGCCTATCAACTGTATTATTCACAGGTTCGTTGGAGGTAATTTTTATTGCCAGGGATCGTGATATGAGTCTTGTTAACAAAGCTCCCATACTTGGGTCGTCAATGTCAAGTATGTTCAGTAGTTCTGCATATCCTGTGAAAAAAATGTTTTTCCCAGCTAAAGTATTAGACACATACTCTCCCTCTTCAGTTTTTTTGGTATATTTGTCTTGGTTAATTTCGGCCAAAACCAACAATGTGTCTGGGCCGAAATTCTTTAAAGGACGAAAAGCGTTTGTGATAGAAATACATCTATACACATACAAAGTGTTGCTGGCCTGATTGAAAAGCTCGAATTCGACTAACCTTTTGGGAGCGTTTTTTTGGTAGCGTTCCCTATCATATTGTACCTTCTTTTGCCTCTTAACCCTTTTTGCCTCTTCTTTCATGTAGTTCTTGTACCATTCCACAGCATTATAGAACTCTTCTACTGATTCGTGACCCTGTTCGATCACATACTTTTTAGTAATCCTGCGTGGAGCTTCTCCTGATGCTACCAAATGCTTTTTGTACCATTTTGCCAAAGTCGTATTTGATGCCATTATGATTCTGTAATATATTAATGTGTGAACAATCTCTTAAGCGTTTTACTTCAAATACTCAAAAAAATAATGTGCATTTCAATTTTTTAAATGAAACACTATACTCCGACAGTTTCTGCCAATAATAACGCCTTTTTTTCTTCTCTTTTTTTTGCATGATATAGTCTTGCGCGTTCATTTCGTTTTTCGAGAAATTCAGGATCATTTTGGTACCTGTTCCTGGTATATGCTTGTTGCCTCTCACGATATGCCTCATCTGTTTAAAGAGTGATTGGTAAGCGACTCGTTTGCCCTCGTTTAATTTTTTTTCCCTAAGAAGTTGTACTGTATCTTCTTGAGTAAGCATTGGCCTAGCTTTGGTGACCTTCAGACGTTTTTCAATGTATTTTGATATCTGTTGTACCTCTCCTTCTTTTTCTTCTTCTTCTTCTGATTGAGAATCTGTTACCATCTGTTTATCTTCATCTGAAGATTCAAGAGAAACAACCACATCCTTCTTCAGCTTTTTAAAGACAGTGTTTTTGCGACGTGTCATTTCTGCCGTTTTTTCTTGTTTTTGGACTTCTTTCTCTTGAATCTTCAGTTCTTTCTCCTGTCGTGTAATCTCTCCTAATTCCCGCCTTTTTGCCCATGCTTTTTCTCTGGCGATAGCCAATGATGCTTTCTGTTTCTCGGACATAACTCGTTTAGCTTTGACTGGTATCACTGAAATGTCTTCTAATAGGTTGTTATCTTCTTCTATATTCTCCATATGTGATTTTACATTAGAAAATATTAGAATTACTTAGAAAAATAAAATAGACTGTTTTGCTAGCAGAGCTAACCAAACAGAAACAAAAGAACCAAGAACACCAACACATTATTTTTATGTTTTCTGGGTTCTGCGTTCCGAGTTTCTGAGTGGATATCGAAGATGATCCAATCAGATTTATTGGAATTTGGGATATACTGGGAGAGTTCGGAGTATTTTGACTGCATTAGGCTTCCTTGGAATAGGTCTTCCCCAGAGAAGGTCTGATTCATGTAAGGGTGTGCGTATTGTTCGTCTGCCAATAAAGTTTGTTGCTGGTTGATTGTACTGTGTTTTTTTCGGCCAGGACTCGATGCAGAGAGGTAACATATATTTGTCCATGTTATATATTACTTTGTGTAAATATATTTTGAACCCGTTTCGTCATTATCTAATTCTAGAAGACAGTTGTATTTCACGAATAAAAGTGAGTAATTTTTTATATTATTGTTTCCGTTTGAATAAAATGAAATATCATAATTGATATCTTCTTCATTCTCTATATCAATAGGCAGCCCACAGGCCCATTGGTAAGATGAAATAGTTGGGGGAAATCTCATCAATAATGTCCCGTCAACAGTGTGCGTCATGAGGTGTTCTATCGCACGATTTTCGTTATCGAATATGAAATCCAGGTATTCTATTGCTTTATCATAAGGAATAGGATGATTTGCGAGAGGTATATTGTTAATACTAAATCCTACATAAACTGGATTACTTTGAAGATGAATCTCTTTTAATCCATGACTAAATAAGTAACTCGTCCCATTATAATCTTGTGTAGATACCTTTTTATAATAATCATACTGTAAAAAAGTAGCCAAGACATATTCAATATCACGCGACCCAACAAATATATTTGTTGTTTGATTTTCGGATTCATTGAGTTGAAATTGACTGGTGAAATTATCGAATTCAATTCTATCGGATACGTTGTCTTCTATTTCACTTTTGATAATGAGTGTTGGTTTTACAATTTCATATCCAACAGATACATTGTCTCTTAACAGCACAACAGCGTCTGCCCACTCAATAACAATTCTGATTTTGCCTTTAACAATACAGTCCTTAGTTCCTAGGATACCATGGAATTTATCAATCACGAACGGTATCCGATCTGTCTCTGCAACAATGTCGACTGCTTGATTATTCCCAAACATATTAGTTGAGGCTTGTGTCGAGTTGTGTACGTCCATCATCCTAGCCAAATGATTATACTCATTTATTGTTTGAATTAGGACATCATCAAAATATACTGAAAGAGTACTGATCACACATCCAATCCCACGAGGCGCTTCTCCTAGTGAATTCATTGTAAACATTATCTTCGCGCTGTTCAAATCCCAAATCCCTTCATTTATCTCGAATACGCATTGGCTTTTGGGGGAAAAAATAGTATCACCTATGGCCTCAAAACTGAACACCTTTGTTATATGTTTTGGTACAGGGTTCATTTATATTATTGTTAGATATGTTTTATATTTTGTTAGCAAAGCTAACCAAACAGTTAGAGTACTAATTCGAGTTGTCTACCAGCGCCTATCCTTAACATGGAACCACATTCGATGAAAACAAGGGCTGTCAGTGACTCGGCGCCAACTGCGCCACCTATGCTCTGCGTGTCAAATGACCCTATGCTTGAATTACCCCTGGTGTCCACGCCAGATAGGAAAGAATCATCGTTGTGGCAGAACTTGCAACTTAGGCAAAAAAAGTTGTCAAGCCATTTAGCATAAGTGTCACAATAAGGATGGCTTCCCCCGTCTGCCGATTGTAATTGATTATATGATGACTGCGTTAGGGCAAAACACTGACCCGGATTCGCACGGAAATCAGGTGTGTATATTCCATTCAGATTAAATTGCGCGCTTCCCATTCCAGTCGCTTTTCTTGTGAAGGTATTAGACGATTTTGTAACTCCATCAAGCCCACCTGATGGACTCTGTGCCACAAAAGTTCCCCATGCCCTATTGACCGATTGAGAAGATACACTAAATTTAGTTGATTGACTATAGGAAGTTGCAGCGGAACTGAAACTGAAGTAATTGCGGAAGCTTAGCTCGTATACCCCTCCACTAGATAAAAATGCGTTATGCATTGCATCAAATATCCCGTCATCAATCGAGATTGTGTCGACACTGAATGAAATGTCTGATAGTGTGAATGTTCCTCCTCCGACTAGACAGTTTGCTCCGTCAAGTTGAATTCGTAGTCGGACCAGTCCTAATAGTTTAGTATCAATGATAGACGGACGGTTGAAAGCTGTTAAGACTCAACCAGTTCGATATGGAATATGGTGCTTCAGCAGATGGACCAGCAGATGCATCCCCTCCTCCTTGTACGATTTTCCTGCGATTATGTGCGTCCTCCCCAAAACTGGTATCAGCAATGATATTCCACAGCTGATTGTAATTTGAGCAACCCGAAACGACCACTCCATTCACTTCCAAATCCACTCGGGAAATTATCGACTCGATGTTTCTTGCAAATCCACCACCTTCTGTTTTCCCATTAAAGTGCATAATCAAAGTATCACTATCGACCAAGCAGTTTGAAGGAAGATCTACGGTTATCACGCCGGAATTCGTTGCAGTCGTGCTGTTGAGCGTACTTAAGCGCTTCGTCGCCCGCGAATAATTCTGTATTTTTTTCACCAAATATTGCAAGTTCTTTGGATAAGCCGACATGGAAGTGTTTGTATAAGTATTGTTTTGAAAATAATAAAAAATGTTTTATTTTTTACCCTTCAGATAAGTGTGGATTTGTTTGTAATGATGAGAGACTGCTGGCCGATTCAAAAGAATTTGCAAAGCTGGATCATTGTTCCTGCCTTGCCATTCGGTAGCAATGGCTATTATATCTAGTTTTGATTGTGCAGAATTTCCAACTTTTTTATGTTTGGAATCAAACATGTTTAATTTTTGTTGAAGATCATCCATGTTTTTCTAAGACTTGTCCTGGAGCCTGACGCTTCCCCGGGATTTCTGAATTCAGAAACATTTGGCGTTGTTAAACCAAAATCAGAATCCATGTCTCCTGTAGGACGTTTATTGAAATATAGTTTTTCTTTCTCTTCGGCTGATAAACCACTTGGTCCACTTGCTGTTTCCTGTTTGGGTTGTTATTTTTGTTGTTCTGTTTGGACAGACTTTACCAGCTTTTCCACAGCTGAATGTTGGTTCACAATCTGAGATATCATTGTCGGCGGGGCTTGCGCAGGAATTTTGATGGCATACTCATATGGATTAAACCCTAGCATTCTAGGCTGTGTCCTGTCGGCTGGTAATTTAATGTTTATGATGGTAGCTCGTTGGGAAATATTCCTACCTCTTGCAAATAGTTTGATGTGATTGGACTTATTATTAACTGTATTTTTTTAACAACTTTCCTTGTTCTCATTTTGTTATAATACATGTCCTAAATTTAATGTATTCCAGTCAATATATATTTGGGCAGCCACAAAATACCAAGAGGGTTCAGAATAGTATAAACGGAGCTAATGACGTTGCGTTATTTGCCAAAAACCTAGCAACTGCTAATCAGATATCAATAGGTGTAATTTCATCCCAGGTTGTTCAAAACACAAATGGTATTGTATTCAGTTCCAATTTAGCTGTTGGTAATTCTAACTACATGTATCCAAAGACTGAATTTTCATCAAATCTTACAGTTGCCAATAGCAATTACATGTATCAGGGGAAGTGGGAAGACGTACAGTCTCTGCAAATTATTGAAACAATACGAGATTTATGGATTTAATGGCAAACAAGATATGAGAGTTATAGTAATTTCCCCGACACATGATGCTAACCCTGTATTTAATTGCTTGAAAATTGATCCAAATGATATCATTTCAGAATATTCAGACTCCAAACTTTTAGAAGTGATTGAAAACATCAAACTTGAAAAGGAAAATACAGAAGAATGCAGAAGGCAGATGATTGTTTATTCCAAGTTTATGAAAGGCAACATAGACGGATTATCATATGAAGAAATCGATTTCCTTGAGAGAACTGGATACCAACGACCTACATGCAAGTACCCAAACGGTTGTGTGGTATATCTCATATTGGACGACCTTGTTGGCAGTAGTGCGTTTAAATCTGTTGGTAAATCAGCCTTGACTAATTTGGTTCTCAAGAACAGACATTTGGGTATAAACATAATGATATGCACACAGAATCTCAAAGCAATCCCTAAGTCTATTCGAACCAATACAAGTCTTTTTGTGCTATTCAAGTTTGCCAGCACTAAGATCTTGGAGGATTTATACGAAGAAGTAAGTAGTTCGATCACTCTACAGAAGTTTGAAGCACTCTATCTGCACGCAACGGGAAACGAACATGATGCACTTGTGATGGATTTTACACAAGACAAAAGCCAAAGGTTCAAAAAGAATTTCGACATCATTCTCAGCTTACAGTAAAATTATTTTTCTGAATTATTGTTAAACAATGGCGGCTATCACAAATGAATATAGACAGACCAATGATTACAAGTATCTGAAAGCAGCAGTATTGGACTTGTCACCCGGACTGCCGGAATATTTAGTGGATTCGTGCATTTCCCTACATATTGCTAAACCACTCATGTATAGGGACAAAAAACTTATACGGAAAGATATGAATAAGCAGAAAAAATCGGTTTCAAACGAGGTCTTGGAAGGTTTGGTCACTGTAGAAAATGAAAAATATACAGTAATATAAATGGCTTGGCAGAGAGTAACGTTATTTAGCTCATACAATGCATCAACACAGAACTACCAATTAAAACTAAATTGCGACCTGCCATACAATGAAAAGGGATACCAGCTGGCTGTTGAATCATTTACAACTGCAAGTAAACTAGGGCCATTCTGCATGAGCGCAAATGGCATATTCGCTCAAACCTCCTTTGATAATTCAGTGAATGGAGAGAGAACAAATCTGCTTTTAGGAGGGGAAACCCACAGTATTGTTAAGACAATTACAAGCAATACAGTAGGTCACAAGCTAATCCCGTCTCTGAAAAATCAACAATTAAATATAACAGTATACGATGCCGCTGGAAATCTGTATGTTGGATTCCCAAATTTCATTCTATCAGTTATTATCTACGAAATTATATAATGGCGCCCATTGTTGTCAAAACTCAATTAATATACATCAGCTCACAATACAGAACATCTGGGACACCAGATAACTTCACAACAAGTCTACCTGCAGGGATCTTACATAACGAATTCGGTGGTCGTACTAAAATAACCGTTACGGATTTAATAATCAATAGATGTTTCTATAGTATTAGGGCGAGTAACAATGACTTCAGTGTTGTTAATAATGGGACAAAGACATCCGTTAGAATCCCTGTTGGAAACTACGACCTGGATCAATGGTTAGCAACACTGAACACTTTACTACCAGGCTGGACCATAAACCACAATGAAATAAACGGATTATGCACTTTTAACACACCTGGTCCAAATTATGGGTTTGAATTCAAAGATAAAAGTTCATATTTATTTGGGTTCCTCCCACATGATAAGCCAAGTGGATCACAGTTTGTTAGCAGCTTCCCATTGCGTTTGAACTTAGAAAGTTTCCTGACAATTCATCATAACCTCCCAAAGGTAACTAACTCGGCTGTGAATAATTTCCGTCAAACCAATGCACAGGAATCAGATGTATTAATAAGGGTCCCTGTTAACGTCCCTAGTTTTGCCAACATCATTTATCAAAATGTGAATGACGATTTTAGCTTCTACACCAGCGCGTCTCACGTGTCAGAACTGGAATTATCAATCAAGGACGAACACAAAGACGAGATAGGACCTTTTCCCTACGACTGGAGCATTACTTTGAGGATAGATTATGAATCCAAAAACGATCCTTTAGAATCGATTTTATCAATTTTGAAAAACCTAAACGATAAAATTACCTTACTTGCACTGAAATAAATATCCAGGGCTATTATATAATATGGGCCTTTTTGATTCAATCAAATCTGGAGTTGGACGCGCCATTGGTTCCTTTGGTTCTGCAGTGAGAAGGGTAGCCGATTTTGGGGGGAATATCGTACGGAAGGTGGGACAGTTCTCTATACCGGTGTCTAACGCCGCAGCGGGGATAGCGGACATGTTGGGACAAGGAGGCGTGGCAGATGGGATCAGAAGTGTAGGGTCTGCGTTAAATGGCTTTTCACCGGAAGCTGAGAAAATACTATCCAAAGCGAGCGGAATCGGGAGAGTTGCGCAGGGCATAGGCAAAGTCATGTTATAGCGGCGTTCCGCTAACCAACTTCCTCATCCTGCGCGGAGAGTAGAAAGGTGTAACAAAGTGTAATGAATCGTATTTTGTCGTATTTTGTCGTATTTTCTCGTATTTTTTCTTATCTATTCGCGGGACACACGTCAGCTCTCGAATCTATAAGGCGAATCGCGTCAGCTCCCGAATCTTAGGCGAATTGTTGGTACTGCATGATCATTTGAGAGAAAGACGACAGAACGCCCACAAAAACAAATAGCCCGGGCCATCGCTAGACAGTCGCGGAATTTACCTACCCTTCTTTTGCATTTTTCGAAATTTTCTATATACTCGGGAAAGATGCCGTCGTGCGAGATAACCAAATAGTTAGCGCCACGTATGCCCGAACCCTCAACGAACGCAAAATTAACCAGTTTCTGTTTACACGTGCATTTGCGCTCGCAGTTTGCGTTCGGTCAGGTTGGTCGTGTACTTCTGGATAGCCTCGTGATTTTTGAATTTTGGGTGACAGACGAGCTATTTTCGGGCCTCGAACCGTGCTGTGAAGCAAGCGACTTCAAGGCTCCGCAGCGACCCGTCGATCGAGATTGCTGGGTGAGATCTGGCAGCTGATCATCAACATCTGCTCGGCCAATGCCTTCTTGCTTGCTGCTCTAGAAAATTCGAATCTGCAGAAATTGACGAACTGAACTGGAGCTAGCGTAGCCGATATATCTCACAGCTCGGAAGCCAAACGAACTTAACGAACCACTAACCTTAACCTTTAACCCGTAACTAGGGGGGGGGGGGGGGGGGAGTTATGGTTATCGCGAAAATGGTTAACTGGGCGAGATAACTGACGCGAAAAGTGTCGTGTAAACGCTTCGTAGTTAGTTAACTGTACATCTTAACCGTAACTGGCCGAGATAACCTGCTCGTGTAAACGCCCTCTTAGGGGTACAACAGTCCTGGGGTACAACTCCTCTAGTCTGGGTACAAATCAGAGGGGTACAAATTAATATGCCTGCTCGCGGAGCCTCGATGTCTCCTGTTGTTGACCCACCCTTTTAGACTTCTGATGTCACGCCGAGTTGGCGCTGTGCTTCATTTCTTTCTGCCGTCCTTTTTCTCGTCTGATTCTGGCTGAATTGATTAATTAGTTCGATTACAAGTGTCGCGATGAAAAAACTCAATATCGCGAAGAAGGCTAATGCTCTGTCGGCTCTTCTTGGATTCGATAGCAAAACCGAGGATGTCTTCCTGCATTTTCGAGCAAGGAGGCTCCGGATTATCTCGAGATTCATGCGGTGGATAGTTTTTAGAGGGTTAGCTCGCTGTCTGTGCTAGCTTCTTGTCCTAGAAGCTGTGTTGTCACGGTTCTCTCGAGAAAGTGAAAGGGGATTGGAAAGGCCGCATCGTGTTCCCTCCCGCATTATTTTGCAGGATTTTTCTTTCAGTCCTGCCGTCATGCCTTTTGTCGCCAGAGCTGCTCATATGCATGTGCCCCTAGACTTCGCTCGCTGCCAGCGGAGACTTTTTTCTGGAGCGGCTCTCCTTACCGCTATCTTCGAGATTGTAACCTCGTCTTATTTCTTGCCCTAGGCTGTGAAAGCGCAATGACCTCGATTGCGCGACTTGTGTCCTATTCCTTCCACTTGCAGCTTGAACATTGCGCCCCTTCTAGATGGGGGACCGAATCGAAGCGAAAAGAACTCTCATCGGCGTGGTTAAACGTCACCAGTTTTGCCACCTGCGGATTTTCAGCCCGGACAGCCTGCCTCGGATTTCCCCTAGCTCCTACGATACTTAATTACCGAGATACTCATCACTGGGTTGCGCTGCCAGCCGTCCTCTCCTCTCTTCGCCCCGAGGACCGCATCCGTATTCATAGGTGTTCATTATGCCTTCCGTACCAATGTCTAACGCTCGCCTTTTTCCCCCTTGCCCCTGCAGACCTTTTTACTGTCTGCTAATGCTATCCTACCTACTGAAATCTGGAGCAGGAATCTTTTGCACCTTCAACATGGCTATATTCTCTTTGTACCTCGTACCTGTTCTGCTTGTCCCCTATGCCGATTCACACCCTAAAAAAAACAGAACTGCTTCTGGTAAGTGGAAGCTGCAGTGGATAATAGTACAGGTACTTGATGGGTAGTTGGACGAATGGTCAAAACTTTGTGTGGTACCCATAGGCTGTCGAGACAACTAGCTTTCTGGCAATGCTGAAATTTGGGGGGCTTTGCCTTCTGGTTAGAACTAGCCAGGTAGAATCATTCGCTTGGAAGAAGAAGAAAACGAAAGAAAAGCATTGGTATGGGGTCATGTGCTCTTGTGGTATTGCTACTCCAGCATTCTGTAGGTCTGTACGGCTCCAGCTACCCTTGCACTGGTGCTCTGATCTGCCTGAGTATTCGTCAGATATTAAGTGTAATCTTGCTGGTCTGGTCTGTTCAAATGTCCTTGAAATGTGAAATTGGTAGCGAAGTTATGCTATACTTTGTATTCCAATGCTTGAGCATTGCAGAGATGCTCTAGACTGGGTTGCGTTCATTCCACCATTATGCTTGACTGATGCTCTGCATCTCCTTGTCCAAATGCTCTGCACCTCCTTGTGGATGTTTCACCTGCGCTCCAATCACATGCACCTGGTAAACGTTTCATCATTAACCAATTGTGCCTCACTTCCCCCCACCTGACAGCTTGTTAGGAGTAATCCGAGCGCTTCTTTTCCTCGCTTGCGGCTATGGCTTTGTATCAGTGTAAGTTATCGGGCTGTTTTTGCGCTCTGTATCTCTAATTCCTGGATGTGTGGTACCGGGTCATGACTGTTTGCAAGATTCTTCGTGATGCCTGTGTGAAGTGATCAGGTGTTGAGTTAGGGCCTGCAGCCAATCATTCAATCTCATCTTCAGGACTCCCTATAGCAATCCAGCAGATCATTTGGGAATTGAGGTCGACGGTCATCAAGGTCATACCTTGATTTTTTCAGGTACAGTTTACGACAGTTTTCCGAGAAATCTCGGTATCTCAGGCCTAATCTGAGGTATGAACTACAAACAATGACCTGTTTCGAAAAATCATTTCCCAAATGATCTGCTGATTTGCTTTAAACCCTACTACCTCTCCGGGGTGGCCTAGCTTTGTAAGTATGGGCTGTACAGCTGCAGTACTTGATGTACTGAGCTTATACCGGCTAATTTGATGTACCTGTAACTTGATGTACCGGCTAATTCCACCCCAGGGGATTGGGTGTGTGTGTGTGCTTGGGTGGGTGGGGTGAAGAGGTCAGGGTGTGGGAGGTGAACGACTTCAAATATGGCGAGGTACATGGCCCACATTCAACCCCAGGTAACATGTCCATGCTTGTAGGACAAAATTGTGCATTCTGGTGGATTCGGGGGGGGGGGGGGGGGGGGGGGGGGGGGACTGATGGTTTCTTTGTCCACTTCATGTCTTTCCATCTGCCTATTGTCTTCTCATGTCTGTCCATCCTCTAATTGTCTTGTCATGTCTGTCCATCAGGGTACTACATTTTGTCATGTTGCGCTTTTGATGCAGCTGCCTCCTTTGGGGTTTCGCTTTTGACTCAACTGGACACGCAAATCTGCGCGCTGTCCCCAGAGGGGGGGTTAAAATGTGCGTTAATCGTGCAGTTGGGCTCCTAAACCTTGCGCCCTAGCGTGCAATAGAGCGCGTCATGTAGTACCCTGCTGTCCATCTGCTAGTTGTCTGTCTACATCTGTCCATCCACTAACTGTCTGTCCCGTTCATGCCTGCAGTCCTGCTGCGGTGATACCAGTCTTTGCCAATTGGACTGAAGTCTCACTCACAGTCATTCTTAACGTCTCCTACCAGGTGAGCAGTTTTTGTTTTTGAATTTTTTGAAAGGAATTGAACCAGTGTCCTTATGTAGCAACGTCTCTTACCAGGTGAGCAGTTTTGTGTATCACGTTTAACAGTTATGATGACGCCTGGTGGGACGTGGTATTAAGGGGACCCGTCGTACGCGGGCAGATAATGGTCTACCACCTCAACTGGACAAGCTACCATCGCGGTTGAAGACGACCTTTTCACGTTTAACAGTTATGATGACATCCTGAAAAAGTTAAGCACTCGGAACCAGGGCTTGGGTTAACCTCCGACATGCACGAACATGCACGAACATGCGGGAACTACCTCCTGGCCGGCATGTTCGTGCATGTTCGTGCATGTTGGAGGTTAACCCAAGCCCTGGTTCCGAATGCTTCGCGTTTCGCAAGATGTCATCATAACTATTAAATGTGATAAGGGAATTGAACCAGCGTCCTTACGTAGCACCATGGTGCTCCTAGCAGCCTTTGGAATGCTACTTTGCGCCCAAAAGCAACTCCACAAGGCTCTATCATGGTACCTTCAATACACCAAGGTGTGTAATTTAGCACCAGTAGCTCCGCGAAGAACACCTACCTAGTGAGCGGCTGTCAGGTCTTTATGTCTCTCACCAAACTGAACTGCTAGCCTTGTGTTGTTTGTATGTGTGTCCGGCTACCTTAAGGCACTACCCTAGGGAGTGAGGGGGGTGTGGGTACAGGGGGGGTGCTCTACCCTGCTTGCCGCCCCACCTTCCACCAACCCTTCAGCACACTGCCTGCACTTAGTCTGCCCTTCTAACCAGCGTCCAATTTGAATCGCAGATGACTTTAAAGTATGCTGTATTCGTGCGCCTCTGCCAAATGGTCGGAAGGAATGCCCTGATGACCTCCCTTGGATTCTCTGTCACTATTTCTACGGACTTCTGCGTCATTCTTTTGTGCGCTGCTCTGGACTTCTACCACCGTCGCGCCTTCATCCAAAGCCACAGCTACACCTGGTCTGCTTCTGTAGCAGTGCCCACCCTTCAGCCACCTGCTGCTCCCAACGTCGGCTCATCCCAGGTTCTGTCTGCTGCCGCAGCAGTGCCTAAGGCCAGGCTCCTTACAGTGCCCATGGAGCTTGAGGTGGCTTCGGCAGACCTTCTGTCTCCTCCCGTATCTGTGCCACAGGCCGAGGTCCCTAAAGGGAAGAAAGCAGCTGTCCAGGAGCAGCACGCAGGTGTTATGCCTGACCAAGATGCCGCTGACAGAGGAGAAGCCGTGCCCGTGACTGAAGATGCCGCTGACTCAGGAAATGCCCTGCCCGTGACTGAAGATGCCGTTGACTAAGGAAATGCCCTGCCCGTAACTGAAGATGCCGCTGACTTTGGAAATGCCCTGCCCGTGACTGAAGATGCCGCTGACTTTGGAAATGCCCTGCCCGTGACTGAAGATGCCGCTGACTCAGGAAATGCCCTGCCCGTGACTGAAGATGCCGCTGACTCAGGAAATGCCCTGCCCGTGACTGAAGATGCCGCTGACTTAGGAAATGCCCTGCCCGTGACTGAAGATGCCGCTGACTTGGGAAATGCCCTGCCCGTGACTGAAGATGCCGCTGACATAGTTGCCCTGCCCGTGACCAAGCCAGCCCCCAAGTGGGCTGCTGCCCTCATCCCTATGACCAAGGTTGAGCTGAGCAAGCTGCCCCCTTGGGAGTCCCTAGGGGACAGGCTTGTAACCCTGATGCATGAAGGGGACGATACAGATGAGGAGGAGTATCTGTGGAGCCTGATGCATGGGCCCAGGGATGACTCGTCATTCACAACTTCCTTCACTACATCTCGGCTTTCAACCTACTCCAACCTCTCTTGGTCTGACACAGAAGAGGAGGTAAGCAATGGCATGAGCTGCAAGGAAGCATGCCTTGCAAGGGCACTGCATATAATCGCTGTGTCTGATGAGACAGCTGAGTGGTAAGGATTGCGTATCGGGTGGTAAGTCCTGCACCACGTGGTAAGGTAGCTCGTCCTATACCACTTGGTAAGGTAGCTCGTCCTACACCACGCGGTAAGGTAGCTCGTCCTAACCTACTCTTTATTCAATACGTACTCATGTGAGGGTCTAGGCATTCGTTTCATTTTAGCCAACACTCTCTCCAAATTTAGTTATTTTTGGCCATCACTTTTCTCCGCCAGTTTAGTTATTTTTAGCCAACACTCTCTGCCAATTTTCCGCGTCGCTTGCGACGCTGCCTAGGACTTGTTGATTTATTTGCAATCAATAAAATTACCCGACATACTCATGTAAGGGTCTTACTTATTCTACATCCTGTTAGACCCCGACAAATACAGAAACACCACACTTCTGGAGGGAAGTACAAGCACTACATCTTGGTGATGTTGGTCTGATTGGAAGCAACATCGCCAAGATGTAGACATCAACATAAGCAAGCAATGTGATCCAGTGTTACTTTCGGGGGATGCTCACAGCAGCTTCCCGCCAACTCCATTAGCCAGCCACTAGGTCACTCCCAAAGCATGCAGCTGCATTGGAATACCTATCATGTCAGCTTTCAGACGCACTAGCTAGCTTCAGTTTTGGCTAATTGACGGTGAAAAGGAGCTGCCTAGAAGCTGCTACCCATAGCCAAAAAAAGAAGCAGCAACGTGATGGCCATCATCGTGTGGTTTTGGGGGGGGGTAGATATTGGTCTCAATGTTGGATATAAGGTCCAGCTGAAGAATGCATTGTGACGTGTTTCTTGGTGGTGATCTTTAGGGATTTAGGGGTTGGTGTTTGCGGTGGCAGGCGCATATTGGTCTGTTGGTCGGGGTGCTGTGGATGTTGTGAATTTAATTTTTGGGGGTGGTGTGCGTGTGCCATCATCATCAGTGCCTTCACCTCTCTTTCGCCATCATCGAATGTCTGGGTGAGGGTGGAGGGAGGGGTATGGTTACCGAGTAACGGTACCGATCGGAGGTCAGTTCCGGGGCACGTTGCACTCCGACCTTGGAGAGTCATGTAACTTCCGGACGGCACTGGTGTGGCGATAAGAGTAATCGCCTACCATCGTCCTTCCCGTTCTTGTGGCAGGATGTATGTCTGCACAGTTTGTACAATCGGATGTCAACCTTTTCCCGATCGAGTCGAGTGCAGCCCGAGCTGCAGAGCTGAGCTGTCACATACCAGCCCTTAATGAAGGCTTGACTTTGGTACAGCACCCGTTTAGGGTTTGGGACCACACACATGTGAGTCTCAGTCATGAACCATGAGTGCTGCCCGTGTTTGTTATCTCTAAATATCAGTGCAAGTATGTTCCACTCTAGGGTCAATGCTTTCGATGTTGGACATCTCTAGCCAAATGTATTAGGAACGGCAAATCGGCAATCATATGATATCATGCCATCATACGATACCATATGATGCCGGCAGTCTGACTAGGCTAAGTGACCATTTATATACAATATCATATGATGCAATTTGTACGATATCCTACTTGCATTTGGTCGAAATCATGATATGCTGGTCCCTACAAATGAATGTCCCTATCCTGTGGCTGCCCTGCATAAAGAGGATGAGGGACTTGCCCAAGCGACTTACAAGGTGGTGATGGTATTCATAGCTTTGCTCTATCCAGCACTTACCAGGGTACTGCATTTGGTCATTTGGGGTTGCTTCAAAAGCGCAACTGCCTCCTATTGGGTTGCGCTTTTGACTCAACTGAAAATGAAAATCTGTGCGCTGCGCAAAAGGATTAAAAATCTGCCTCAGTTGCGCAGTAGGGCTCCAAAACCTTGCGCACTAGCGTGCGTAATGTAGTGCCCTGGTACTAATTATTGGTTACTGAATTTCGGTTGGGTTGGAGACTGAATTTAGGTACTGCCCTTGTCCTGGAACTAGGCTGCTACTGGTACTTGGCTTAGGTCTGGCTGGACGATTCCTCTAAAGCGATCATTCAGGGTAAGACAAACCGACTGTCAGTTTGGATTTGCCTGTAGATTTTGATTGGTGCATGGTCTGTCAGCCTTCAGCCTGCTCACCGTCTGCAGGCAGAGGAAAGATGGGCAGTATAAACACTGCTTTTGATACTCCACACCAGGGTTGTCAAGGACAGTGCTTCCTGCGTCGCAGACACAAAGTCAAAGGGTCCATTGCGCCGCACTTCCTGCGTCGCAGACGCTTACTCAAAGGGTCCATTGCGCCGCAGATCCAGTGGGTTGGTTGTGTCGCAGACACAGATTTTGGAAGGTCCCTTGCATCTTGGGAGGGTTTGGGTGCTTTGCAGGTAACTGGTTGCGTCTCAAGAAGCAGATTTTGAAACAGGTTGTGTCTCGAAAAGCAGATCTGGGGATCCCCCTGAACCAGCCTGCTCCACATTCCTGAGCACAAAATGCCATCCTGTAGATTCAAACAGTTTAGAGATAGACACTTCAGAGATTCAAACAGGTAAGAGATGTTCAGGTCTGACTGACGATTTGTCCTTCCCTGCCAATGCGACATTGGTAGTATACTCAGTTTGACAACATAACATCACACTCCCAGTGGTAGAATGCCACCTGTAGTCTACGTGAATGTGGACAGTTGAAATGCCGCTATGTCATGGTAATAGTAATCTGGCAATTTCTGAGTATAGTGAACCTTAGGAAACTTGGTGATAACCAAGGAGTTGGTATTAAATATATTTCTGATGCGTCTTGGATGATGTCAGAGGATAGAAGCTATAGTTCCACATACGCTGACTTCTTCAATATTATGTGTGACATTAAATGCATAGCAAGACAACGTCTTTGAGCTCGCAATTTGAATGTTGAATCAGATAGGAGTGTCTCTTGTTCTGGTAGGATTTGTAGGTGCTGTGATATGGTGGTTGATGGTACAAGAGTGGTAGAAGATGAAATGCGTTTCGCGCTCGAATGTTCTTTATGTAGGATAAATAAATCTTTATTGAAAACCCGAAAATTGAACCTGCATTAGTTGGTAAAGACTCCAGCATGAAGCTGGTCATGAATCTTGATTCCTTTGAAAGATGGAAATGCCTTGTACATTTTATTTGCTTTAAATGCGAATCATACAATTATTTATCATCCATGTGGGATGATTTAAAAATTATTGTATAATTAGATTATCAATGTAGCACGTACTTAGGGCCCCCGCATTTAAACCAATGTTTGGGGGTCAGTTCATCAATGCTAGTTGTTTAGCCCTTCCTGTCACGGTTGGGCAAGTCCCTTAAGCCTATTTGGCCTACCCCTGTCACGTTGGATTGTAAAACTACGAGGCTATTAATGACTACCGAATACCAGTACAGTAAGAGCCTGTCAAGCTCCGTCTATAAAGAAAGACTCTCGTGGAGGGAGAGTTGCGTCGCTTCTTTAATGTTCGATTAGATGGCCGTCAGAAATGAAGGTGTCCTTTTTGTAGGAGGGAGATTGGAATCTTCTTAAGGCCGTTTGGCTTTCTACCGGTGGGGATCTCCTGTCAAGAGGTCCTCAACCGAACTACCGGTAACTGCCGAATACAATTACCTCCTGTCACAGAGGGACATGCTGCCATCACCGAAGGTGGGTTAGCTACCTGACAGTTAAAAGCTGTGCAGTATAGAGTTTCACCCGCTCATCGTACTCGGTTTCTTGTCACAGAGGCCCGGGGTAGCTGCATGATAGGTAGCGGCATCCCAGACTCGGAGAGGGCCACGTGTCTGGTTGTAGAGTCTTATAAGTCTTGTCATAATGATAGACGTGCACTTAGGGCGCGGGCTGGAAGAGCCTGTGAGCATTATCGTAAGGCAATGGTTATCCGTATAGGGCGCGGGCTGTAAGATCCTATAAACATGGAAATGTCTACAATATTACAGAAAGTGGTACCGTAATAACAGACTATTGATTCCCCTTCTTTTTTAAAGTGCATTTCGCTCGGGAGAAGGCAAAACATTCAAATACCAAACTGCGGGCCTGGGATTTTGAAAACATCTACCCGGTGGACCCAAATCAGAACAGCAGTTCGCCCGCAAAAATCTGAAATCAAGCTGCCCCAGTGAATAGCAGCTGGGTCAACTGAGTGTACCGGTATGAAAGTGAAAACAAAGCATATCTACCCCCAGTTACCTTTATTGGGGGTAGGGGGGAGTAGTTCAGTTTTTGTTCCAAAAGTGTAGGATTTAGGGTCCAGGGTTTAGGGTTTTAGCGCAATGAGGCAACAGCTATGCAACCCACCCTATATATCCACAGTCATGCACACACGAACAAGCAGCCACATCCATGCCCCCCCACCCCCCACCCACCCACCCACCCACACCCACACACCTACACCCCATGCACCCCACCCATAAAGCCACTTGAAGTCGCGGTGAAACTTTTTGACACGTCGGACGCAGACTTGAATAAGGGTATGTCCATTGCCAGCTGTCACTCTGCCAGGGCTTCAACAAGCAGCAACTGTCCTGCGATTTGTCGCATGGTTCCACCGGCCGCGGCCGTCCTGCATCGTATGAGTTCAAACTGTGAAATCCGTAATTTCCTCAGAGAAGCGCGCCATCCAGTCTTTCCTTACATTGACCTATTGCATCGCTCTGCGTCCTCTTGAGCGTCTTCTGTTTCTGCCACATTTTTCGCGCGCATGCTTGATGTCCACCTCCCTCTGAATAAGCCCCGTCCACTCGAGCGTAACGACTGTGCTCCCCACTTGAGCATTTTATCGCATCTCCTTGGCCAGACCCCCTCCTCTTCGAACCCGCTAGCCTGACCCGACTGACCGGTCATCTTCACCCCTACTGTCAAGAAGCTGAGAAGCAGCCTTCCAGCCTTCACTGCTGGTTCTCCTGCATTAGTTCACCGCTTCATCACTGCTACTTCTCCTGCTGCATCACTCCTGCTTCTCCTGCAGTGGTCCGAGGCTGGCCTGAAAAGATATTAGTGTCCCCTTTGATGGGCGAATCAATACATATTTGAACTCCTGTGCAGACCTACACCATCAACCCATGAACAAGGTCCGTGCTGTCATATCTTTAACCTACAGTGCTACAGCTCCCCAGTAAGCGAGCCCAAGGACGGAGGCTGGTCACGGAAGGCCAAAGAGGGAAGCTGCTCTGCATAAGGAGGGCGGCATAGTTTTTCTTTACAGCA
The DNA here is from genome assembly GCA_013435795.1 of Chlamydomonas sp. ICE-L. NCBI lineage: Eukaryota > Viridiplantae > Chlorophyta > Chlorophyceae > Chlamydomonadales > Chlamydomonadaceae > Chlamydomonas > Chlamydomonas sp. ICE-L. The sequence goes on along the minus strand of JACBWV010000610.1, from coordinate 125,107,838 downwards.
ACGAGCTGCAGCTTCTAGGCAGCTCTCTGAGCCAGCCACTAGGCTAAGCCCCAAGATTTGAACAGTTCTGGGCAGTGGATCCTTCAGCTTCCTGGCACACTAGCTTGCGTCAGCTTTGACTGAATAGCCAGTCAGGAGAGCTGCCTAGAAGCTGCTGCTTACAGCTGAACAGAAAAACCCTGGAGGGGCGGTGTTGCCACATCATGCCATGCACTACAAATTTCTGGCTGGATCCATGTAATCAAGTTCAAGCTCCATTTAGCCACTTCCTTACAGCAGCTTGATCGAACTCAGCGTAGAGGAGAAGTTTTGTGATGAGGAAGCTACCACCTGTAGCATGGCTCGCCTGCTTAGTCAGTGAGTTACACTATTTCTGTACCACTGTTTCTATTTTTGGCCGCACTCTTTCTGTGCCACTGTTTCTTACACTATTTCTGCACCACTGTTCTGTTTTTGGCTACATTTTTCTGTTTTTGGCTACGCTACTTCTGTGTCACTGTTCCTTACACTATTTCTGTAGTCTGCAAAACTGTTTCTATTTTTGGCTACGCTATTTCTGTGCCACCATTTCTGTGCCACCCCAAAAAAGGCATCAGACATGTGTGTGCATGTAATAAATGCATTCTTGGGCTCACTTGCGATGCTGTAGTGCTGTAGTGCTGCAAGGGGGCAGGGGCAATGGTCACTGCAGCACAAACTCAGCTGAGCTGTAATACGCATACACTAGCAATGCTGCAGTGCTGCAAGGGCCTATCCTCGTAGCAGGACATGACTCTCCTCCAGACACTCCTCCCATGCGGCAGAGACCTCAAAGGCCTCCACTGACTGGCAACAGCTCACCACCGACACCACCACCGACACCACCAGCAGCACCACCACCACCACCACCACCACCACCACCGTGACACAATGAGTCAACCTGTTGATGCAGGCATTGCTGCAAGAGCCTATCCTCGTAGCAGGGCAGGACTCTCCTCCAGGCACTCCTCCCATGCAGCAGAGACCTCCGAGGTCTCCACTGACTGGAGACAGCCCACCACCACCTCCACCACTAACACCACCACCGTGACAAAATGAGCCAACCTGTTGATGCATGCACTGCTGCAAGGGGCTATCCTTGTAGCAGGACAGGACTCTCCTCCAGGCACTTCACCCATCACTGTTTCTTTTTATGCAATGCATCGCAAATTGAGCGACTCGGTGCTACCCCAGTGCGTCCCGCTGCCCCTGTCAGAGTGGTGAACTACAGGCACACTAGATCTAGATGCCGATACAGCATCAGTGTGCCTGTAGTTCACCACTCTGACAGCCCCCCGAACCCACCAGAGAGCCAAGTGCAGAGCCAGGCCGCCCGGGGAGGTCGGGGGGGCATTTATGACTAGTTTAGCCAGACCCATGCAGCGATAAGGTGGCGAGGCGTAGTCTGAAAAACAGAGCCTCCCATGCACAGGACTGTAACCAGCATGCAGTACTCCAGCGGTACAAAAAAATGCACATAATTGAAACAATGGTTCAACCTGCCCATGCATGCAGTACTCCAGCAGTACAACAAAATGCACATAAGTGAAACAATGATCCAACCTGCGCATGCATGCAGTACTCCAGCAGTACAACAAAATGCACGGAACTGAAACAATGATCCTGCCTGCTCATGCATGCTGTCCTCCGGCAGTACAACAAAATGCACAGAACTGAAGCAATCATTCAACCTGCTCATGCATTTATAATTGTAGACTTAAATTATCACTGCAGCACGAACTCAGGGCCCCCATCCGTATAAAGATTGTTTGGGGCTCATTTCATCAATCCTTTTTATTTTTAGCCCTTCCTGTCCCGGTTGGGCAAGTGCCTTTAGTCAATCTGGCCTACCCCTGGACTGTAACACACATACGCTTACATGCATGCAGTACTGCAAGGGGCCCTCCTAGTAGCAGGACAGGACCCTTTTTCGAGCCCTCCTGCCTTGCGTACAAGACCTCCAAAGCCTCCACCACCAGAAGGCAGCCCAGCACCAGCAGCACCACCAGCACCACCACCGACACCAGCACCACCCCCCTTGCGTCTGAGACCTCCACGGACTCCACCACCACGAGGCAGCCCACCACCACTACCTCCACCACTACCACCGCCATTAACCCCCTCGCGTCAGAGGCCTCCAAGGCCTCCACCACCAGCTGAAAGCTCACCACCACTACCACTACCACCACCACTACCACCACTACCACCACCTCTACCACAACCACCACCACTACCACCGCCATCACCCCCCTCGCGCCAGAGGCCTCCAAGGACTCCACCACCAGCTGAAATCTCACCACCACTACCGCCACCACTACAACCACTACCACCACTACCACCACCACTACCTCCACCGCCACCACTACCACCGCCACCACCACCACAATTAGCACCGCCACCACCCCCGCCATCTACCCGCCCCGATCCACCGCCACCTGACCAGAGTGGGGGCCCCCCTACTTCCAATATTGTTGCCCCACCTCCCAGCCAACCTCCACCCCCTCCCAGAGAACCTTTGCCCCAGATCGGCTCAATTAGTGCAACAGATGGTAAGATCACAGTAGAATGCTTGTAACACTTCAGTAGCTAGGGAACCATACACATGCAAAGACACACAACACACACACGCACACAAACAAACAAAAACGAACACAAACTAACACAAACAAATAAACTCACACACACACACACACACACACACACACAACTGCTGGTGAGATCACAGGATAATGGTCTTTACACTTCAGCAGCTAGGGCACCACACACATGCACACACATACACGCACACACAACAAACACACAAACAAACAAGCACACACGCACACACAATCACACAATCACACACGCACACACACACAACAGATGGTGAGATCACAGTAGGATGTTTGTTACACTTCAGTACCTAGGGCACCATACACATGCACAGACACACACACACACACACACACACACACAACTGCTGGTGAGATCACAGGATAATGGTATTTACACTTCAGCAGCTAGGGCACCACACACATGCACACACATGCACGCACACGCACACACAACACACACCCACAAACAAACAAGCACACACAAACGCACAATCACACACACACAACAGATGGTGAGATCACAGGATAATGGTGGTCACACTTCGGCAGCTAGGGCACCCCACACACACGCGTACACAAACACACAAACTCACGCACGTACACAAACACACAAACACGCACACACACGCACACACACAACACACACGTAAACAAACAAACACAAACAAACACAAACAAACAAACTCTCTCACACACACACACAACTGCTGGTCAGATCCAAAGATAATGGTCGATACACATCAGCAGCTGGGGCACCACACACATGCACACGCACACACACACGCGCGTACACAAACACACACACACACACACACGTACACAAACACACAAACACGCATGCACACACATGCACGCACACGCACACACAATCACACACGCACACACACACAACAGATGGTGAGATCACAGTAGGATGTTTGTTACACTTCAGTAGCTAGGGCACCATACACATGCACAGACACACAACATACACACGCACACAAACAAACAAAAACAAACACAAACAAAGACACAAAAATAAACTCTCACACACACACACACACACACACACACACACACACACACAACTGCTGGTGAGATCACAGGATAATGGTATTTACACTTCAGCAGCTAGGGCACCACACACATGCACACACATGCACGCACACGCACACACAACACACACACACACAAAAAAACAAGCACACACAAACACACAATCACACACACACACAACAGATGGTGAGATCACAGGATAATGGTGGTTACACTTCGGCAGCTAGGGCACCCCACACACACGCGTACACAAACACACAAACTCATGCACGTACACAAACACACAAACTCACGCACACACGCACACACGTACACAAACAAACACAAACAAATACAAACAAACAAACTCTCTCACACACACACACAACTGCTGGTGAGATCCAAAGATAATGGTCGATACACATCAGCAGCTGGGGCACCACACACATGCACACGCACAAACACACGCGTACACACACACACACACACACACACACAAACATAAAGCGGTTACAAACACACAAACCACACAGTACCCTCCCCCCCCCCCCCCCCAACACACAAACACGCATTGCACACACAGGCACACAACATGCACACACCGCACAATAAAAAAAACAAAAA
>JACBWV010000610.1:125026233-125096077 GCA_013435795.1 Chlamydomonas sp. ICE-L | reverse complement strand
GATTGTTTGGGGCTCATTTCATCAATCCTTTTTATTTTTAGCCCTTCCTGTCCCGGTTGGGCAAGTGCCTTTAGTCAATCTGGCCTACCCCTGGACTGTAACACACATACGCTTACATGCATGCAGTACTGCAAGGGGCCCTCCTAGTAGCAGGACAGGACCCTTTTTCGAGCCCTCCTGCCTTGCGTACAAGACCTCCAAAGCCTCCACCACCAGAAGGCAGCCCAGCACCAGCAGCACCACCAGCACCACCACCGACACCAGCACCACCCCCCTTGCGTCTGAGACCTCCACGGACTCCACCACCACGAGGCAGCCCACCACCACTACCTCCACCACTACCACCGCCATTAACCCCCTCGCGTCAGAGGCCTCCAAGGCCTCCACCACCAGCTGAAAGCTCACCACCACTACCACTACCACCACCACTACCACCACTACCACCACCTCTACCACAACCACCACCACTACCACCGCCATCACCCCTCGCGCCCGATGCCTCCAAGGACTCCACCCCAGCTGACAATCTCACCACCACTACCGCCACCCACTAACCCACTTACCACCAACATACCCACACCACTACCTCCACCGCCACCACTACCACCTCCACCCACCACAATTAGCACCGCCCCACCCCCGCATCTAACCGCCCCGATCACCGCCCCCTGACCAGGTGGGGGGCCCCCCTACTTCCAATATGTTGCCCCACCTCCCAGCAACCTTCCACCCCCTCCCAGAGACACCTTTCCCCAGATTCGCTCAATTAGTGCAACAGATGGTAAGATCACAGTAGTATATATGCTTGTTGTAACACTTCAGTTAGCTAGGGAAACCCATAACACATTGCAAAGACCCCACCACCCACACGCCACACAAACAAACAAAAGGAAACACAAACTAACACAAACAATAAACTCACACCCACACACAACACACACACACCACGCAACTGCTGTTGAGATACAGGAAGGAATGGTTTTTACACTTTCAGCAGCTAGTGCACCACCACACTGCACACAATACACGCCACACAACAAACACAAAAACAACAAGCACACACGCACACACATCACACCACTCACACACGCACCACACACAACAGATGGTGAGATCACAGTATGATGTTTGTTCACTCAGTAAACCTAGGGCACCATAACATGCTACAGACACACACAACAACACACACAACCCACAACTGCTGGTGAGATCACAGGATAATGGTATTTACACTTCAGCAGCTAGGGCACCACACACATGCACACACATGCACGCACACGCACACACAACACACACCCACAAACAAACAAGCACACACAAACGCACAATCACACACACACAACAGATGGTGAGATCACAGGATCTAATGGTGGTCACAACTTCGGCAGCCTAGGGCCACCCCACACCACACGCGTTACACAAACACACAAAACATTCACGCACGTACACAAAACACACAAACACGCCACCCACCGCACACACACACACCCACGTAAACAAACAAAACAACAAACCCAACACAAACAACCTCTCCACAACACACACAACTGCTGGTTCCGATCCAAACGATAATGGTCGATACACACTCAGCAGCTGGGGCACCACACACATGCACACGCACCCACACACTGCGCGGACACAAACACACACACACCTAACACACCACGGACAACAAACACACCAAACACGCATGCACACACATTGCACGCTCTCTCCACACGCACCCACCTTCTCCCCATCACACACGCAACACACACACAAACAGAGGTGAAGCACCGGAGGATGTGGGGACCACGGCAGGAGCGAGGGTCACCAGACACAGGGCACAGACACACAACAACACACGCACACAAACAAAACAAAACAAACACAACAAACGACACAAAAAAGAAACTGCCACACACACCCAACCCCACACCACACCCACACACACCATACAACTGCTGGTGAGAGCAAAGGGAGAATGGGATGGAAACGGCAGCAGGCTAGGGCACCACACACAGGCACACCACCGGGGCACGCACACGCACACACCGACCACACACACCACACAAAAAAACAATGCACACACCAAAAACACCACAAGCACACACACACACAACAGAGGGGGAGAGCTACCGGGAGTACGGGGGGGGACACGGCGGCAGCGCGTGGCAACCCCACACACAGCTGGACACAACCACACAAACGCAGCTACGGGCCATCAAATCACCAAACAACGCACGCACACACGACACAGGACACAATAACCAACACAAACAAAGACCAAACAAACAAAACGCGCGCCACACACACACACAACGGGCGGGGAGAGCCATAAGTAGAAGGGTGCGCCTGACACAGGCAGCAGCGGGCGGCAAGCACAACTACGAGGCCATTCCGTCACTAAACACTATACACGCGGACACACCACACACACCATCACACACACACAAAACAACGAGACACCCGAGCGTGTGAGGTACCGTCAGAACACACAAGACCACACGACACGGATCCCCTATTATACACATGCAAACCCGTCATGGCACACCCAGGACACACCACAGGGCACGACCACACGCGCACATCTACATAACACTACACACAGCCCACTACCGCCCCACATCAAACAAACCACAAAACAAAACAAGCACACATTCAAACACACAAGCAGGCGACACACCAGACAACACACACACACACAATACAAAAACATAGACCAACAGCACCCACAGCACAAACAGCACAAGCACTGCTAACCAACACGACACACACACACACACAAAACGATAAAACACACAAACACCAAAACAAAATAGCGAACGACGCAACACACACACAAAACATCACACAAACAAGAAGTCAAAATTCTAAACACTAAAAAGCAACCAAAGCACTACACCACACACACAAGGCAGCACCACATCACTACTACAACACACACACACTACCAGCACATCAATCTACACACACACACACACTAGCAAACAAAACCAAACATACACAGAACCATACATACTAAGCACACAAACTACACCACAAGCACCAATGTCCAAAAACACAGCACACACACGAACACACACAAGCACACAAGCCCGCACACACACACACACTACACATCACCACACACACACAAACAACACAAAATCAAACAACAAACAACGAAGCTAACACACACACATCACACACACATCACCACATCACCCTATACACATCAAAACAAACAATAAGAGAAAAGAAACAAAACACAAATCAAACAGCGCACCACAGCGACACGAAGGACGCAACAGCACTAACCAACACACAGCTACACACACACATAACACAAACAAACCAATACACAAAGAGAAACAAGCACCCACACACCACACACAAGCACACACCACCGACACACACACCAGCACACAAACCATAAAACACAACGCAACACACAAAACAAGCACATCACACACACACAACACACAAAACTACACAAATGCTACGCACACAAACACACACACACACACACAACACAACACAACAGAAACACAAACAAACAATGACACTCAAACAAACAAGCACACACTAAACACACCACACACACACAGACACACAACAGTTACACACACAAAAACAAAACACACAAGCCACGCCACACACACACACAAACACAGACACAAGACCAACGACCAAAAACAAACACAAACAAGCAATACAGCCCACACCAAACACACACCCACACACACACACTACAAGCGGACACACCACATTCAAACACACACAACACACACACACAACACACACAATTGCAAACACACACACAAAAACAAAACAAAACAATACAATAACCCAAACAACAAGTCACACACAAACCACCCAAGCAACACAAACACACACACACAAACCCAACAGCATCACACTCAAACTACACAATCACACACACCCCACCACACACGATCACACATGACACAAACAAAAAAACAACAAACAACCACAAACTAAACAAACAGCACACAACAAACACACACACCCACAACACACACAACACCCCAAACAACCCACACACCCACACACACAAGGCCCCCACACCACACCACCAAAACACACACAGCCACCCACACACCTCCCCACACACCACACACACTACACAAACAAAGGGACAAACAAACCAACACCAAAGAAACAAGCCACACGACACACACACACAAACAAATACAAAGACTTAACTTTTTTTTTACAAACACAAACCAACCAGCACACACAAACCTAACACAATCACACACCACACACATCCAACAACAAACAAGCACACCCAAAACACAGTCACAACATTTCACACACACACTCACCACACAAAACAAACAAGCACACAACAAACACACAATCCGCAAACACCCCACTCAGCGGGAAGAGCGCAGGATAATGGTCGTTACACTTCAGCAGCTAGGGCACCTCACATATGCACACACACACGCACACATCATCACAAAACCACACACGCACGACACAACCACACACAAAACACCACACACATACAAACAAAGAAGCAACATACAAACAAGCACACACAAACACACAATCATGCACACACACACACACACAAACAAAAACAAACAAACACACACACACACAAACACACAATCACGCACACACACACACACACACACACACAAACAAAAACAAGCAAAAACTAAAAACAACGACAAACAAGAAATCCGCACACCACGCCCACCCAGAGCAGCACACACACACACACACACACAATACAAAAACAAACACCACACAAACAACAAAGCACACCACACACCCTACACCAACGCACCACACCACCACACAAACAAAAGCAAAACAACACACAAAAAACAAGGCACACACACACCACACAAATCACCACCCACAAACACACACACCACACACCACACACAAAACACACACACACACAAACAATCACACAATCACGCACACAAACACACCACCACACAAACAATAAACAAATACAAACACAAAACAAGACAAGCCACACACCACACACAACACGCACACAGCACTAAACACACACACACAAACAAAAACAAACAAAACAGATACAACCACAAACAACAAGCACCACACGCACACACAAGCACGCGCACACGCACTACAGGGCAAAAACACACACACACACACACACTACACACGACACACACACACCCACACACAACACGAACAAAAACAACAGAACTACAAAGAAACAAGCCAACTCAACACCCACCACACAAGCACATCCACACACACAACACACAAACAAAAAAAACAAACACTACACAGGCACCCACTACCACACACTATCACACAAAGGCACGCACACAAAACACACACCACAACATCAAAACCAAAACAAAAAGCAAACAAACAAAACAAACAATGCCACAAAAACACAAAACAAACACACAAGCACGCACACACACACACACACAAACACACACCACACCACACAGACAATAAAGAGAAACAAAAAAAACAAACAAACACAAAATCAAGCAAACAAAGACAGCACAAACACACACCACACAACACACAGCAACAAAACAAACCAGCGCATCACAAACACACAAACACACACCACACCACTACCACTACACACTTATCACCACAAACACACCAAGCATCTCACACAAACCTTCCCAGCACACACCACCCGACACACACACACACAAACAAAAAACAACACCCACAAGCAGTCATCCCACCACACACACACACCACACACATGACATATACAAGTCACACACAAAACACCACAAGCACGCAAACACATCGACAGAGGGGGGAGATGTCACAGGAATAGGGGGCGGGACCCTACGGCAGCAGGATGGGCGCCGCCACAGAGGCACCACACACACCCCTACCACGACAAACAGTAGCACGCACAGTACAGCAAACACACACCGAACACACACAAAACAACAAACAAAAGACGCACAGGTACAAACAAGTCACACACACAAACTACGACAAGCAGACACACACAGCACCACACCCAACACCACGAGAACACACACACACCTACACAGCAGCAAACAAAAACAAAACAACACCACACACACATCTAAAGCACTACAAGCAAGGCACACACACAACACACATCAGCACAAACAAAAACAAACAAACAAACAAAACAAACAAAACAAGCACTACACGCCCACACAAGCGACGCACACACACATCAAATACCACACACTACCACACCCACACCCACAAACTACAAAAAACCAACAACACAAACAATACACGCTCCACATCGGCACCCACACCACCAGGAGAACCACCCACACACACCACACCCCACACACACTAGCACACCATCAAACAACCACAAGCACACACAAACAAACAGACACACACACACCACACACAAAGCACACACAACAAACAAAACACCTCCCACGACACACACACTACCGACATCACACACATAGACACAAGCACGCGCATACAATACACACACACCACACCACACACAAACAAAAACAGATCAACAACACAAACAACAAGAGCATGCACCAAACAACCCATCACACACTACAACAGCACACACACACGACACAAACAAAACCAAACCAACAACCGAAAACACAAACAACAAGCACACACGCCCCACACTAAAGGACGCGCACACCACACACACCCATCAATCATCCAACACACACACACACCCACACACACACACCACAAAACACATCACACACAAACACGAACAAAAAAACAAAACCAAAACAAAAGGAAACAAGCTCACAGCACAACACACACACCTAGCTACACCACACACCACACATCACACGAAACAACAACCCAAACATAAGCAAAGAACAAGCAGTCAGCACCCCACACACAAAAGCACTAAGGCACTGCACACAAACACACCACACCTAGCATCCGACACACAAGACACAAAATCAAAAACTAAAAAAGCAAAATCAAAACACATAATCAAACCAGCACACACCAAATCACAAAACAAATACACAGCAAGGCACGCACGCACACACACACACACACACACCACAGACACAAAACAAATTAACAAAACAAGAAACCAACATCAAACACTAAACAAACAAAACACGCCCATCCCACATACCTACAAGCACCACACAAACCACACTAACACACACACACATCACTACAACACACAAACAAAACTTAGAGTAGCACTACATCCAAATTAAACACCAAAAGCACACACACACACACACACACACACACAAACAAACCAGCACTAAGCACCCACCAAAACACTACAAGGCACACACACACACACACACACACACACGCAAACACAACTAAGGCACACACGTACACACAAAGCCGCACACACATTACACACACAAATACATTAACAATATAAACAAACATACACTAAAGAGAATGAGAAACAAGCACATCCCACAGTCACACACCAACGCCACACACACTACACACACACACACACTAACAAAACAAAAACAAACAAACACAAACAAGCACACACGTCACGACTACAACCAAAAGACACCAAGCACGCACCCAACAACCTCCACAACACCACACACAATATCAAAATACAAACAAACATCAAACAATACAAGGCACACACAATCACTATCCACTACACCCATCATCACACAGCGGACACACTATCACACACACAAAGGAAACACACAAGTCACGCACACACACATCACACACACACACACCACACACACACAAACCAAAACCAAACCGACACAAATCAAACAAAACATAACATAGGCACACACAAAACACACGACACACACACAAACACCACACACACACCACCCTAGCGCACACACATCACATAACCACCACACACACAGCAACATACACACACACGCACCGAACACACACACCACATCCCCTCCAAAGCACACACACATCACAAACATCACACCCACCACACATACACACCAAACAAACACTACGCAACACACACATCACACCACACCACACACACCACACACAACAAACACCCACACACACACACAAGCGCACACTCACACCAAAAATACAACACCACACACACACACACACACACACACACAACACACTACCAAACCACACCAACAACACACAACCCACACACACCAGGCGCACACACACACAAAACACTCCACACACACACACACACACACACACAAAACAAAATCAATACAAACACAACACAAACAAGCACAAGAAAATACACACCCACACACACACCGACATGAGACACACACACACACACACAAAGAACACACATCACGCACGCTACACACACACACCACACACCCTACACACATCACAGACACAAATCAAAATTAACAATAACCCGACACAAAACTAAGCAAAACAAAATCAAGCACACACAAACACACCACCAGGCGGTGAACACACAACACACACACACACATCGCGCCACACACACATCAAAACACACACATCACACACACACAACCCCCCCCCCCCCCCCAACCACCTACAAAACACCACACACACACATCCACATCTCACACAAGCACAACACTACACCAAACATCACACACATCACACCACACAGACGCACACAAAAATACAAACAACTACGCACACCCCACACTGCATCCTTTCACACACACCAACACACACACACTACACAACAAACACACACACCACACACACTAGCGCACACACACACAAAACACACACACACCAACATCATCACACCACCCACACGAATAACACACACAAAACACACACACACACACCCACACAAGCGCACCACACACACAAAACACATCACACCATCACACACACACGACACACACATACGCCACCAAAAACAAAACACACGCACACACACACCACCACACACACAAACACACACCACACCACAACACAAGCTCACACACACCCACAAACACATCACACACACACACCCACACAAATCAACACACACAACACAAGCTCACACACACACACACACACACTCACACACACCACACACACACACCACACACACCACACAGACCACACAAAACACACACACACACACAAACACACACACACACACACACACACAGCAATCTCACACACACACACACACACCACACACCACACAAACTCTCTCACACTCAAAAAAACTGACACACACACACACTCTCACAAACACACACACACACACAAACCCTAACACACCCATACTCACACAAATGCAAACACAAACACCCCCCCACACACACTCACACAAACACTCTCTCTCTCTCACACACACACACACACACACACACAAACACTCACACTCACTCTCACACAAACACTCTCCCACACTCACACACACTCACACAAACACTCTCCCACACTCACACACACTCACACAAACGTTCACCCACACACACTCACACACACAAACACACAAACACACAAACACACACACAACTGATGGTGAGATCAAAGGGTCATGGTCATCATACTTCAGCAGCTAGGGCATGGTTGTGTACACACATATATCCACAGACACCCACACACACTCCATTGGGCGCAGGTGTGATTATCAGACTCCTAGTGCCCCCCCCCCCCACACACTCACCCACACCCACACCCACCCACCTCCCTCCACGCACACACACACACACCACCCCACACCTCCCTTCACACCCACCCACCCCACCCCACACCTCCCTCCACACACACACACACACACACACACACACACACACACCATTGATCGCAGGTGTGATTATCGGAATCCTAGTGCCTCCCCCCACCACCACCACCACCACCACCAAGACCACACACACACACATACCCCCCCCCCCCCCCCCCCCCCCCCCCCCCCCACCTGCCACACACACACACACACACACACACACCATTGGGCGCAGGTGTGATTATCGGACTCCTAGTGCCTTTTGGCCTTTGTCTGCTGGGCTCTATCGGCTACGTGTGTTGGAAGTTGAAGAAAAAGGTACAGGCCGGGGCTGCAGGCGAGATGGACATTGAAAGTGGGGCACAGTATACAAGGGCAGGCAGAAGAGGTAAGATGCATAAGCATGTGTGGGGCACTGAATAAGAGGGCTGGGAAAAGAGGGGAGGCGCATGGGCATGGGCATGTGTGGTACGTGTGTTTGGACGGCGCTGCAGGCGTGGTGGACATTGGAACTGGGGCACCAAATATGAGAGCAGGCAGAAAGGGTACGATGCATAAGCATGTGTGGGGCACTGAATAAGAGGGCTGGCAGAAGAGGTAAGGTGCATGGGCATGTGTGGGGCGCGTGTTTGGACAGCGCTGCAGGCGAGTCGGGCATTGAAACTAGGGCACCAAATACGAGAGTAGGCAGAAATGGTCATGCAAGGTGCATGGGCATGCGTGGCAGACATCATTAGCTTTCCAGCAATGTCAAAATCTTGGCTGGCTTAGGGATCTGCCTAGAAGCTGCTGCTCGTGTCCGAAAAGAAAAGCATTGCCATTGTAAACTATAGACTGGGTGCATTGCCATTGTATTGCCATTGTATTGCCATTGTAAACTATAGACTGGGTGCATTGCCATTGTATTGCCATTGTAAACTATAGACTGGGTGCATTGCCATTGTATTGCCATTGTGAACTATCCACTGGTTGCCTTGCCATTGTATTGCCAGTGTAAATTATAGGCTGATTGTATTGCCATTGTTAACCATCCACTAGTCGCATGTCTGGACCACTCTGCATGTCCCTTTAGTCTATTTGGCTACCCCTGGACTGAATTATACTTGTGCATTTTTAATTTATGCATTTTGATGGGGATGGCAAAAACGATGACCAGTTGAAGTGCAACTACACAAATAGCAGGGATTGTTTTTGAATTACACAAATAGCAAGGATTGTAGTTGAAGTGCAACTGCACAAATAGCAGGGATTGTAGTTGAAGTGCAACTGCACAAATAGCAGGGATTGTTTTTCCCGCTATATATAGAGATCGCTACTTTTAACCCAGTTTTTGAACAAATTGCCGCTATACAAGTTATGAAAACATTCCCCCACCCCCCACCCCCCCAAATGGCTAAATATACTATAAACGCTGTCCCCGGTGAAGGTCTAAAAACATGAAGCTGGACAAAAACCACTTTCAGATTTGAAAACTGAATCCCAAACAAATACAGTGATCCTGAGGTGCTCGTCTTGGTAAGACTCATACATTAAAAACGAAATTGAAATTGTTACATCCGTGTAATACAGTTACTCACAGGACGTGAAGTTAAGGACACCATAGCGTAAGCCGGAGCTAGCTATAGTCACCGTATACATACAAATTATACATTATACAAATTATACATTATACATATTATACATTTTACATATTATACATTATACAAATTATACATTATACATTATACATACAAATTATACATTATACATATTAAAATATACGTATGCATACGAATGCATATGAACTTATATGTATATGCACTTACGCATGCATGCATACGAATGCATATGAACTTACATGTATATGCATACGAATGCATACGTATGTACAAGCTTATACACAAATCTATAAATATGTATTATATGTCATCTATGGTGGTTGGCCCCAGTGCAAGCAAACAGGCTGGCCCTCTCAACCTTGCGCCTCGTAAAAATGTGTACTATTTATTTATTTATTTATTTATTTATTTATTTATTTATTTATTTATTTATTTATTTATTATGTCGTTTAGCTGCTGCATGATTCAAACTCACTGTTTCTTTTCCGAAGACGCCTCGTAATAAGGCGCACTATTTATTTATGTATTTATTTATGTATTACGCCGTTTGGCTGCTGCATGATAAAAAAAACGATTCAAACTCACTGTTTTTATTCCGACGACGTCTCGCCATTATGTCGCTGCATGGCGACGCATGGGTCTGGCTAAACTAGTCAGAAATGCCCCCTCGCTCCGCGCTCCACGGGGTTTGTGGGGAAGCTTGCCGCACTGGGTTCTCACGGAGTTGCTCAATCTGCGACGCGTCAGAAATGCCCCCTCGCTCCGCGAGATTAGGGGGGCGGCATGTCGCCTTGGGTCGCACGGAGTCGCTCCGCGGGATTAGGGGGGCGGCATGTCGCCTTGGGTCGCACGGAGTCGCTCCGCGGGATAAGGGGGGCGGCATGTCGCCTTGGGTCGCACGGAGTCGCTCCGCGGGATTAGGGGGGCGGCATGTCGCCTTGGGTCGCACGGAGCCGCTCAATTTGGGGCAGCACTTCGCACAACAAACAAACAGTTTTCACACTTGCGTAACTTTGTGCTACCTTAGAATTTCGACATGATCAGCACTGCACCTAAAAGCCCGGAACGACCTCTACAAGTTTGCAACACGAACAGAGGCCAAATAAGCAAAAACACAAAAGTTGCCTGGTCAGGGAATGCTTGTCATCACACACAGAAAGTCTGTCTTTTCCTGGATGCTGAAGTGCACCTTGTGGTTTTTTTCTTTTCTCGTTTACATTTAGTCCCCGTAGATTTTTTTCACTGCCCAAGACAGTGAGCTGCCAAATTGCTGGCTGGGGCTATGTAACCAAGTTCAAGTTCATGTTAGACCTGGATACTGAAGTGCACCTTTTTGAGGAGGTGGCCTTGAATGCCATGGGATGGAGGGGGATGCTAGTACCCACAAAGCCAGTACCCACAAGCCAGATCTCCTATACCCTACACCCTAAACCCCTAAACCCTAAACCCGAGGAGATCTGGCTTGTGGGTACTGGCTCTGTGGGTACTAGCTTCCCCCAACCCCATGTGATGGGCCTTGATGACCGAAACAGACTTCAAAACATGTATGCATCATTTATTTTGTTGTAATTTAGATTTATAACAAGCCTTTTACCCTAACTATAATCCACTTAGTGGCCCTCTTCAACCAGCACTGCGCTAGTCGATGAGCGTGCACGTTGCCCATAATATCTTATTTTGTGACTTGCACGACCACAACTCCTACTATTGTAGCAGCTATTACTTTTTCTTTTAGGCCACCAATTGGTAGGGTTATCATCCCCCCAAATAGTAGTAAAAGGAAAGATTTCGATAAAAATATCGAAGCTAACGATAAAAAAATGAGAGTTGATAGGGACTGCCAATGAAATTAGCAACACAGCAACTCCTTTAAAAATGTAATGATAACGCCTGGTGGGGCGTGGTGTTAAGGGAGCCCGTCGTACGCGGGTTGGGAGCGGTCTCCTACCTCAACTGGACAAGCTACCATCGCGGTCGACGACAACTCCTTTAAAACCATGCAAACGTTTTCCCTCCAGAAGTGCAATTAATTACCATACGTTTGTTTACGTTTTTGTACGCTTACGGGGACATATACGTAGGGAACGGCAAATCATATGATGTTGACCAAAGACGAGTATGATATCATATGATATCATACAAAAATCATATGATTTAATATCATATGATATGATGGCCCAGGCCAAAGTTACCTAGTCAGACCACCGGCATCACATGATATCGTATGATGACATGATATCATATGATATCATGTTGCCGACCCCTACATATATGTGTATGACTTCAGATGACTTGTAGGAAAAAAACGTTTGTTTTCCAACCAAATGTAACATATGCATACAAGTATACATTAAAACATGATACATATACGTATACAAATCCATTAAACATCGCATATATATGTATGCATATACATACACATGCATACATATGCACTGACCACTTACTACATAGGTCAATGTATATGTATACACTGACCTAGACATACATACGTAAGCACTGACCTCACTATGCACCTTGATCTTGTAGGAACGGTCCTTGTTGCCAGTGAACGACTCGGGTTGTTCACGAACAGTGAACGACTCGGATTTTTAACGAACAGTGAACGACGACGGGTTGTTAACGAACAGTGAACGACTCGGGTTGTTCACGAACAGTGAACGACTCGGGTTGTTAACGAACAGTGAACGACGACGGGTTGTTAACGAACAGTTGAAGACGACGGGTTGTTAAACCCGGGTTGTTAAACCCGCTGTTTGTAAACAGTAGGTTCAATGAAAAAAACGATTTATTCCTGATCATATGTAACATATGCATATACGTATACATATGCATTGAACATTGCTTAAATAGGTATGCATATACATATACATGCATACATAAACACTGACCACATACTACATAGGTCAGTGTATATGTATACACTAGCCTATATATACATACGTACACACTTACCACACTGTGCACCTTGATCTTGTAGGAACAGGAAGCCGACCCTTGTTGCCAGTCAACGACTCCAACAACCCGCTCTTTATGAGCAGTAGGGGTGGCTCACCGGCGGCAAGAGTGAATCAACCGCAGGTGGGGTGTGCGCTACATGTTTGTGTGTGTTATATGTTGTGTGTTATGCGTTGTGTGCTACATGTTTGTATGTGTTGTGTGTTATGCGTTGTGTGCTACATGTGTGTGTGTTATATGTTGTGTGTTATGCGTTGTGTGCTACATGTTTGTGTATGCTATGTGTGTTGTGCGGTACCTGTTGTGTGTGTGCTACATGTGTGTTGTGTGTTGTTTGCTGCATGTTTGTGCATGTTATGTGCTGTGCGTTGTGTGTTGTGCGTTACATGTTTTTATGTTATGTGTTGTGCGTTGCGTGATGTGTGTTGTGCGTTGCGTGATGTGTGTTATGTGTGTTGTGCGTTATGTGTTGTGTGTAATGTGTGTTCTCTGGTATATGTGTGTTATATGTGTGCTGTGCGTTGTGCATCACCCATTGTGTGTGTTATGTGTAGTGCATTTCATGCTGTGTGCTGCCTGTCCTGTGTGGTGAGGTGTGTGGTGAGCTGTGTTGTTCGCTTCATGGTGTTTATTTCATACTGTGCGCTGTTTATAATGTGTTGTGTTATGTGTGTTGTGTGTTGTTCGCTGTGTGTTGTGTGTGTCATGCAGTGTGGTGATGTGTGTGGTGTGCTGGGTTGTTTGCTTTGTGGTGTGTATTCCATGCGGTGTGCTGTCTGTAATGTGTTGTGTTGTGTCTGCTGTGTGGTGTTGTGTGCTATGTTGTGTGGTGGGTGTTGTGTTGGGTTGGGTTGGGTTGTGGGTGTTGTGTTGTGTTGTGTCTGTTGTGTGGTGGGTGTTGTGTTGTGTCTGTTGTGTGGTGTTGTGTGCTATGTTGCCTGCTGTGTTTTGTGCATGTCATGCTTTTTGCTGTCTATAATATGTTGTGTTGTGTGGTGTGGTGTGCTACGTGTGGTGTTGTGTGCTACGATGTTCGCTGTCTTTAGAGCGTGTCATGATGTGTGCTGTCTGTCCTGTGTGTTGAGATGTGTGGTGTGCTGTCTTGTTCGCTTTATGGTGTGTACTTCATGCTGTGCGCTGTCTACAACGTGTTGTGTTCTGTGTGTTGTGTGTTGTTCGCTGTGTGTTGTGCATGTCATGATGTGTGCTGTCTGTCATGTGTGGTGATGTGTTTGGTGTGCTGTCTTGTTCGCCTTATGGTGTGTATTTCATGCTGTGCGCTTTCTAATACGTGTTGTGTTATGTGTGTTATGTTCCGCGTGTTGTGTGTTGTGCATGTCATGATGTGTGCTGTCTGTCCTGTGTGGTGATGTGTTTGGTATGCTGGGTTGTTCGACTTATGGTGTGTATTTCATGCTGTGCGCTGCCTACTGCGTGTTGTGTTCTGTGTGTTGTGTGCTGTTCGCTGTGTGTTGTGCGTGGCATGCTGTGTGCTGTCTGTTATGTGTAGTGAGATGCGCGGTGTGCTGTCAGTCTTCATGTAGCATCTCAACCGCATACCTCGATGCTGGGCATCCTGCAGTTCTCCTCCAGCAGTACAACTTCACCCCTTACCTGTGCACACGTGTGTCACCTCAACTGCACCCCATCGATGCTCAGCATCCTGCAGTACTGCTCCAGCAGTACAACTTCACCCCGTACCTGTGCACACCATGTAGCATCTCAATGCCACTGCAATGTGTCACCCAAGGGGTAGGTCGCGACAGGCTCCAGGTTACATTGCTGTATGAACGGAATCACGCTTCGCGAATGTGAAATTCGGATTCCTTGTGAAAAGCTATGCAAAATCGGTACCAAATAGCAACTTCGAGGACAAGTTACCGACATTAATAGCTCGAAACCAGCTATGCGAGCACGGCAAGTAGCGCTAGGTAGCGCTATCCAGCTACCCCCCCCCCCCCCCCCCCCCCCCCCCCCGCTCCCTAAGCATCTCAACGCCACCCCAACCTCACACATCCACCCTCTGCATGCTGCAGCACTCCTCCACCAGTGGATCAAGCTACAGTGACGCCTCCTCTGATAGGCGTGGCGGAGCCCCGCGTGGGCCTGGTGGAATCGGACGTGGTAGCCGGCGCGGTGGTCGAGGGCCCTACCAGGGCCCTGGTCGAGGCCGGGCAGATCAAGCATCTGCTGCAGCCTACGCCTCTCCTGCCGGAGCTACTGCTGGTGGGGACAAAGGCTGGGGAGGAGCTATCAGCGGGGCCGTTGGGGGAGTTTCTGGCTTTGCCTCACGGCTCGGCACGGGCTTGGGATTGGGGCAGGCTTCATTGGAGAAGGGGACGCCGGTGCCTGCATCGCCAGGGGGAGCGGGGCCCCCACGGAGGCCCCAGCCTTGGAACGGAGACAGGGACGGCTCCCAGAGTAGCAGTGGGTCAGGTTCGAGCAGTAACCGTGGCAGCAGCCTGAGGTCTGTCCCTCGGACTGGCATGAGGGGCGCGCATTCGCATGGGTCGCTTGGGAGAGGTAGTGGTGGCACGGGTAGGGGGGGGCGTGGATTAGGTGGAGGCCCGAGGGGAAGTATAGAAGGAGGCAGGCAAGGGGGGCGTGGGGGGGGGGCTGGAAGAGGCAGGGCAGGCGCGAGGGCGGGGCGGGGCGGTCCAGCTCGTGGAGATGGCAGTACCTCTGACAGTGCTGGCAGTAGCAGTGGAGAAGAGTCTCCAGCTCCAATGAGGCGTCCCGGGGGCCAAAGATAGAGGCTAAGCAGGCACGAGGGCCGGGTGGGGGGGTTCAGCTTGGGGAGGTGGTAATAGAGACGACACTGATGGCAGTAGCAGCAGTGGGCAGTCGTCAGCTCCAATAAGGCGTCCCAGGGGGCGCAGATAGCTAGTCAGCTACATCTGTTAGGCAGAGCCCTAGGGGTAGCATGGAGAGCGGCAGACGTGGGGGTGTTGCTGGCAGAGGAAGGGCAGGCGGGGCAGGCGGGGCAGAGGCAGAGGCAGGGCAGGCGGGGCAGAGGCAGAGGCAGAGAGGTGGGGCAGAGGCAGAGGCAGGGCAGGCGCGAGGGCGGGGCGGGGCAGGGCGGGGCGGTCCAGCTCAGGGAGATGGCAGTAGCCATGGCAGTGATGGCAGTAGCACTTGTGGGCAGTCGTCAGCCCCAATGAGGCGGCCTAGAGGCAGAAAGTAGCTAGTTAGCTACGTCAGTGCTTCTCTTTCCGGCTACGAGCAGCACCTTCTAGGCAGCTCACCTGACTGGCTTTTCTGCCAAACCTCACGCATCCTAGTGCACCTTGATTTGTGTGTGTGTGCGTGTGTGGAGGTGTGTGTGGGGGGGGTGGGGGGGGGGCAAAAAGGATTTTCACCTCAAAGGGTGTGTGTGGGGGGGGGGGGGGGGAGGGGGGGGGGGGGGGGGGGGGGGGCAAAAAGGATTTCTACCTCAAAGGGTGGGTCTCCCCACACTAGCACTAGACTCGAAGAACTAGATATGATGTAGCGGAGCCTTTCCAAGTCAGAACGAGGGAGCAGGCGCCTTCAGGTCCACGGGAGGTGCCACACGATAACATAATGAACTGTCCAGAACTGCTTACAAATTTTGGGTTGGCTAAATGGTTGGATCTGTGAAATCTTATGAAGCAACCCTGGCAGCCCCCCTATCCCACCCCACCCCCACCCAATCATCACCACCGCCGTTTAGCTAACTGGTTGGATCAGGGAGCTCCCTAGAGGTAGGGGGAAGTTAGCCTCCATTTAAGTTAGCCCCCACTTAAGTTTAGGGGGGGTAGAGTTTAGCGGTTCAGGCTTTCATTTAAAGGTTTCGGTGGTTTTAGGGTTTAGGGTCTAGGTGGGTTTCAGTAACTGGGGGCTAACTTAAGTGGGGACTAACTTCCCTCTACCCTTCCCAGAGGCTACTAAGCCTAAAATAACTTGACCCCCCTTATCAACCTGAGGTGACCGGCCCATGTCGCGGGTCCATGCCCAGGTGGCGTGGCCTGACCCCCCTTATCAACCTGAGGTGACCAGCCGATGTCGCAGGATCAAGCGCAGGTGGCGTGGCCTGAGCCCCCTTATCAACCTGAGGTGACCTGCCGGTATCCCGGGTTCGTGCGCAGGTGGCGTGGGCTGAAGGCCTTGGTCGACGCCGAACGCTTAGGTAAAATTGCCTCCAAATCCGGCTGACGGAAGAAACAGTGGGGTCTCTGCTACACTCAGGGCGGTAACTAAGAGATGTCCACCCTTTGCATGGAGTGGTGTGGCGTGGTGTGTCAAACAAGTCAAATGCATATTTGAGTGCGCACCTTAATCATGCCAAGAATCCCACCGACCTAGAAGTTGTCCACCCTCTCCATGACTGTATGTAGTGGTCTGGCGTGGTGTGGTGTGGCATGGCGTGGTGTGTCAAACAAGTCAAATGCATATTTGAGTGCGCACCTTAGTCATGCCAAGAATCCCACCGACCTAGAAGTTGTCCACCCTCTCCATGACTGTATGTAGTGGTCTGGCGTGGTGTGGTGTGGCATGGCGTGGTGTGTCAAACAAGTCAAATGCTTATTTGAGTGCGCACCTTAGTCATGCCAAGAATCCCACCGACCTAGAAGTTGTCCACCCTCTCCATGACTGTATGTAGTGGTCTGGCGTGGTGTGGTGTGGCATGGCGTGGTGTGTCAAACAAGTCAAATGCATATTTGAGTGCGCACCTTAGTCATGCCAAGAATCCCACCGACCTAGAAGTTGTCCACCCTCTCCATGACTGTATGTAGTGGTCTGGCGTGGTGTGGTGTGGTGTGGCATGGCGTGGTGTGCCAAACAAGTCAAATGCATATTTGAGTGCGCACCTTAGTCATGCCAAGAATCCCACCCACCTAGAAGGTGACCACCCTCTGTATGACTGCATGGCGTGGTCTCGTGTGGTGTAGCGTGGTGTGCCAAACAAGTCAAATGCATATTTGAGTGCGCACCTTAGTCATGCCAAGAATCCCACCGACCTAGAAGTTGTCCACCCTCTGCATGACTACATGTAGTGGTCTGTTGTGGTGATGTGTGGTGTGATGTACTGATGTGGCGTGGTGTAGGTGAACGATGGGTGGCGTGGGATGGAGGCTTCCGTCCAGCCTGAACCCGTTCGGTTTACACAACTCTCCTGCCTCCTCCATTTTGCGCTTCCGGCAGTACGTCTGCGGTACGCAGGTTGCTCCTTCAGTCAGGGGCGGTTACAAACAGGGGTAGTAAAGGACAGCCCTGGAATCAGGTAGTCAGTATTATTGAGGAATACTAGTTGAACTTGAACTTGGTTACATGGCTCCAGCCAGCAATTTGGCCGCTCGCCGCTTCGCGTTTCCGGCAGTGCAGCCGCAGTAAACTGCTGGAACTACAAGGTAAGACTTGGCCAGGGTGCAGGTCACACCTGTCACTTTTTGGAGGTGTGGGTCACAATAACCACACATACGTATGGTTAACACCCCAGCACCCCACCATTAGGCCTAAGATAGGTGGGAGGTGGTGCTGTGTGTGTTGGGCTTGGTGCTGGGCGTGGTGTGGAGAGAGCCCCCCAAATCTGTGTTGGGCTTGGGCGTGGTTGCTGGGCGTGGTGGGCGTGGTTGCGTTGGGCGTGGTGCTGGGCGTGGTGTTGGAGAGAGCCCCCCAAATATGCGGCAAAAGTTGTGCTGCGAACAGCCATTGGTGGTTGGCCCCAGTGAAAGCAAACGGGCTGGCCCCCTCAACCTCGTAACAAGGCGTACTATTTATTTGCGAACAGCCTTGGTTTCATGGTATACAATATAACATTCCAGCCTTCAGGCTGCTCAAAGTCTGCGGGCGGAGAGAACGCGGTTACACGGGCAGCAGGGTACTTCAAATGGACCCCAGGGGTTGCAACCTAATTCGGTCTGTTGCGTCACAGGACGCATCCAATTTGGTAGGTTGCGTCTTGGGACGCATCCAGGACATTAGGGTGTGTCTCACTATGAAAAGAAGCCTTAGCCCACGGCAATGGAGTGGTGGTGGGCCAATCAAATGATGGGTGAGACGCAACCAACATCTTGAACCTGCGTCTGCGACGCAACCAACATCATGGATCTGCGTCTGGGACGCAACGGACCCTCTCATGTTGCGTCTGCAACGCAATGGACCCTCCCCATGTTGCGTCCTGAGACGCAAAGACGCGCGTCCTGCACAACCCTGACGGGCAGTACAAACATATAATATCCTGGACATGTTTTGAAATTCTGCGAGGAAAGGATTGGATCGATAAATGGTTCATCTGTTTCCCAGCCAGCTATGGGCTGCTCGCCGTCTTCCCATTCTAGTCCCCCCGGGAGTTGTATAAGGTTATATGCAGTGTGTGGAGAATTGTTGATTACAAGTTGTAATTTGTAGTTGTTATTAAGAGTAACGCGTTCGACTTCATCCAATGAATTAAACCATTCATATGCGCTTATGCTTATGCTGATGGTTACATTTCCCTGGTGCCCTACTGGACTCCAAATCTGCTAGCAGCTTGATGGAGTCAAGGGGGACTAGTGGACATCAACAAAAAAACATTGTCTTGTTTCCCTTCTGTCCAGGCGAAACGTTTCCTTTGTCAAACCAAGAACGAGAGAAACCCTTCCAATTCTTAAATTAACCAATGTAGAGATGATGAAGGATGTGGGAAGTCGTTTGTTACAGGTGGTGATTAAAAATGTAGCATCAAAACAGCATGAATGAATCAGATCATTCAGATGTGATTATAGTTTGTTTCTTGGGATAATCATACCAAAAGTTATCGTGCGCAAGGTTAATTCGTGAACTCAAGAAGATGGCTTCCAAGTCCCAACGCATGTTGTGCTGCTTTTGCTGCACAAGACTAGACTTTAATTGTTACATGGTTCTATACGGGTGTCCCGGTAAAATGGGTTGAATGGCCACTCCAAGTTGCTTTATTGCAAGGATTTTCACCCAGGAGGTAAAAGTGGGATCTCTTAAACAAACCATCGCCACGCAGGGCCCAGAAAGAAAGGCGGAGAAGTTATAATACAAGTAGGCACCCATTTGAACGGTGGAACATGCGAGACCATTGCCAATATACGGTATGTTGGTTGGTTGGTTGGGGGACTGGGGGTGAAGTCTTACACAGCTACACGATTCCAGCCAAGTACGTTAATTTGCATTTGTTCGTTTACTGCCAAAGACAGCGATCAGCCTATAAGGCCGGAGGAGTGGAGGCATGTTAACAAGTCTAAGAGTGGAGGCATGTTTAACAAGTTTTTTTTTTACTGCCGAAGACGGCGAGCAGCCAAATTGCTGACTGAAGCTATGTTACATTACATTACATTACATGTTAAAGTCTACTTGACACCGCGAGGGTGTATGAGACTCCGTGCTTTAAACAAAAAGAAAAAGCACCCACAAAGCAAAAAACCCCATTACATCAAGGGTGTGTCGAGGACAAACAAACCAAGCTCCCAACCACCGTTTTGGTGGCGTAGGTATTAAACCCCCTAGAGCCGGACCCAGATATAAGTAACCAAGTTCAAGTTCAAGTAACACGTTTAAGTTCATGTATGTTACAGTCAAGAGGGTAGCCAAATAGGCTACAGGGACTTGCCTAACTTAACAACCCATGCAATCTCGATCCCCATAATGCTTCGATTGTGATTCTTGCCTTGTGCGAGTTTTACTTATTTGGATTAATCATCGAATTAATTTTTCACTGTAGCACAAACTCAGGAGTCAGGAGACTCAGGACCCCCTTCGGTAAAATGACTATTTAAGGCTCAGTTCATTAGATCTTCTTCGTTAATCGTTATAGCCCCTCCTGTCATGGTTGGGCAAGTCCCTTTAGCCTAATCGGCCTACCCCTCAACTACTTACTGAATTGATTACGGTATGTGACCACCGACGACGGCGAGTAGCCTTAGAGGCTGGAGAAAACAGCATGTGAGAAAACAGCATGTGAGAACAGCATGTGAGAAAACAGCACGATTTCGCGTAAGTATCGCATAGGTCTGTCCCCCTTAGGGGACCAACCGATAAACAAGCTGCCTATTCCGCCTCAAGAGGGATACGTTCTTTGAACCCCTGGACTGTGATACCCCCACGGTCTCCAGGTGTTACTGCTCCGTACTGCTCAGCGAAGCACTCAGGGAGAGGCCACGCCAATTCAGGTGGGGGGGATATCCACAATCTGAGTAGATGCCTCTTCTCTGTAGGATCCTGCAGGGATGGGAAAATGGCAATATAGGAATGTGGGCATGAGATTAATCAGGGGACCCTGCAGGGAATATGGGGAGTCCATCTTGAATTCTTGAGTAGGCGCCTCTTCTCAGAGGGATCCTGAAAGGGATGGGAATATTACATAACGTAACGTAACATAACATTGTCATCAGCAGGTCAGTGTTGACCCAAGGCAAGCCCAGTCCCCAACTTACGGGAAGGTCTTTCCATACTTGGGAATGTGTGTGTGTGTGTGGGGGGGGGGGGGGGGGGGGGGGGGGGGGGGGGGGGGGAGGGTAGGGTAGAGCATTCCATGGCAGTGTGTGCGTGTGTGGTGGGTTGGTGGG
Organism: Chlamydomonas sp. ICE-L; assembly: GCA_013435795.1. Classification (NCBI taxonomy): domain Eukaryota; kingdom Viridiplantae; phylum Chlorophyta; class Chlorophyceae; order Chlamydomonadales; family Chlamydomonadaceae; genus Chlamydomonas; species Chlamydomonas sp. ICE-L. Next base: position 125,073,383 of record JACBWV010000610.1, on the reverse strand, counting down.
GGGTGGGAGGGCATTCCCATGGCAGTGTGTGTGTGTGTGTGTGGGGGGGGGGGGGTTGGTGGTTGGCCCCAGTGAAAGCAAACGGGCTGGCCCCCTCAACCTCACGCCTCGAAATAAGGCGTACTATGTACTTATTTATGGGAATATGGCGATATGGGCATGGGATTAATCAGGGGATCCCGCAAGGAATATGGGATCATGGGAGTAAAGGTTGAACAGTGAACAGTGTGAGTTAGACCCAAGGCAAGCCCACCCCCCAACTTACGGGGGGAGGGGGGGGGGGGGGGGGTTCCTATACATGGGAATTTGGCAATATTGGAATGGGATTAGTCAGGGGATCCTCCAAGGAATGTATGTCTGTATGTAACAGTCCAGGTGTAGGCCATATAGGCTTAAGGGACTTGCCCAACTGTAAAGGAAGGGCTTAAAAAGAAAAAGCACTGAAAAAGGAATATGGGATTATGTATATATATATGGGGATGGGAGTTTTCATAGGGTTCTGCAGGGAATACTATATATTATGGTAATATGGGGGATGCCCAAAGGTTTAACAGTGAACGCTGGGGAGTACTGGAGTAAAGGCTAAACAGAGTACACTGTGAGTAAGCAGTGCGAGTGCAACCTTCCATCAAGCCAAGCCACCTGTATGTTGATTGTCAAAGGGAGTAAAGGTAAGCAGTGCACACTGTGAGTAAGCAGTGCGAGTGCAACCTTCCATCAAGCCAAGCCACCTGTATGTTGATTGTCAAAGGGTTCAACAGTGCACACTGTGAGTAAGCAGTGCGAGTGCAACCTTCCATCAAGCCAAGCCACCTGTATGTTGATTGACAAAGGGTTCAACAGTGCACACTGTGAGTAAGCATTGCGAGTGCAACCTTCCATCAAGCCAAGCCACCTGTATGTTGATTGTCAAAGGGTTCAACAGTGCACACTGTGAGTAAGCATTGCGAGTGCAACCTTCCATCAAGCCAAGCCACCTGTATGTTGATTATCAAAGGGTTCAACAGTGCACACTGTGAGTAAGCATTGCGAGTGCAACCTTCCATCAAGCCAAGCCACCTGCATGTTGATTGTCAAAGGGTTCAACAGTGCACACTGTAAGTAAGTAGTACGAGTGCAGCCTCCCATCAAGCTTGGTTTGGTTTTGTTACATGGTATATCAGCCTTCAGGCTGCTCACCATCTGCGGGCAGAGTAAACATAGGTAGTATAACCGCTAGCCCACCACACGGTCAATGGATAGCTTGCCTCCTGGGCTAGCTGCCAATATATGGTTCACGGGGGTGAATCTCATAAACTCAGATGTGAGTATAATTTGGTATACATGATAGCCTCTTTCAGTTATATACAAGCATGTGCACCACACCACACACCACACCACACCACACACCACACCACACACCACACACCACACCACACCACACACCACACCACACCACACCACACTACACACCACACCACACACCACACCACACCACACACCAGATGGGCTAGTTCAATACTGAAATCCATACAAGTAATTACACAATAATTAAATTAAATTGAATCCATACATCTACTAGCATGTGATATCGATTGCATTAGCCCCTTTCAGTGATATACAATGGTCTAGTGGTAGACCAGATCGCTTGAGGATGAAGAGTCGGGGGTTCGACTCCCCCTTCGGTCGCTCTTGGCGTTGCAGGTCGTCGTCAACCACGATGGTAGCTTGTCCAGTTGAGGTAGGAGACCGCTCCCCACCCGCGTACGACGGGCTCCCTTAACACCACGCCCCACCAGGCGTTATCATTACCTGGCATACATGATGTTGTGAAGTTTCGGCTCAAAACAAAAACCACCACCACACCACCACCGCTACCACAAGACCACAACACTCTGTAAAACCGCTTCGCTCTGTACAACACACACACATGCAAGCACAAGCACTTATACCACAGAAACGTCCACGTGCACTCAAATTCACATGCAAAACCACAGACATACGCAAGCGCAAGACCGCAACACCCTGTATAACCGCTCCGCTAGCTCACCACGCTCCTAAGTACAAGATGCAACTACGTATGTGTACAGAAGGCTAGGTTGGGATTCTGATTGTGTATGTGGGTAAGGAAGGACAGGGTAAGTTTGTTAACATAGTGTATGCTTGTATGTGTGCTTGTGCTTGTGTGTGGGTGGTTTTGCATGTGATTTTGAGTGCACGTGGGCATGTGTCTGTGGTATCGCAAGTGAATTTGAGTGCATGTGGGCATGTGCCTGTGGTTTTGCATGTGCTTTTGAGTGCACGCGGGCATGTGTATGTGCTTGTGCTTGCATGTGTCTGTGGTTTTGCAAGCGATTTTGAGTGCACGCGAGCATGTGTATGTGCTTGTGCTTGCATGTGTCTGTGGTTTTGCATGTGATTCTCAGTGCAAGTGGGCATGTGTATGTGCTTGTGCTTGCATGTGTCTGTGGTTTTGCAAGCGATTTTGAGTGCACGCGGGCATGTGTATGTGCTTGTGCTTGCATGTATCTGTGGTTTTGCATGTGATTCTGAGTGCAAGTGGGCATGTGTATGTGCTTGTGCTTGCATGTGTCTGTCGTGTGGTATGTGATTTTGAGTGCATGCGGCCCTGTGTCTGTGCTTGTGCTTGCATGTGTCTGTGGTTTTGCATGTGATTCTGAGTGCATGAGGGCATGTGTTTGTGCTTGTGCTTGCATGTGTCTGTCGTGTGGTATCTGATTTTGAGTGTATGTGGGCATGTGTATGTGCCTATGATGTGCTTGTGCTGGCATGTGTCTGTGGTTATGCAAGTGATTTTGAGTGCACGCGGGCATGTGTATGTGCTTGTGCTGGCATGTGTATGTGCGTATGATGTGCGTATGCTTGCGATTGTGCATGTGCAATGCATCTTTCAGAAGGATCTGGAGTGTGGCAATATTGGGGAGTTGGGTTATACATATACGAGTTTAGTGGTAAAGATCTAGTGCATGCGTGTATGTGTGTTTGTGTGTGTTCTTGAGTGTTTGTGTATGTGTGCATGTGTGATCATTAATCGTTCGAAGCAGTTTGGTACCGGCAATTGATGACACCGCCACCGCCACTCGTGAGTATGTATTTTGTCATACTTATATACATACATACATATAAATATATTTATACACCTATTTTTATATAAGTCTTTGAATGCCAACCTTGTGTGGAAGCAGCCGTTGTTGCGTCAAACATATACACAGCTCATTATATGATATTATATTTGCTAGTATATATTCTATTATATATAGAGCTAACTCACCTCAAAGTCTTTGAATGCCGTCCTTGTGTGGAAGCAGCTGTGATTGTGTAAAATCTGCATGTCTCCAGGCTCTAGCCAGTAGTCCATTCGGAATTTTGGACTAGATGCAAGTGATATTACCAGATCCAGTGCCTGCTTGCAACCAGTAGGAAGGTGGTGGGGATGTGGTGGGGATGTGGTGGGGATGTGGTGGGAAGGTGGTGGGGAGGTGGTGGGAAGGTGGTGGGAAGGTGGTGGGAAGGTGGTGGGGAGGTGGTGGGAAGGTGGTGGGAAGGTGGTGGGGAGGTAGTGGGGAGGTAGTGGGGAGGTAGTGGGAAGGTAGTGGGGAGGTAGTGGGGAGGTAGTGGGGAGGTCGTGGTCAGAGGTAGAGGGGAGTGGTAGCTGTAGATGACCAGCTTATTGAAAGAAACACTTGATGAGCAGTTGATGATGATATGTTAAACCCCAAAACCTGAACCCCAAGGTAGTTGGGGCTGATTGAAAGACACACTTGATGAACAGTTGATGATGTCATGTTTAACCCCAAACCCCAAGGTAGGTGGGCTTGGTTGAAAGGCACACTTGATGAAAGCATGCCATTTGCTGCTCTGAGGTTATACCTGGGACCTCAGGACCTACCCTAAACATAAACCCCGTGTGGGACCTCAGCACCCACCCTAAACATAAACCCTGCGTGGGACCTCAGCACCCACCCTAAACATAAACCCCGCGTGGGACCACAGCACCCACCCTAAACATATACCCCGCGTGTGACCTCAGCACCTACCCTAAACATAAACCCCAAGGTAGGTGGGTCTGGTTGAAAAGCACACTTGATGATCGCGTACCTCTTGCTGCTCTGACGTCATGCGTGGGACCTCAGCATGCCTTTGTGCCAGCTGGTAGTACGTGTCATTCAGGTACATCAACAGGCGTCCCTGCATTGACAGGGGGGGTAGAAAAAGGAAATTAGCCACTGTTATCAAGAGCTGTTTTGACCCCAAAGGGCACCCCCAAAAGGCTCTTATGTAGCATCCCCCAAAATAACGCCAGATGGTAGTACGTGTCACTCAGGTACATCAACAGATGGTAGTACGGTCATCCCGTACATAACAGATGGTAGTAGGTGTCACTCAGGTACTCAACAGATGGTAGACGTGTCCATCAGGACATCATAACAGATGGTAGTACGTGTCCACTCAGGTACATCAAACAGATGTAGTACGTTCAATCAGGTACCTCAACAGATGGGCTAGTGTTAACTCAGGTACATCAACAGATGGTAGTACGTGTCACTCAGGTACATCAACAGATGGTAGTACGTGTCACTCAGGTACATCAACAGATGGTAGTACGTGTCACTCAGGTACATCAACAGATGGTAGTACCGTGTGCCATCCGGGACATCAACAGATGGGTAGTAAGTGGTACTCAGGGACATTAAACAGATGTGGAGTAAGGTGGAACGCTATGGAATGTGCCTAACAGAGGGAGGACGGGCACGAGTGGACCGCAACAGATGGTAGTGATGAGGCGGGTCACCTAAGGGTAATCAAACAGATCGGAGACGGGGGAACTTCAGCGTACAAATCAAAGACTGGTATACGTGTCACGCGGACATTAAAAGGAGAAATGAATTGGATAGCAGGGGGCGCTATTGGATATGAGACGAAAGTGTATGGGTAGATGTGGGAATGAAAAGGGGCGTGGTTTTGACCAAAAGGGACAAAACGAAAAGGTCTTCTAAACGTAGAATGCACACACAAAATATGAGCCAGGTGGTAGGGTGTATTCAGTACATTAAAAGGTCTCTGCAGTAGGGGAAGTAGAACAAGATAGAGGACAGTGTTTACAAATAGCTGTTTTGACCCCAAAGGGGTCCCCCCAAAAGCTCTCTCGTAGCACCCCAAAAATTGCGCCAGGTGGTAGTGCGTGTCATTCTGGTACATCAACAGGCGGCCCTGCATTGATAGCAGGGTTTCTAAGGACATGAGCCAGTGTTACTGGTAGCTGTTTTGACCCCAAAGGGGTCCCCCCCAAAGCTCTCTCGTAGCACCCCCAAAAGTTGCGCCAGGTGGTAGTAAGTGTCATTCAGGTACATCATCAGCCGACCCTGCATTGATAGCAGGGTTTCTAAGGACATGTGCCAGTGTTACTGGTAGCTATTTTGACTCCCAAGGGGCTGTTTTGACCCTAAAGGGCAATCCAAAGAAGATCTCATGTAGCATCCCCCAAAATTGTGTCAGCTGGTAGTACGTGTCATTCAGGTACATCAACAGGCGTCCCTGCATTGATAGAAAAAGCGACCTTACAAGCTGACATGGGCAAGTCCCTCAGCTGTCTAATTTGCTTAGTGCGCTCGTCATTCAGGTTCATCAGCAGCCGACCCTGCATTGATAGCAGGGGTTTATAAGAAAATGAGCCAGTGTTACTGGTAGCTGTTTTGACCCCAAAGGGGTCCCCCCAAAAGCTCTCTCGAAGCACCCCCAAAAGTTGCGCCAGGTGGTAGTGCGTGTCATTCAGGAACATCAACAGGCGGCCCTACATTGATAGGGGGAGTAGAAAAAGGAAATTAGCCAGTGTTGCTGATAGCTGTTTTGACCCCAAAGGGCACCCCGAAAAGGCTTTTACGTAGCACACCCCAAAATTACGCCAGGTGGTAGTACGTGTCGTTCAGGTACATCAACAGGCGTCCCTGCATTGATAGCAGGGGTTTCTAAGGAAATGAGCCAGTGTTACTGGTAGCTGTTTTGACTCCCAAGGGGCTGTTTTGACCCCAAAGGGCAACCCGAAAAGGCTCCAACGTAGCACCCCCAAAAATTGCGCCAGGTGGTAGTGCGTGTCATTCAGGTACATCAACAGGCGGCCCTGCATTGATAGGGGGGGTAGAAAAAGGAAACGAGCCAGTGTTACAAATAGCTGTTTTGACCCCAAAGGGCACCCTCAAAAGGCTCTTACTTAGCGCCCCCCAAAATTACGCCAGGTGGTGGTACGTGTCATTCATGTACATCAACAGGCGGCCCTGCATTGTTAGTGGGGTTTTTCTAAGGATATGAGCCAGTGTCTTGGGTGCTGCTAGTAGCCTTCGGGGTGCTACCGATAACAGTTGACCCGCGGGTTCATATTGTGTGTCCGGGTGTCCAGGATGCTGCAGATCTGGTCAGGTAAGTGGTCACCAGGGTTGTTAATGGGTATTCCAAAATATGCGGAGGTAGGGGGTGGGGATGGGGGTGGGGTCAGGGGGTGGGGTGCTGCAGATCTTGTCAGATAGGTGGTCACCAGGGTTGTTAATGGGTATTCCAAAATATACAGAGGTAGGGGGTGGGGTGGAGTGGGGGAAAGCTAGTACCCACAAAGCCAGTACCCACACGCCAGATCTCCTCGGGATTAGGTTTTAGGGTTTAGGGTTAAGGTTATAGGGTTTAGGGTATAGGAGTTCTGGCTTGTGGGTACTGGCTTTGTGGGTACTAGCACCCCCCCTCCATGGGATGGAGATGGGGTGCTGCAGACCTGGTCAGGTAGGTGGTCACCAGGTTTGTACATGGGTATTCCAAAACATACGGAGGTAGGGGGTGGGGTCAGGGGGTGGAGAGCTGCAGACCTTCTCAGGTAGGTGGTCACCAGGTTTGCGCATGGGTATTCCAACAAGTACAGGGTGGGGGTGAGGGTGGGGTCAGGGGGTGGGGTGCTGCATATTTCGTCAGGTAGGTGGTCGCCAGGGTGTTCATGGGTATTCCAAAATATACGGAGGTGGGGGTTGGGGTGGGGGTGGGGTGCTGCAGACTGTAGCAGAAGTCGTGCTTCAAATAAGAAAAAAGAGTCCCCCAAAGCCCCAACCGAATGCATTAATGACTGGCTGGATGAATGAATGGATGGATAGATAGATGGATGGATAGATAATTGAATGGATGGATATATAGATGGATGGATGGATGAATGGATGGATAGATGGATGAATGGATGGATAGATAGATGTATGGATGGATAGATGGATGAATGGATGGATAGATAGATGTATGGATGGATAGATGGATGAATGGATGGATAGATAGATGGATGGATAGATGGATGAATGGATGGATAGATAGATGGATGGATGGATAGATGGATGAATGGATGGATAGATAGATGGATGGATGGATGAATGGATGGATAGATAGATGGATGGATGGATGGATGAATGGATGGATAGATAGATGGATGAAACGATGGATAAATAGATGGATGGATGGATAGATAGATGGATGAATGGATGGATAGATAGATGGATGGATGGATAGATGGATGAATGGATGGATAGATAGATGGATGGATAGATGGATGAATGGATAGATAGATGGATGAAACGATGGATATATAGATGGATGGATGGATGGATAGATGGATGAATGGATGGATAGATAGATGGATGGATGGATAGATGGATGAATGGATGGATAGATAGATGGATGGATGGATAGATGGATGAATGGATAGATATATGGATGGATGGATAGATGGATGAATGGATGGATAGATGGATGGATGGATGAATGGATAGATGGATGAATGGATGGATAGATAGATGGATGGATGGATAGATGGATGAATGGATAGATAGATGGATGGATGGATAGATGGATGAATGGATGGATAGATGGATGGATGGATGGATAGATAGATGGATGGATAGATAGATGGATGGATGGATGGATGGATAGTTGGATGAATGGATGGATAGATAAATGGATGGATAGATGGATGAATGGATGGATAGATGGATGGATGGATGGATAGATGGATAAATGGATGGATAGATAGATGGATGGATAGATGGATGAATGGATAGATGGATGAATGGATGAATGGATGAATGAATGGATGGATGAATGCATGAATGAATGGAAGAAGCACATCTGTAGGGAGAGGCATCGAACTATATAGAAATATATCTATATAGATCTATATTGGCGAAGCTGGATTTTTGAAAATCAGAATAGGGCACCTTGCAAAAATCAAAATATGGTTTTACAATTATGGCATAGGGCACCATCTCATAATGCAGGCGCTTCGACTGGATTTCCGGTGTCTATCTGATGTAACAGCATATGTTGTAGATATACACAATACATATATTTGCTATATATAGATCTATTTAGATCTATATTTTTGGGCAATATAGATCTATTTGCCGCCCCCTATACATCTTTCATGCAGTAGTCAAAGCTCAGGCGCAGAAGCGGTCTGCGAAAGCAAAATCCACAAGTAACTTCTCCAGTGCAAGCGAACGGGAAGGTTCCTTCAACTTCACACTCCCTTGCAAGACGTAACAATTTTCAATTTTCAATGACTGAAGCCCGTATCTGATGATGGTTTGGGTCATGTACGGCTTTGAATCACAATAGTGCAGGGTCCTTCCATAGACCAAATTGGTCAGCGCTTAAAGCGCACAAACGTCACGGTAGTGCAAAAAGCGCAAAAACTGCGCGCTGCGCCCACAGAGGGTTGAAAAACTGCGCGATACGCGCAGTGGGGCTCTAAAAGGCAGCGCGCCAGCGCGCAAAATCGCGCACTTTGAAGTACCCTGCAATAGTGATCACTAAGGTAATGATAACGCCTGGTGGGGCGTGGTGTTAAGGGAGCCTGTCGTACGCGGGTGGGGAGCGGTCTCATACCTCAACTGGACAAGCTACCATCGCGGTTGACAACGACCTGCAACGCTAAGAGCAACCGAAGGGGGAGTCGAACCCCCGACTCTACATCCTCAAGCGATCTGGTCTACCACTAAAAAATTGTATATCACTGAAAGGGCTCATGGCTTCCTTATACCTAATGAACTAAGAATGACTGTAATGACTGAATTGTTCAGTTTCCAATTACTTCAGCACTCACCCGAGTGTATCGACATGATTCTGACGGTATGGACATGAGCTCGCGGTTTCTGAATTCATATCGAACATGTGGTGCGAAATATTTTTCTTGTCCCCCCCTCGCACTTACTAGTTGACGATTGGAATGTTGAAGAATGGCTTCTTTCCTACTGGGATCTCGCCCTTCCGATCCAAATGCCAAGGGCCAGCTAGAACCTATGACAAGGGAGAAAATGGGTGTGGGCACAGTCAGGGCTATGGGTTAGACAAAGAAAAAAAACTTGCCATGTGTAGGTTGTGAGGTGTGTGCGTTGCAGCAGTCCATCATGGAAAAGATTCCAGAATTCAAAGGCCTCCTCATGGTCCAAGGTCAGGCCTGGGTACACGAATAAATACATAGTATGCCTTATTACGAGGCATCACGTTGAGGGGGGCCGCCCGTTTGCTTGCACTGGGGCCAACCAAGGGCTGGACTAAGTAACGTACGCCTTATTACGAGGCATCCGTTGAGGGGGGGCCGCCCGTTTGCTTGCACTGGTGGGCCACAACAGGCAGGACTAAGTACATAGTACGCCGTATTACGAGGGGCATCACGTTGAGGGGGGGAGCCCGTTTGCTTGCACTGGGGCCTCAACCACAGGCATGACTAAGCACATTAGTCGCATTATTACGAGGGCATCACGTTTGAGGGGGGCAGCCCGTTTGCGTGCACTGGGCAACCACAGGGAAGACTAAGTACATAGTACGCCTATGACGAGGCATCAACGGTTGAGGGGCCGCCCGTTTGCTTGCACTGGGGCCAAACACAGGGCATGACCTCTAAAGTACATAGTACGCCTTATTACGAGCATCTCGTTGAGGGGGGCGACCGTTTGCTGCACTGGGCAACAAAGGGCTATGACTAAGACATAGTACGCTTATTACGAGGCATCACGTTGAGGGGGGCAGCCCGTTTGCTTGCACTGGGGCCAACCACAGGGCATGACTAAGTACGTGGTGGGCCTTATTACGAGGCATCACGTTGAGGGGGGCCGCCCGTTTGCTTGCACTGGGGCCAACCACAGGGCATGACTAAGTACATAGTACGCCTTATTACGAGGCATCACGTTGAGGGGGGCAGCCCGTTTGCTTGCACTGGGGCCAAACAACAGGGCATGCCTAAGACATAGACGCCTTATTACGAGGCATCACGTGAGGGGGGACAGCCCGTTTGCTGGCCTGGGGCCAACCACAGGGCATGACGAAGCAATATTACGCCTTTTACGATGGCATCACGTTGAGGGGGGCAGCCCGTTTGCTTGCACTGGGGCCAACCACAGGCATGACTAAGTACATAGTACGCCTTATTACGAGGCATCACGTTGAGGGGGGCCGCCCGTTTGCTTGCACTGGGGCCAACCACAGGGCATGACTAAGTACATAGTACGCCTTATTACGAGGCATCACGTTGAGGGGGGGGAAGTGACCTTTGCATGCATGGGGCCAAAACAGGGCATGAAGTACATAGTACGCCTTATTACAGGCGGCATCACGTTGGGGGGCAGCCGTTTGCTTGCATGGGGCCCAACCACAGGGAATGACTAAGTACGTGGTGGGCCTTATTCGAGGAGGCATCAGTTGAGGGGGGGCAGACGTTTGCGGCACTGGCGGCCAATACAGGCATGACTAAGTAATATACGCTATACGAGGCATCACGTTGAGGGGGGCCGCCCGTTTGCTTGCACTGGGGCCAACCACAGGGCATGACTAAGTAATAGTACGCCTTATTACGAGGTGGCATCACGTGAGGGGGGCGCCCGTCTTGCTTGCACTGAGGCCAACCACAGGCCTGACTAAGTACATAGTACGCCCTTTTACGAGGCATAACGTTGAGGGGGGCACAGACCGTTTGCTGCACTGGGGCCAACAACAGGCATGACTAAGTACATAGTACGCCTTATTACAGGGCATAACGTTGAGGGGGGAAGCCCGTTGCTTGCACTGGGCCAACCACAGGGAAAATGATAAGTACGTGTGGGCCTATTAAGAAGGCATCAGCTGAGGGGGGCACAGACCGTCTGCTTGCACTGGGGCCAATCAGGGCAGTACTAAGTACAAGTAGCCCTTATTCGAGGCATCACTGAGGGGGCAGACCGTTTGCATTGCAATGGGGCACCCCCCAGGCATGACAAGTACATAGTTTTACGCATTTTATGAAGAGGGATCACGTTGAGGGGGGCCCGCGTTTGCTTGCACTGGGGCCAACCACCGGGCATGACTAAGTACATCTACGACTTATTACGAGGCATCACGTTGAGGGGGGCAGCCCGTTGCATTGCACTGGGGCCAACCAAAGGGCTTGGACTAAAGTAAGTGGTGGGCCTTATACGATGGCATCAAGTTGAGGGGGGCCGCCCGACCGCGTGCCATGGGTCAAACCAAAGGGCAAATGGACTAAGTTAAGGGTGGGCACTTATTATTGAGGAATCACTTTGAGGGGCGGGCCGCCTGTTGGCTTGCACTGGGGCAAACCACAGGGCTATGACTAAGTACATGGTCGGCCTTATTAAGATGGCATCACGTTGGAGGGGGGCCGCCCTGTTTGCTGACCACTGGGCCAACCACAGGGCATGACTAAGTACATGGTGGGCCTTATTACGAGGTGTGAGGTTGAGGGGGGCCGCCCGTTTGCTTGCACTGGGGCCAACCACAGGGCATGACTAAGTACATGGTGGGCCTTATTACGAGGTGTGAGGTTGAGGGGGGCCGCCCGTTTGCTTGCACTGGGGCCAACCACAGGGCATGACTAAGTACCAGGTGGGCCTGATTACGAGGTGTGAGGTTGAGGGGGGCCGCCTAGTTTTTGCTGCCACTGGGGGCCACTCACAGGGCATGGACTAAGTACATGGTGGGGCCTATTATGCGGCATCACGTGAGGGGGGCCGCCCGGTTGATTGCATGGCCAACCACAGGGCATGACTACAGTAGTGGGGGGCCTTATTACGAGGCATCACGTTGTGAGGGGGGCCGCCGTTGGCTGCATGGAGCCAAACCACAGGGCAGGACTAAGTACAGGTGGGCCCTATTACGACGTTGTGAGGTTGAGGGGGGGGCCGCCCAGTAATTGCTGCACTGGGGCCACAACAGGGCAATGACTATACATGGTGGGGGCCCTATTACGATGGTGTGAGGTTGAGGGGGCCGCCCGTTTGCTGCTCTGGGGCCAAACCACAGGGCATGACTAAGTAACCAAAATGGTGGCCTTAATTACGACCGGGGTGTGTGGTTGAGGGGGGCCGCCCGTTTGCTTGCACTGTGGCCAACACAGGGCATGACAAGTACATGGGGCCTTATTATGAGGCATCACGTTGTGACGGGGGCCCGCAAGTTTGCTTGCACTGGGGCCAACCACGGGCAAGGCTAAGGACGTGGTGGGCCTTAACGAGGCATCACGTTTGTGAGGGGGGCACCGCCAGTTTGTTTGCACTGGGGCCAACCACAGGGATGACTAAGTACTAGTACGCTATTACGGAGGCATCTCGTTAAGGGGGTGGCCTCCTGTTTGCGTGCACTGGGGAAAACCACCGGCATATGACTAAGTACATAGTCACCTTTTACAAGGCATCACGTTGCAGGGGGGGCAGCCCGTTGCTTGCCTGGGGGCCCCAACCACAGGGCATGACTAAGTACGTGGTGGGCCCGTAGTAGAGGATCCCGTTGAGGGGGGCTGCCGTTGCTTCACTGGGGCCAACCACAGGGCATGGACTAAGTACATAGTACGCCTTATTACGAGGGCACACGTTGGGGGGGCAGCCAGTTGCTTGCAGCTGGAGGCCAACAACAGGGCCATGACTAAGTTACGTGGTGGGCTCTTTATTATGAGGCATCACGTTGAGGGGGGCTGCCCGTTTGCTTGCACTGGGGCCAACCACAGGGCATGACTAAGTACGTGGTGGGCCTTATTACGAGGCATCACGTTGAGGGGGGCTGCCCGTTTGCTTGCACTGGGGCCAACCACAGGGCATGACTAAGTACGTGGTGGGCCTTATTACGAGGCATCACATTGAGGGGGGCAGCCCGTTTGTTTGCACTGGGGCCAAACCAAAGGGCCCATGACTAAGGACATAGTACGCCTTATTCGAGGTCACGTTGAGGGGGGCCGCCCGTTTGCTTGAACTGGGGCCACCACAGGGCAGGACTAAGTCCATAGTTACGCCCTAGTACGAGGCATCCGTTGAGGGGGGCCAGCCCGTTTGTGCACTGGGTCAACACAGCGGAATGACTAAGTTACGTGGTGTGGGCATTAGTACGAAGGGCATCACGTTGAGAGTGGGCAGCCCGTTGCTTGCAATGGGGCCAACCCACAGGGCATGATAAGTACATAGTACGCCTAATTACGAGGTATTCACTGGGGGGGCGCCGGTTTGCTTGCCCACTGGGTCCAACAACAGGGCATGAATAAGTACATGGGGCCTTATTACGAGGCATCACGTGAGGGGGGACGCCCGTGTGCTTTGCACTGGACCAACCACAGGGCATGACTAAGTACATAGTACGCCTATTACGAGGCATCCAAGTTGAGGGGGGGAGGCCCGTGGCTTGCACTGGGCAACCACAGGGCATGACTAAGTACATAGTACGCCTTATTACGAGGCATCACGTTGAGGGGGGCCGCCCGTTTGCTTGCACTGGGGCAACCACAGGCATGACTAGTAGTTACATAGTCCGCTTATTACTGAGGCCAATCACGTTGGAGGGGGGCCGCCCGTTTGCTTGCACTGGGGCCAACCACAGGGCATGACTAAGTACATGGTGGGCCTTATTACGAGGTGTGAGGTTGAGGGGGGCCGCCCGTTTGCTTGCACTGGGGGTCAAACAACAGGCAGGACTAAGTTACCAGGTGGCCTATACAAGGTGTCGAGGTTGAGGGGGCGCCGTTTGCTTGAACTGGGGCCAACCACAGGGCATGATAAGTTACCATAGTACACATATGACAAGGCATCACGTTGGGGGGCAGCCCGTTTGCTTGCACTTGGGCCAACCACAGGGCATGACTAAGTACGTGGTGGGGCCTTATTACGTAGGCAATCACGTTGGGAAAGGGGGGCGCCCGTTGCTTGCACTGGGGCCAACCAAAAGGGCAGACTAAGTACAAGTTTCACCTGATTACGAGGCATCACGTTTGAGGGGGCAGCCCTTTGCTTTGCACTGGGGCCAACACAGGGCCTGACTAAGTACGTGGTGGGTCTTTATATGAGGATGCATCACGTTGAGGGGGGCAGCCCGTTTGCTTGCACTGGGGCCAACCACAGGGCATGACTAAGTACGTGGTGGGCCTTATTACGAGGCATCACGTTGAGGGGGGCCGCCCGTTTGCTTGCACTGGGGCCAACCACAGGGCATGACTAAGTACATAGTACGCCTTATTACGAGGCATCACGTTGAGGGGGGCAGCCCGTTTGCTTGCACTGGGGCCAACCACAGGGCATGACTAAGTACGTGGTGGGCCTTATTACGAGGCATCACGTTGAGGGGGGCTGCCCGTTTGCTTGCACTGGGGCCAACCACAGGGCACCATGGACTAACGTACGTGGGGGCCTTATTACGAGGCACACATGAGGGGGGCCGGGCAGCCCGTTTGCATTTGCCACTGGGGCAAACCCAAAGGGCATGACTAAGCCATGGTGGGGCCTATTACGAGGAACACGTGAGGGGGGCCGACGTTTTCTTGCACTGGGACAACCACAGGGCATGACTAAGTCATAGTACGCCTTATTCGAGGCATCACGTTTGTTTAAGGCGGCCGCCCGTTTGCTTGACGGGGGCCAACAACAGGGCATGACTATAATACGGTGGTGGGCCTATTACGAGGGTTACACGTTGAGGGGGGCCGCCCGTTGCTGCACGGGGGCCAACCACAGGGCATGGACTAAGACGTGGGGGCCTTATGACGTAGGCATCACATTGAGGGGGGCCAGCCCCGTTTGCTGCACGGGGCCAACCACAGGGCATGACTAAGTACATGTGGGCCTTATTACGATAGGTGTGAGGTGAGGGGGGCGCCCGTTTGCTTGCAACTGGGGTCAAAACACCCAGGGCACGGTGATGAACTAAGTACATGGGACATATTACAATGGTGTGGGTTGAGGGGGGAAGCCCGGTTTGCTTGAATTGGGGGCCAAACCACAGGGCATGACTATCAGTAAAATAGTACAACCTTAAAAAGGGCATCACGTGAGGGGGGCAGCCGTTTGCTTGCATTGGGGCCAAACACAGGGCATGACTAAGTACGTGGTGGGCCTTATTACGAGCATCACGTTGAGGGGGGGCCGACCGTTTGTCTGCACTGGGGCAACCAACAGGGCATGACTAAGTTACATATGGTACACCTTATTACGAGGGCATCACGTTGAGGGGGCAGCCCGTTGCTTGCACTGGGGCCAAACCACAGGGCATGACAAGTACGTGGTGGGCCTTATTATGGAGGAATTCACGTTGAGGGGGGCGGGGCTGCCCGTGTGCTTGGCACTGGGCCAAACAACAGGCAGACTAAGGTACGTGGTGCGGCCTATTACGAGGCATCACCACTGGGGGGGCAAGCCCGGTTGATTGCACTGGGGCCAAACCACAGGGCATGACTAAGTCACATAAGTACGCTTATTACGAGGCGGCATCACGTTGAGGGGGCAGCCCGTTTGCTTGCCTGGGGCCAACCAAAGGGCTAGGACATGACTAATACGTTGTGGGCATTATGACGAGGCTGCATCACGTGAGGGGGGACCGCCCGTGTGCTTGCATGGGGACAACAAAGGGCCATAATGGACTAAGTATCAATGGTTGGGCCTTATTACGAGGGTGTGAGGTTTGAGGGGGGACGCCCGTGTGCTTGAACTGGGGTCAACCACGGGCATGACTAAGTATACATGGTGGGCCTATTACAAGGTGGTGAGTGTGCAGGGGGGGCCGCACGTGTGCTTGCGACTGGGGCCAACACAGGCAATGATAGTACGTTGTGGGCCTGGCCTATTACGATGTTTGTATAACGTGAGGGGGGCAGCCCGTTTGCTTGCACTGGGGCCAACCACAGGGCATGACTAAGTACATGGTGGGCCTTATTACCAGGCATCACGTTGAGGGGGGCCGCCGTTTGCTGCACTGGGGTCAACCACAGGGCAGACTCTAAGTACGTGGTGGGCATTATTACGAGGATAGAACGTTGAGGGGGGCGCCCGTTTTGCTTGCCACTGGGGCCAACCACAGGGATGGGCTAACGTACATTGGGGGCCTTATTATGAGGCCATCACGTGAAGGGGGGCAGCCGTTTGCTTGCAATGGGGCAAACCACAGAAACCACAGGGCATGATAAGTTACGTGGTGGCCTATACGAGGCATCACTTGAGGGGGCCGCCCGTTTGCTTGCACTGGGGCCAACCACACGGCATGACTAAGTACAATAGTACGTCCTTATTACGAGCATCACGTTAAGGGGCCCCTCCGTTTGCTTGCACTGGCCCCACACAGGGCATGACTAGGTACATAGTAATCACCTATTACAGAAAGTCATCAACGTTGAGGGGGGAGCCTGTTTCTTGCCTGGGGCCAACCACAGGCATGACAATACATGGTGGCCTTAATTACAAGAGGCATCACGTTGAGGGGGGCAGCACCGTTTGCGTGCACTGGGCCACCACAGGCATGACTAAGTACATTAGTACACAAGCACCTTATTACAGGCATCACGTTGAGGGGGCCGCCCTTTTGCTTGCACTCTTGTCCAACCACAAGTGCATGACTAAGTACATAGTACAAACCTTATTACGAGGCATCACGTTGGAGTGGGGCAGCCCGTTTTGCTTGACACTGGGGCCAACCACAGGCAGGACTAAGTAACATAGTACGCCTTAATTACGAGGCAATCACTTGAGGGGCCGCCCGTTTGCTTCGCCTGGTCCAGTCCAACCCAGGGCATACTAAGTACGTGTGGGCCTATTATACGCGGCACTCACGTTGAGGTGGGCACCCTTTTGCTTGCACTGTGGGCCAACCACCGCATGACCTTGATCTAACATAGTACGCCTTATTACGAGGGTTATCACGTTTGAGGGGGACGGCCCTTTTGCCTTCACTGGGTCCAACCACAGGGCTGACTCGTACTGGTGGCCTTTACGAGGCATCACGGTTGAGGGGTGTGCCGCCGTTGTTGCTTGCATGACACTGGGAACCAACACACAGGCATGACTCAGTCATAGTACGCCTATGCGAGGTGCCTACTATCACGTTGAGGGGGGCGCCGTTGCTTGCACTGGGGCCACCACATGGCTGACTAAGTACGTAGTACGCTTAACGAGGCATCACGTTGGGGGGGGCTGCCCGTTTGCTTGCACTGGAGCAACCACAGGGCTGACTACGTACATAGTCGCCTTAGTGTACGAGTGCTGTTTCACTGGGGTGTAGGCCCCCGTTTTGCTTGCACTGGGCCAACCTCAGGCATGACTACAAGTACGTGGGTGGGCCCTTAATTACGAGGTTAGAGTTGATGGGTGTGTGCCCAGCCCGTGTTGCGTGTTCACTGGGTCAACCACATGGGCATGACTAAGTACATGTGGGCCCTTATTACAAGGTTGAGGTGTGGAGGGGGGCCGCGCCGTTTGCTTGCAGCACTGGGCCAACCCGAGGCATGACTAAGTCCATCTACAGGCCTTATACATACAAAGGCCGACACGAATGATGGGGGGCAAGGCCCGTTTGCTTGCACTTGGGCCACCACAGGGCATCAGACGAACGGACTGTGGGCTTATTACGAGGCTCACGTTGAGGGGGGGCCCCCTTTGCGCTTATCAACTGGTGCCAACCCAGGGCATGATCTAAGTACATAGTGGGCCTTATACTAGGCATCACGTTGAGGGGGGCGACCGTTTGCTTGCACTGGGGCCAACCAAACAGGGCATGACTAAGTACCGGTGGCCTTATTGCGAGCATCACGTTGAGGGGGGCGCCCGTTTCTGCCTGGGACCAACGCACAAGGGCTGACCTACTTTACATATTAACGCTTATGCGAGCATCACGTTGAGGGGGGCCGCCCTTTTGCTTGCACTGGAGGCGATCCATCAAGGTCATGACACTAAGTACTGGGTGGTCCTTATACGTACACACGTTATAGGTGGCCGTCGATGCTTGGCTTGACTGTGGCCACCCACAGGGCATGACTAATACGTGGTGGTCCTTATTACGAGGCTCACATTGAGGGGGCAGCAGCCGTTGCTTCACTGGGGCCAACCACAGGGCATGACTAATACCTGGTTGGGCCTTATTATGTTGAGGTGAGGGGGGCCGCCCCTTTTTGCTGCACTGGGGTCACCACAGGGCATGATAAGTAACATGGTGGGCCCTTATTACAAGGTGTGAGGGAGGGGGCCGCCCCTTTGCTTGCCTGGGGGCCACCCACAGGGCATGACTATTACCTAGTACCACACCTTATAAAAGCATCACGTGATTGGGGCAGGCCTTTGCTTGCACTTGGCCAACCACTGGCAGGACTAAGTACGTGGTGGGCCTTTTACGAGGACATCACGTTGAGGGGCCCGCCCTTTGCGTGGCACTGGTGCCAACCCAGGCAAATACTAAGTACACATAGTACCCTTATTACGAGGCATCAACGTTTGGGGGCACCCGTTGCTTGCTGGGGCAGCCACAGGGCATGACTAAGTACAGTACACTTATTTACCTAGGCATCACGTTGAGGTGCATCCCTTTTGGCTTGCCGGGGCCAACCACAGGGCATGACTAAGTACGTGGTGGGCCTTATTACGAGGCATCACGTTGAGGGGGCTGCCCGGTTTGGCTTCGCACTGGGGGCCAACCACGGGCAGGACTAAGTACGTGTGGGCCTATTACTGCATCACAACTGAGGGTGGCAGCCCGTTTCCTTTGCACCTGGGCCACACCACGGTGCATCACGAGAGTACGCTAGTATGCCCTGTTACTTACGAGCATCACGTTGGTGGGCCCGCTGCCGTTCTTGCCTGTGGCCAACGTACAGGGCATACTAGCTACGTGGTGGGCCTTTATACGGGCATCACTTTGAGGGGGCCGCCCGTTTGCTGCACGGGGGCCAACCCCAGCGCGTGCTAAGTACATGGTGGCCTTAGTACAGGTGTGAGGTTGAGGAGGGGGGCCGCCCGTTTTCTATCACTGGGGTCACCACAGGCAGACTAGTCACATAATGGTGGGCCTTATTATCAAGGTGTGAGTTTGAGGGGCCGCCCTTTGCTTGCACTGGGCGACAACACGGGCATGACGAGTTACGGCATTTGTGGGCCTTATTACGAGTGTATCACGTTGAGGGGGGCAGCCCGTGTCTGCCTGCACTGGGGGGCCACCACAGGGCATGACTAAGGTACATGGTTGGGACCCTTATACGCCACAGCACTCACGTTGAGGGGGGTCGGCCGCCCGTCTTGCTGTGCACTGGGGCAACCCTGCACGGCATGACTAAGCCTTTAACTGCTGGTGGGCGCTGTATTATAACGAGGCATCACGTTGGGGGGGCCGCCCGGTGCTTGACTGGGCCAACCACAGGGCTGACTAGTACAAATGGTGGCCCTGTTATAGGCCGTCACGTGAGGGAGGGCAGCCCGTTTTGCTATGCACTGGGGCCAACCACAGGGCATGACTATTGCGTGTGGGCCTTATTTCAGGCATCACGTTGAGGGGGCCCTGCCAGCAAGTGTTGCTTTGCACTGTGGCCACCATACAAGGCAGGACTAAGTCATAGTACAGCCTTATTTAACGAGGCATCCACGTTAAGGGTCTAGGGGGCAGGCTGCTAGTCCCCTCATAGTCCCTCCGTTGGCTTGCACTGGGCCAAACCAGGGCATGACTAAGTACATAGTAACACCTTATTACGAGGCATCACGTGGAGGGGGGCAAGCCGTTTGCTTGCCTTGGGTTCCATCCACAGGGATGACTACGTACATGGTGGGCCTATGGAACAAGGCACACGTTATGGGGGCAGCCCCGTCTGCTTGCACTGGAGACCAACAAAAGGCATGACAAGGCCTAGGACACCTTATTACGAGGCATCACGTTGAGGGGGGCCGGCCGTTTGCTTGCACTGGGGCCAACCACAGGGCATGACTAAGTACATAGTACACCTTATTCGAGCATCACGTTGAGGGGGGCAGCCCGTTTGCTTGCACTGGGCCACCTACAGGCATGACTGAAGTACTAAGTACCGCATTATTACGAGTCATCACTTTAATGGGGCCCCCGTTGTGCTTGCACTGGCAACCACAGGTGCCATGACTAAGTTTCGTAGTGGGCCTTATTACAAGGCATCACTGAGGGGGCCGCCCGTTGCTTGCACCGGGTCGAACCCAGTGCCCATGACTAAGTAAACCAATAGCCACCTTATTACGAGGCATCACGTGAGGGGGGCAG
Organism: Chlamydomonas sp. ICE-L; assembly: GCA_013435795.1. Taxonomy (NCBI): domain Eukaryota; kingdom Viridiplantae; phylum Chlorophyta; class Chlorophyceae; order Chlamydomonadales; family Chlamydomonadaceae; genus Chlamydomonas; species Chlamydomonas sp. ICE-L. Next base: position 125,052,866 of record JACBWV010000610.1, on the reverse strand, counting down.
CCCGTTGCTTTGCACTGGGGCCAACCACGGGCATACTAAGTACATAGTAAACAAAACCATAATACGAGGCTCACGTTTAGGGTGGCAGCCGTTGCTTGCACTGGGGCCAACCACAGGGATACTAATACGTGGTGGGCCTTATTGAGGCTCACTTGTGTTGGGCAGCCCGTTGCTTGCACTGGGGCCCAACCCACAGGGCGACTAAGTACTAATAACGCAAGCATTATTACAGGCATCACGTTATGGGGCCGCCCGTTGCTTGCACTGGGGCCAACCACAGGCATGACTAAGTACATAGTAGCAACACTTATTAGCGAGGCGTCAACTTTGACGGGGGCAAGCCCGTTTAGCTTGCCTGGGGCCAACCACAGGCCTACTAAGTAGTATGGGGCCTTATTCCGGGTCTCACGTTGAGGGGGGCCGACCGTTTGCTTGCAACTGGGGCAACCCACAGGGCATGACTAAGTCACATAGTTCACCTTATTCAGGCCATCACGTTGAGGGGGGCCGCCTGTTTTCTTGCACTGGGACCAACCACAGGCATTACTAAGTACATAGTACGCCTTTAACTAGCCATCAACGTTGAGGGGGGCCTCCTTTTTTGCGCTTTGGCACTGGGGCCAACCACATGGCATGACTAAGTACATAGCCACGCCTTATTAAGAGGCACATGTGAGGGGGGCATCCCGTTTGCTTGCATGGGGCCAACCAAGGGCAATACTAAGCACATAGTACACTTATTACGTGCATCACTTTTAGGGGGGCCGCCTGTTTTTGCTTGCAAACTGGGCCAACCACAGGTCCTGACTAATACATGGTTGTCCTTTTTATCGTGCAAATCACGTTGAGGGGGGCCGCCCGTTTGCTTTGCACTTGGGCAACCACTTGGCATGACTAGTACAATGGTGGCCGTATTACGATTACGAGTGTGAGTTGAGGGGGCCCGCCCATTTGCTTGTCACTGGGGCCAACCACATCGCATGACTACGTACATAGTAACGCCTTATTTACGAGGCATCACGTTGATGGGGCAGCCCGTTTTGCTTGCAACTGGGCCAACCACAGGCATGACTATACTGGTGGGGCCTTATTTTGAGGCATCACTTTTGAGGAGCAGCCCGTTTGCTTGCACTTGGGGCCAACCACAGGGCAATGACTAGTAAAAATAGGAACGCCTATTACGATGCTCACGTTGAGGGGGCCGCCCGTTTGCTTGCACTGGGCCAACACGGCAATTACTAAGTACATAGTACCCTATTACGATGCATCACGTTGGGGGGGCGCCCTTTTGCTTGCACTGGGGCCCCCCACAGTGCATGACTAGTACATGTTGGGCCTTATTCGAGGCATCACGTTGAGGGCCGCCTGTGTGCTTGCACTGTGGCCAACCACAGGCAACTAAGTAACATAGTACGCCCTTATTACAGGCTCACGTGGGGGGCCCTGCGCCCTTTGCTGCACTGGGGCCAACCACAGGGGCACATGGACTAATCCCTATGTAACCCTTATACGAGCTCAGTTGAGGGGCGCCCGTTTGCTTGCACTGGGTCCAACCACAGGCATGACTAAGTACATAGTACACCTTATTACGAGTCATCACTTGAGGGGGGCACGCCCGTTTTGCTTGCACGCTGGGCCAACCACAGGGCATGGACTAATACATAGTACGCCTATTCCCATACGAGCATCCGTGGAGGGGGGCAGCCCGTTGCTTCACTGGGGGCAACCCCATGCATGACTAAGTACATAGTACTCCTTTTACTTTGCCACGTTAGGGGGCCGCCCGTTTGCTTCACTGGGGCCCAACCACAGGGCATGACTAATACTTGTACGCTTATTACGAGGCTCACGTGCGGGGGTGCCGCCGCCGTTTGCTTGCACTGGGGTCCAGACCACAGGCATGAACTAATTACATAGTACGCCTTAATTACGAGCATCACGTTGAGGGGTCCGCCCGTTTGCTTTCACTGGGGCCACCACGGCTGACTAAGTACATTTGTGGCCTTATTACGAGTGTGGGGTGGAGTGGGGGCCGCCGTTGCTTGCACTGGGGCCAACCACAGCATGACTACGTAACATATACCTTATTACGGAGGCATGTTCACTTTGAGGGGGGCTGCCCTTTTGCTGCACTGGGGCCACACGAGGGCATGACTAATTACATGGTGGGGCCTTATTTTGGAGGGCATCACGTTGAGGCGGTAGTCACCCTTTTGCTTAGCACTGGGGCCAACCACAGGGCATGAACTAATACATAGACGCCTTAGTACAGGCACCGTTAGGGGACCGCCCGTTTGCTTTGCACTGGGGCCAACACAGGGCATGACTAATTACATAGTTAACGCCTATTACGATGCATCCCGTGAGGGGGCACCGCGTTGCTTGCACTGGGTCCATCCACGGGCATGACCGAGTACAGGGTGGGCCTTATTACGTTTAGGCATCACGTTGAGGGGCCGCCTGTTGCTTGCACTGGGGCCCAACACAGGGCATGACTAAGTACATGTACGCCTTATTACGAGCACACGTTGAATGGGGCCGCCCGTGTTGCTTTCACTGGTGCAACCACATGGCATGACTAAGTACAATAGTACAAACTTATTACGAGGCATCACGTTGATGGGGCCGCTGTTTGCTTGCAACTGGGGCCAACCACAGGGCAAGACCTAAGTACTTAGTACACCTTTACGATGCAGTCACGTTAGGGGGGCAGCCCGTTTTGCTTGCACTGGGGCCAACCACAGGCATGACTACGTACAAATAGTATCTCCTTATTACAGGCATCACTGGTGAGGGGCAGCCCGTTTGCTTGGCACTGGGGCCACCATAGGCATGACAAAGGTATATAGTAGCCTTATTACGTGGCATCCTTGAGGGGGCCGCCCGTTTGCTTGCACTGGGGGCCACCAGCAGTGCCTGACTAAGTACATAGTACGCCTTATTACGAGGCCATCACGTTGAGGGGCCGCCCGTTTGCTGCACGGGGCCAACCCCGGGCAATGACTCAGTATCATAGTACGCCTATTACGAGGCATCACGTTGAGGGGGCCGCCCGTTTGCTTGCACTGGGCCAACCACAGGGCATGACTAAGTACATAGTACCTTATTACGAGGCATCACGTTGAGGGGGGCCGCCCGTTTGCTTGCACTGGGGCCAACCACAGGGCTGAACTAAGCCATAGTACGCTTATTACGAGCATCACGTTGAGGGGCCGCGCCGTTTGCTTGCACTGGGGCCAACCACAGGGCAAATGACTAAGTAAATAGTACGCCTTTTTTTTATACGAGCATCACGTTGAGGGGGGCCGCCCGGTGCTTCACTGGGGCCCACCAGGATGGCATGACCTAAGTACATAGTAACGCCTTATACGAGGCATCACGTTTGAGGGGGGCCCCGTTTGCTGCAACTGGGGCCAACCACAGGGCATGACTAAGTACCTTATAACCCCTTATTACGTGGCATCACGTGAGGGGGCCGCCCTGCTTGCACAACTGGGGCCAACCACAGTGCCTGACTAAGTACATAGTACGCCTTTATTAACGAACACACGTGTGAGTTTCCGCCCGTTTGCTTGCACTGGGCCAACCACAGGGCATGACTAATACATAGGACCCTTATTACTAGGGCATCACGTGAGGGGCCTGCCCGTTTCCTTGCACTGGGGCTCAACCACAGGGCATACTAAGTACATAGTATGCCTTATTACGAGGCATCACGTTGAGGGGGCCGCCCTTTTGGCTGCACTTGGGCCAACCAAGGGCATGACTAGTAACATAGTACGCCTTATTACGATGCCATCACGTTGAGGTTGACATCCCGTTTGCTTCACTGGGGCCACCACAGGGCATGACTAAGTACATAAGTACGCGCTTATTACAATTACGAGATCACAATTGAGGGGGGGTTCTGCCCGAATTGCCTTGCACTGGGTCCGACCACATGGCATGACTAAGAACATAGTACGCCTTTATTACGAGCATCACATTGGAGGGTCTGCCCTTTACCTTGCAACTGGGGCCAACCACATGCATGACTAAGTACATATTAACCTATTACGAGGCACTCACGTTGAAGTGGGGGACAGCCCGTTTGCTGCACTGAGGGGCCAACCACAGGGCATGACTAAGTAACATCGTACGCCTTATTACGAGGCATCCGTTGAGGGGGGCCGCCCGTTCTTGCCAACTGAGCCAACCCCGGCATTACTAAGTACATGGTGGCCTTAATTCGAGCATCACGTTGAGGGGGGCCGCCGTTTCTTGCACTGGGACCAACCACAGGGCCTACTATACATCTACTCCTTATTAATTACGAGGCAATCACGTTGAGGGGGCCAGCCCGTTTGCTTGCACTGGGCCAACCACAGGGCATGGACTTAGTACATAGTAAGCCTTATTACGAGGCATCACGTTGAGGGGGGCCGCCCGTTTGCTTGCACTGGGGCCAACCACAGGGCATGACTAAGTACGTGGTGGGCCTTATTATGAGGCATCACGTTGAGGGGGGCCGCCTGTTTGCTTGCACTGGGGCCAACCACAGGGCATGACTAAGTACATGGTGGGCCTTATTACGAGGTGTGAGGTTGAGGGGGCAGCCCGTTTGCTTGCACTGGGGCCAACCACAGGGCATGACTAAGTACGTAGTGGGCCTTATTACGAGGCATCACGTTGAGGGGGGCAGCCTGTTTGCTTGCACTGGGGGCCAACCACAGGGCATGACTAAGACGTGGTGGGCTTATTACCAGGCATCACGTTGAGGGGGGCCGCCCTTTGCTTGCACCTGGGGGCCACCACAGGGCATGACTAAGTGACATGGTGGGCCTTATTACGAGGCATCACGTTGAGTGGGGCAGCCCGTTTGCGTGCACTTGGGACCAACCACAGGCATGCCTAAGTACGTGGTGGCCTTATTACGAGGCATCACGTTGAGGGGGGGCCGCCCTTTTCTTGCACTGGGGCCAACCACAGGGCATGACTAATAGCATAGTACGCCTTATTACGAGGCATCACGTTGAGGGGGGCCGCCCGTTTGCTTGCACTGGGTCAAACCACAGGGCATGACTAAGTACGTGGTGGGCCTTATTACGAGGCGCCATTGAGGGGGGCCGCCCGTTTGCTTGCACTGGGGCCAACCACAGGGCATGACTAAGTACATAGTACGCCTTATTACGAGGCATCACGTTGAGGGGGCCGCCCGTTTGCTTGCACTGGGGCCAACCACAGGGCATGACTACGTACATGGTACGCCTTATTACAAGGCATCACGTTGAGGGGGGCCGCCCGTTTGCTTGCACTGGGGCCAACCACAGGGCATGACTAAGTACATAGTACGCCTTATTACGAGGCATCACGTTGAGGGGGGCCGCCCGTTTGCTTGCACTGGGGCCAACCACAGGGCATGACTAAGTACATAGTACGCCTTATTACGAGGCATCACGTTGAGGGGGGCCGCCCGTTTGCTTGCACTGGGGCCAACCACAGGGCATGACTAAGTACGTGGTGGGCCTTATTACGAGGCATCACGTTGAGGGGGGCCGCCTGTTTGCTTGCACTGGGGCCAACCACAGGGCATGACTAAGTACGTGGTGGGCCTTATTACGTGGCATCACGTTGAGGGGGGCCGCCCGTTTGCTTGCACTGGGGCCAACCACAGGGCATGACTAAGTACATGGTGGGCCTTATTACGAGGTGTGAGGTTGAGGGGGATGCCCGTTTGCTTGCACTGGGGCCAACCACAGGGCATGACTAAGTACATGGTGGGCCTTATTATGAGGTGTGAGGTTGAGGGGGACCGCCCGTTTGCTTGCACTGGGGCCAACCACAGGGCATGACTAAGTACATGGTGGGCCTTATTACGAGGTGTGAGGTTGAGGGGGGCCGCCCGTTTGCTTGCACTGGGGCCAACCACAGGGCATGTCTAAGTACATGGTGGGCCTTATTACGAGGTGTGAGGTTGAGGGGGGCTGCCCGTTTGCTTGCACTGGGGCCAACCACAGGGCATGACTAAGTACATGGTGGGCCTTATTACGAGGTGTGAGGTTGAGGGGGGCCGCCTGTTTGCTTGCACTGGGGCCAACCACCAAGGGAGACGAATACATTAATAAATAGTTTTGACTGGTTTGGAGTAGATATATTATGGTGGGTCCCAGTGCAAACGAACGAGCGGCCCCCCTCAACCTCCCGGTGCGTCCAAAGGCGTAACATTTATTTTCGTATTTTTAGTAGCCCCTGTAACCCTGCACCTCAATAGTTCATCATGGATGGCATATCTGCTTCATTTAGTGCTATGTGATAACCCCCCACCCTCACACCCACTCAACCACCACCCACACACTGTTGTGCACCTTGTAAAGCGGTGCGCCTGATCTCATCATGGATGGTATTGCTGCTACAGTTAGTGCTAGGCGATGACCCCCCTTCCCCCCCACACACCCACACACCACCACCACCACCCACACCCTGTAACCCTGCTGTGCACCTGGTCAAGCTAGTAGGTAGGGCACTCACCTCAATATGGTGTGTGTGGGTGCGCTTGATTTCATCATTGATGGCATAGCTGATACAGTGCTAGGTGACCCCCCCCCCCCCCCCCCCCCCCCCCCCCCCTCCCTCACCCCTCCACACAATCCCTGACCCATCCCCACCCACCCACCCCCACCACCCCCACCCTGTAACCCTGTTGTGCACCTGGTCAAGCTAGTAGGTAGGGCACTCATCTCAATAGGGTGTGTGTGAGTGTGCTTGATTTCATCCTGTATGGCATAGCTGCTACTGTGCTAGGTGAATACCCCCCCCCCCCCCCCCCCCCCCCCTCACACACCCACCCACCACCACACCCTGTAACCCTGCTGTGCACCTGGTCAAGCTAGTAGGTAGGGCACTCACCTCAATAAGGTGTGGGTGGGTGCGCTTGACTTCATCATAAATGGCATAGCTGATACTGTGCTAGGTGAATACCCCCCCCCTGAATGGCATAGCTGCTACACCAGCTGCTCATGCCTCCCTCCATAGCAGGTTTCAGGAACAGCAGTGCCAGCAGGTTTAGGGTTTAGAGGCATAGGATTTAGGGTTCAGGCCCACACCTCAATAAGGTGTGGGTGGGTGCGCTTGATTTCATCATGAATGGCATAGCTGCTACACCAGCTGCTCATGCCTCCCTCCTTAGCAGGTTTCAGGCACAGCAGTGCCACCACATCCACTGAGTCGACGTGCCAGGGCTGAGCCACGCGGGTCAAGTAAATCCGGGTCAGTGGGTTCTTGTGGTCTGGGTCCACGCCGACATCCTGTACAGGCATGATGAAGGTATTTGAATTTTTATTTGAATTTGCATTTGAATTTGTATTTGAATTTGAGGTACAGCAGTGTCACCACATAAACTGAGTGGACATGCCAGGGCTGGGCCAAGCGGGTCCAGTAAATCCGGGTCAGTGGGTTCTTGTGGTCTGGGTCCACTCCAATATCCTGTGCAGGCATGCGGGAGGTATTTGATTTTGAATTTTTATTCGAATTTGAGGTGCAGCAGTGACACCACATAAACTGAGTGGACATGCCAGGGCTGGGCCAAGCGGGTCCAGTAAATCCGGGTCAGTGGATTCTTGTGGTCTGAGTCCACTCCAACATCCTGTACAGGCATGAGGGAGGTATTTGAATTTGAATTTGAATTCGAGGTACAGCAGTGACACCACATCCACCGAGTCGACGTGCCAGGGCTGGGCAACGCGGGTCAAGTAAATCCGCGTCAGTGGGTTCTTGTGGTCTGGGTCCACGCTGACATCCTGTATAGGCATCACTGAGGTATTTTAATTTGGATTTTAATTTGAGTTACAGGCATGAGTGGGGTATTTGAATTTGTATTTGAATTTCAGGTACAGCAGTGTCACCACATCCACCGAGACGACGAGCCAGGGCTGGGCAACGCGGATCAAGTAAATCCGGGTCAGTGGGTTCTTGTGGTCTAGGTCCACGCCAACATCCTGGACAGGCATGAGAGAGGTATTTTAAGTTGTATTTGAATTGGAGGTACAGCAGTGACACCACATCCACCGAGTCGACATGCCAAGGCTGGGCCACGCGGGTTGAGTACATCCAGGTCAGTGGGTTCTTGTGGTCTGGGTCCACACCAACATCCTGTACAGGCATGAGGGAGGTATTTGAATTTGAATTTGAATTCATACACAGCAGTGTCACCACATCCACGGAGTCGACGTGCCAGGGCTGGGCCACACGTGTCAAGTAAATCCGCGTCAGTGGGTTCTTGTGGTCTGGGTCCACGCCAACATCCTGTTCAGGCATCACTGAGGTATTTTAATTTGGATTTTAATTTGAGTTACAGGCAAGAGTGGGGAATTTGAATTTGTATTTGAATTTCAGGTACAGCAGTGACACCACATCCACCGAGACGACGAGCCAGGGCTGGGCAAAGCGGATCAAGTAAATCCGGGTCAGTGGGTTCTTGTGGTCTAGGTCCACGCCAACATCCTGGACAGGCATGACAGAGGTATTTTAAGTTGTATTTGAATTGGAGGTGTAGCAGTGACACCACATCCACCCAGTTGACATGCCGGGGTGTGGGCACACGGGTTAAGTAAATCCGGGTCAGTGGGTTCTTGTGGTCTGGGTCCACTCCAACATCCTGTACAGGCATGAGGGAGGTATTTGAATTTGAATTTGAATTTCAGGTACAGCAGTGACACCACATCCACCGAGACGACATGCCAGGGCTGGGCAACGCGGATCAAGTAAATCTTGGTCAGTGGGTTTTTGTGGTCTAGGTCCACGCCAACATCCTGTTCAGGCATCACTGAGGTATTTTAATTTGGATTTTAATTTGAGTTACAGGCATGAGTGGGGTATTTGAATTTGTATTTGAATTTCAGGTACAGCAGTGACACCACATCCACCGAGACGACGAGCCAGGGCTGGGCAAAGCGGATCAAGTAAATCCGGGTCAGTGGGTTCTTGTGGTCTAGGTCCACGCCAACATCCTGGACAGGCATGACAGAGGTATTTTAAGTTGTATTAGAATTGGAGGTGTAGCAGTGACACCACATCCACCCAGTTGACATGCCGGGGTGTGGGCACACGGGTTAAGTAAATCCGGGTCAGTGGGTTCTTGTGGTCTGGGTCCACTCCAACATCCTGTACAGGCATGAGGGAGGTATTTGAATTTGAATTTGAATTCGAGGTACAGAAGTGTCATCACATCCACCGAGTCGACATGCCAAGGCTGGGCCACGCGGGTTGAGTAAATCCGGGTCAGTGGGTTCTTGTGGTCTGGGTCCACGCCAACATCCTGTACAGGCATGACCGCATGAGGGAGGTATTTAAATTTGAATTTAAACTTGTTTATATGGCTATAGCCAGTAAGGCTGCTTGCCATCTTTGGCATTAACATCAACGTGCAAAGCATTTTCGAATTACAGCATGTTTTATCCAATCTCTTCATGAATAAGCATGAACACTTGATCTGAGGTCCTCCTTCCAATGCTCGCGATCGTTTGGGTACCAGTTCATTGTTCATCGTTTGGGTACCAGTTCATTGTTCATCGTTTGGGTACCAGTTCATTGTTCATCGTTTGGGTACCAGTTCATTGTTCATCGTTTGGGTACCAGTTCATTGTTCATCGTTTGGGTACCAGTTCATTGTTCATCGTTTGGGTACCAGTTCATCGTTCATCGTTTGCCATACATTCCCCATCCCCTGGCACCCCATGCCCATATTTTTCCCGGCACCCATGCATATACACCCCACGCAGGCACGCACATACCTTCACGTGACCAATTAGATGTGCCTTCTTGTTCTGGCTCCTAGCTTTTCCCATATGGAGGCCCAGGCCGTGGTAGGTAACAAGGATCTGCAGCAGATGTGAGGCAGGTGTGTGATAAAATAAATGAATAAATAATAAAAATGTATGTTTTCTATGCAAGCCAGGAGGCACCAAGCCAAGCCAAGAGGCGCCAGCCAAGCCAAGCCAAGAGGCATCTGCCAAGCCAAGATGCACCAGCCAAGCCAAGCCAAGAGGCGCCAGCCAAGGCAAGAGGCATCTGCCAAGCCAAGATGCACCAGCCAAGCCAAGCCAGGAGGCACCAACCAAGCCAAGATGCACCAGCCAAGCCAAGCCAAGCCAAGAGGCGCCAGCCAAGGCAAGAGGCATCTGCCAAGCCAAGCCAAGCCAAGCCAAGAGGTGCCAGCCAAGCCAAGATACACTAGCCAAGTCAAGCCAAGCCAAGAGTCACCAGCCAAGCCAAGCCATGCCAGGTGCATTAGCGGTCTGCGACAACATATGCCACAGCAGCCTTCTCCAGAGAAATTGAACGGGAAGGTTCCCTTAACTTCACTCCCCTTGCAAGGCGTAACAATTTTCAATTTTGAAAAAATTGAAAAAATGAGAAAAAATGAGAGCTAGACCAGCTACTCATCTCCCCTTGATGTCTACCAAGGACATCCGACTACTTGTAAATAGGGACCAGTGATTTGTTTTTCAAATCTGAAAGTGGTTTTTCCTAGCTGTATGGTTTTAGGCCCCCTCCAGGGACAGCGTTTGAGTGCTTTCTATAGCTTTTACAGCTTTTTGAAAAAATGAGAGCTAGACCAGCTACTCATCTCCCCTTGATGTCTGCCAAGGACATTCGACTACTCACACCTAGGGACCGGCATATCATATGATGCTGACCATAGGTGAGTACAATATCATTTGATATCATACAAATTGCATGGTATGCTATTTTATATAAATGGTAACTTAAGCCCAGTCAGACTGCCGGCATCACCAGGGCTTTTTTTAAAAAGAGTTTTTTTCTGGCCTTATGGTTTTAGGCCTTCTCCAGGGACAGCGTTTTAGTGATTTTATAGCTTTTTATAGCGTTAGTAGCCTTAGAGGCCAAAAAGAAAGAACAACTTTTGTACATACATTTTTAAAGCGGCAATTTGCATACATTTTTAAAGCGGCAATTTTGCCAAAACGGGGTCAAAACTATCGATCGCTAGATAAAGCAGGAAATAAAAAGTCCTGGGCATCATATGATCATATGATATCAATATCAAATGCCGTTTCCTCCTTATATACCACAGTTATGGGAAATTCAGGATATACTATATATAATGTCGACATATATGATATCAAATTGCCGTTTCCTCCTTATGAACCACAGTTATGGGAAACTCGGGATATACCATGCGGGCGTAGACACACACTGCTGTCACGAGTAGTTGTGTGGCACATGTACAACTATATGAGAAGCCAGGAGTACTGCTGATTGAAAGAATGGCCATCATCGTCATCCTCCTTCTCCTGATCCCCATCATTCCCAATTCCCCATCTTCATTATCCCCCTCCCCATCATCCCCATCAGGACCCCCCACCCACCCACCCACCCACCCACACACATCACTCCCCATCATCATTATCCCCCTCCCCCTCCGCATCATCCCTATCATCATCCCCATCAGGACCCCCCCCCCCCCCCCCCCCCCCCCCCCACACACACACACACCACTCATCATCATCCCCAATTCCCCATCATCATTATACCCCTCCCCATCATCATCATCCCCCTCCCCATCATCCCCATCAGGACCCCCCCCCCCCCCCCCCCCCTCCCCCCCCACACACACACCACTCCCCATCATACCCAATTCCCCACCATCATTATCTCCCTCCCCATCATCATTATCTCCCTCCCCATCACCATCATCCCCCTCCCCATCATCCCCATCATCATAATCCCCATCCCCATCATCCCCATCATCATCATCCCCATCCCCATCATTCCCATCATCATCATCCCCCTCCCCATCATCCCCATCATCATCCCCCTCCCCCTCCCCATTATCAAACATGCCGAGCCCTGTCATATACAAGTGATGAGGGCGAAAGAGGCTGCCCTTTTACTTGCCTGCAGCCGCCCTCCCCACCATCCCCATCATCCTCATCATCATTCCCCTCCACCTCCCCAACATCTCCATCATCATCATCATCCCCCCCCCCCCCCCCCCCCTTTCCATCATCCCCATCATCATCCCCCTTCCCATCATCAATCGTGCCAAGCCCTGTCGATGTGGGTGAAAGAGGCTGCCCTTTCACTTGCCTGCAGCCGGCTCCATCTCCAGACAGGCTGTCCCCTGATGAGGTTATAAAGCCCCTCCCCTCCATCATCATCACCACCATCACCCCCATCCCCATCAACAATCCTCATGTGTCAAGCAATGAAATCACCTAGCACCAACCACAGTGAACGCCAAGCAATGCAAGCAATACAAGCAATGCAAGCAATACAAGCAATGCAAGCAATGCAAGCAATACAAGCAATGCAAGCAATGCAAGCAATGCAAGCAATGCAAGCAATACAAGTAATGCAAGCAATGCAAGCAATGCAAGCAATGCAAGCAATGCAAGCAATGCAAGCAATGCAAGCAATGCAAGCAATGCAAGCAATGCAAGCAATGCAAGCAATTCAAACAATGCAAGCAATGCAAGCAATGCAAGCAATGCAAGCAATGCAAGCAATGCAAGCAATGCAAGCAATGCAAGCAATGCAAGCAATGCAAGAAACGCACAAGTAAGGTGGGTAAAGGAACTTTCCTGCAGCCGGCTCCACCTCCAGACAGGGAGTCCCCTGATGAGGGTAAAGCCCCTCCCCTCCATCACCTCCTGCTGTAGGATGTGCTTCATTAGTGGCCCCAGTGTGGGCAGAGGGAAGCCTGCCGTAGTCAAATCCTCGGGCTGCATGCGGGAGCAACGCAAGAGGGGTGTGGAGTGTGTGTGTGTGTGTGTGTGTGGGGGGGGGGGGGGGGGGGGGCAGCTAGGTTAGAAGAGGGAAGCCTCACTGAGACAAATCCTCAGGCTGTAGGATGTGCCTCATTAGCGACCCCAATGTGGGAAGAGGGAAGCCTGACTGAGACAAATCTTAGGGCCGCATGCGGGAGCAACACAAGAGGTTGGCAGCAGGTCCAGCGTTGGATTCGGTAACTGCCTGTTTCAAATCTTCAGGCTGTACATGTAAGCAACACAAGAGTTGTGTGTGTGTTGGGTGGGTGGGTGGGGCAGCTAGGTAAGCAGAGGGAAGTCTGGCTTAGTCAAATCTTCAGGCTGTACGTGTAAGCAACACAAGAGTTGTGTGTGTGTTGGGTGGGTGGGTGGGGCAGCTAGGTAAGCAGAGGGAAGTCTGACTCAGTCAAATCTTCAGGCTGTACGTGGAGGCAACACAAGAGTTGTCTGTGTGTGTTGGGTGGGTGGGTGGGGCAGCTAGGTAAGCAGAAGGAAGTCTGATGTAGTCAAATCCTTAGGCTGCATGTAGGAGCAACACAAAGGGTGTGCGTGTGGGTGGGTGGGTGGGTTGTGCGTGTGTGTGTGGGGGGGGGGGTTGCGGGACATGTGGGGGGCAGCTAAGTTAGCAGAGGGAAGCCTGACGTAGTCAAATCCCCGGGATGCCACCCCCCCTCCCCCACGCATGTTGAGTTGGAGGATGCCACCCCCCCTCACCCTCATGCATGCTCATAAAAGATTCCTGCAGCTTGAAATGATTTATCACAGAAGAGGATATGAGATCATGTGAGATCATATTTTTAAGTTAGGAACGGCAACTGATATTGGTGTTTGAAAAACTAATATCAAAACTAATATTAACTAATATTATTATAGTGTCACAATAATATTAGTTCTTCAAATAAATTCGAAATTATGGTGAGACTGCTTGGACTAATATTATATAATAATATGTATTCATTAATATTATATTACATAGCCGACCCCTATTTATAAGTAATTAAATATTATGAGCGACTTACGAACTCCACATACGCGCCATCCGCTGACAACAGCCCGCGGTCGTCGATCAGTCGGTTGGTGGCATCCTCCAACTCCCGAACGTGCTCGTCACTGAGCACATGGACCCAATCGGTGGGGTCAACTACCTCCGCTCGACTCCAAGCAACCCCGGAGGTCGATGCGATCGGATGAGTACTGCTGGATGTCGCTGCGTGGGTGTTTTGGTCGAGTTCAGGAGTAGCATGGGCGGTGCAGGGCCTGGGTTGCTTGCTCCCACGCCCCCCTAATTCGCGCAGGGCCAATGGGTCAATGCTGACATGTGAGGAGGAGCGATGGGAGGAAACGAGTGAGAAGGAGGAGGGGGCGCGATTCCGCCCTGAGCTGGTTAGTGTTCGAGAAACATGCATATTGCAGGGGATGTAAGGAGTTCAACACGATAACCAATGCGGTGGTGGATTTGATTGGACGAAAGGAGGGGGATAGCTAGGCTTGGATTCAGACTTGGAAGAATCTTTCCTGATGCAGCCTGATGGCAAAAATAATTATAGCATGCCAGCGTGCATACTAAGCGATACCAGGCTGTATCCCCAGGCGTTAGGTTCTAGGGCGTAGAGAGCCAACTAGGGCCATGCAATTTCGACTTCGACTTTGACTTCGACTTTGACGTCTGCCCACCTCGCATCGACTCTCGAGCCTGCGTTCTAACTTCCTTCCGATACCGAACTGTTACGACGTTAACACTGCGTACATGACCAAGTAGCGAGCTTGTCCGCGGTCTGATCAATACGGCACTAGCCTTGATCTGGAATTCGAATATTCTATCATGTCAAAAGCAGAGGGGAGAGGCCTTAGCAAGGCGCTTATTCTTGGAATAATCGCGCTATTCGGTGGGCCTTACAGTACTTAGTTTGTTTGCTTGGGCTGTCCATACCCCTGTATTGGTCTGCATTGGCCTGCATTGGGATGTTGGGTTGCATTGGGCTGTATTGGGCTGCATTAGGCTGTTGGAGAAGGTCAGTATGTATTGCCTGCATTGGGATGTTGGGCTGCATTGGGCTGTATTGGGCTGGTGGGGTGAATTGGGGCGCATTGCCTGTTTTGGGATGTTGGGCTGCATTGGGCTGCATTGGACGGTTCCTTCCCCTGCATGCCTTGCATTGCATGATGGCACACCACAGAACCACACCAAACCTCCCCACAGCACACCACATCACACCACAGTACACCACACCACACCACACCACACCACACCACACCACACCACACCACATCACACCACACGAAACTGCACCACCACACCACACTACTCTACCCACACCCACACCCACACCCCCTTCCATCCCAACAGGCGTAGCTATCTATGTTGTCATGGTCATGTACCACCTGCAGCTTCCAGCAGCACTAGACCAACTCACTCACCGGGGCTCTGCTCATGGTGGCGTCAAGAATCTGCGTCCACAGCACCGCGACCACTCCGAGCTGACAGAGACCCATGGTCCAGGCCATGCCTTTGCTGCAAGCCTGTTGCAAGTGGGCACTTTTGAAAAGTGAGAGGGACAGGCAGACTGGGGTGGTGGGTGGATGGGTGGGTGTGGGGGGGGGTCAAGTGGCTAGAAGCACACCACAGCAACCACCGCAACCACTCCCAAGTGACAGAGACCACTTGACCCAGAGTCCAGGTACAGTGCAGGTAAGTTCAGTTGTGTAAGTGTACCTCGCAGTCAAGGCGTGACCCAGGGGGGTCCACGTCATGCGAGCATGCTGCAAGTGGTCACTTTCAATAATTGAGAGGGGGGGAGGGGGGGCTGGCGAGGGGAAGGGAATGGGAGAGGGGAGGGGAGGGGATTTTATATGGGGAGGGGGGGTGGCAAGGGGAAGGGAGTGAGAGAGAGGGAGAGGAGGAGGGGTGGTGGCAAGGGGGGGAGAGAGGGGGAGGAGGGGTGGCGAGGGGAAGGGAGTGGGAGAAAGAGAGAGGGAGAGGGGGGAAGGGAGTGGGAGAGGGGAATGGGAGAGAGAGAGGAAGAGAAGGAAAGGGAGTGGTAGAGGGGTAGGGGGAGGGGAAGATGCCGGGGGTGGCAGAGGGAGAGGGGGAGGAGGGTGGGGCATGGGGCGAGGGGAGGGGAGAGGCAGAGGGGGAGGTTTGATGCCAATCGAGATGTTTACACGTGCAGTTATGAATGTGGCGCTGCAGGTTTGATGAGGATTGAGACGTCCACCTTTCAGTCTTGATGAGTTCCATCACTTCCTGCTTGAGACGGTCACCTTCCAACACCAACAACACCAACAACACCAACGACACCAACACCAACAACCACACCAACACCAACAGCAACACAACACACCAACGCCAACCTCAACACCAACGGTCACCTTAGTTTTGATGAGTTCCATCACCTCCTGGTTGCGATTGGGAAGTCCAAGCTTCTGGATAAAGAAAAATGTCACATTCACAATTTGAACGTGGTGCTTCAGTTGCACTGCGGATCTAGGCCCTTTTCATAATATATGGTCGACCTGTAGGGTTGACAGCCCCCCCCCTATTGGTGGTTGGCCCCAGTTTAAGCAAACAGGCTGGCCCTCATAACCTTGCGCCTCACAAGAAGACTACCATGTAGTTAGTTAGTTCGTTAGTTAGTCGTTAGATATCTCATATGCATATATTTATTTATTTATTGGTTTATTGGTTCCCCTGTACTTAATTTGTAGTTTTGAATGTGTTGTTGCAGGTTCGATGCTGATGGAGACGGTCAGCTTGGCTTAAACGAGTTCCATCACTTTCTGATAGAGATTGGGAAGTCCAAGCTTTTGGATAAGGAAGCCCAATTGGCTATCGGGCATAGCGTGGGCAAGAAGCGTGAACACATGGCGGAGTCATTGATTGCACGTAAGTGCTGCCCTTTTTTTACCTTTTAGGGGCCTTTGTTTACCTTTTAGGGGCCTTTGTTTGCTTTTGTTTGTATAGAAGCGTGAACACATGGCAGAGTCATTGATTGCACGTAAGTGCTGCCCTGTTTTAACCTTTTGGGGGCCTTTGTTTACCTTTTAGGGGCCTTTGTTTGCTTTTGTTTGTAAAGAAGCGTGAACACATGGTGGTGTCATTGATTGGACGTAGGTGCTGCCCCTTTTTAATCCTTTTAGGGGCCTTAGTTTACTTTTTTGTAAAGAAGCATGAACACATGGTGGAGTCATTGATTGGACGTAGGTGCTGCCCCTTTTTTAACCTTTTTGGGGCCTTAGTTTACTTTTTGTTGTCTAGAAGCAGGAACACATGGCGGAGTCATTGATTGAACACAAGTGCTGCCCTTTTTTAACCTTTTGGGGGCCAGGTTGGGGGCTTTGTTTATCCATGTTTTTCATCTTAACTTTTGTTTTGCATAGAAGCGTGAACACATGGTGGAGTCATTGATTGAACGCAAGTGCTGCTCTTTTGTAACCTTTTGGGGGGCTTTGTTTACCTTTTTTTTTTACCTTTTTGTGGCCTTTGTTTGCTTATTGTTGTATATAAGCATGAGCACATGGTGGAGTCATTGATTGAACGCAAGTGCTGCCCTGTTTTAACCTTTTGGGGGCTCTTGTTTATCTTATAGGGGCCTATGTTTACTTTTGTTTGTATAGATGCGGGAACACATGGTGGAGTAATTGATTGAACGTTAGTGCTGCCCTTTTTAATCCTTTTAGGGGCCTTTGTTTACTTTTTTTTGTATAGAAGCATGAACACATGGTGGAGTCATTGATTAAACGTAAGTGCTGCCCTTTTTTAACCTTTTTAGGGCCTTTGTTTATTTTTGTTTGTATAGAAGCGGGAACACATGGTGGAGTCATTCATTGAACGTAAGTGCTGCCCTCTGTAATCCTTTTTGGGGGGCTTTGTTTACCTTTCTGGGCCTTTGTTTATTTTTGTTTGTATAGAAGCGGGAACACATGGTGGGGCCATTATTGAACGTAAGTGCTGCCCTCTGTAATCCTTTTTGGGGGGCTTTGTTTACCTTTCTGGGCCTTTGTTTATTTTTGTTTGTATAGAAGCGGGAACACATGGTGGAGTCATTCATTGAACGGAAGTGCAGCCAGTCTTTTTTTCTTTTTTTACAAGGATTTTCGTCTGAAAGGGTGGGTCTCTGTGCGCTAGCCCTAGACTCAAGGATTTTGTCGATGTGATCGGCAGAGTGGGCCTACATAAGGGAAGAGTAGGACCTGTAGGCCGGCAGGCTATACTGTCCGTTACACTTGTATACAATGCCAGTTGCTACCTTGCTGTCCGTTACACTTTTATACAATGCCAGTTGCTGCCTTGATGTCCATTACACTTTTATGCAATGCCAGTTGCTGCCTTGATGTCCATTACACTTTTATACAATGCCAGTTGCTGGCTTGCTGTCCATTACACTTTTATACAATGCCAGTTGCTGGCTTGCTGTCTGTTACACTTTTATATAATGCCAGTTGCTGGCTTGCTGTCCATTACACTTTTATACAATGCCAGTTGCTGGCTTGCTGTCCATTACACTTTTATACAATGCCAGTTGCTGGCTTGCTGTCTGTTACACTTTTATAGAATGCCAGTTGCTGCCTTGCTGTCCGTTACACTTTTATACAATGCCAGTTGCTGCCTTGCTGTCCGTCACACTTGTATATAATGCAAGTTGCTGCCTTGCTGTTCGCTACACTTATATATAATGCCAGTTGCTGCCTTGCTGTCCGTTACACTTTTATATAGAATGCTAGTTGCTGTTCATTACACTTTTATATCATGCCAGTTGCTGCCTTCATGCACGTGCTCCCGAACACCCGTCTGATCTTTGTCTACCCATGCCAACCATGTATGCACATGCACATGCTCCCTACCATCTGTCTGATCTTTGTCCAACCATGCCAACCATGTATGTACATGTACATGCGTGTGCACATGCTCTCAACCATCCGTCTGATCTTAATCTACCCATGCCAACCATGTATGCACATACACATGTACATGCACGTGCTTCCTTCTGCCCGTCTAATCTTTGTCCAACCCATACCAACCATGTTATCACATACACATGTACATGAGCGTGCTCCCAACCGTCCCTCTGATCTTTGTCTACCCATGCCAACCATGTAATCACATACATATGTACATGCATCTGCTCCCAACCATTCGTCTGATCATTGTCTACGCATACCAGCCATGTATGCACATGCACGTGCTCCCGACCATCCGTCTGATCTTTGTCAACCCGTGCCAACCATGCGCCTTGATGCCTACAGAGAGGGAGATGGCTGAGCCGGCCGTCAAGGTGGCAGTGGTGGTTGCTGAGCCAGCTGTTAAGGAGGCAGTCGTGGTGGCTGAGCCAGCTATCAAGGAGGCAGTGGTGGTGCCTGAGCCAGCTGTCAAGGAGGCAGTGGTGGTACCTGAGCCAGCTGTCAAGGAGGCAGTGGTGGTGCCTGAGCCAGCTGTCAAGGAGGCAGTGGTGGTGCCTGAGCCAGCTGTCAAGGAGCCAGTGGTGGTGCCCAAAGCTGACACTGTTCCAGCTAAGACAATAGGTGAGCAGTAGGGTTGTCAAGTACAATGTATTGTGTATATATATGTATATATATATATATATATATATGTACGAGGGGGGGGCAAGAAAAAAGCTGCCGTACCGCACCTTCGCTTTGGATAGAGCCTATCCTCAAACTACATAAAAAAAAAAGTTTTTTTCGAGCCAAAAATAAAGTTGTACAAAAGTTAGAGGGGTCCAAAGTTTTTTTCAACCAAAGCGGCCCAAATCTTAACTTCGCGATAAATCACATGTGGGTAACCCCATGAAAGATGTAAGAGCATAACTGAAATGGGCTTTAAAAGATCTTTCGAATGACCCCCATTTTAGGGGGGTAGGGTGAGGTAATTGGGTTTTAGGAGGGTGGGGGTGGGGGGGTGGGGGGGGTAAAAAAACTTGTAGCCAACTTTATTTCCCCCCTCTTTATGTATGAAACGTCCACAATTCCAACTCCCATCTGAATCGGACACCATATCGAAGGTGCGGTCCAAAATCTGTCTTTCTGCCCCCCCCCCTGTATATGTATATATATATATGTATATATATATATATATATATATATATATATATATATATATATATATATATATATACATATACACTTATATATATATATACACTAGTGCGGTAGCCCGTGTGGCCGGTGGCCACACCTACTCTCACGAAGACCCCCCCACCCACCCACCCACCCACCCACCCCAATCATAGTACGGTGCCCGTTTGGCCTTTGGCCACACCTATTGGGAGCTGGTTACATAATGGTTTACACTTGAAGCCCCCCCCCCCCCATTCCCACACCACCACCACCAAACCATTATCCGCCCCCTCCCCCCTTCCCTCCCGTTGGCCACACCTGTTTTGGGCTGGGTTGCAAAACGGTTTTCTCTGCAGTGCATGCAACTTCAAACATTGACGGATTTGCGATGGTCTCCCTTGTGCACCCACAAGCACACAAACACCACCGTCCTCCCCCCCTCCCCCCCCCCCCCCCAGTTATCTCCACCCCCACCCAACCATGTACCCCCGCCCACAAACATACTCCCTTACTCTTCCTGACATATTTCCTGACTCCATCCCTTCCCCTACCCCAGCCATCCCACCAGCCCCCACCCTCTCCCCACTCTCATCCCTCCCCTCCTTCCTACACGCACCCACCAGCACACACACTCCATATCTGCCTCCCTCCACGTCAGCTGTGGGCTTTGCCATAGCTGAAAGGCAAACGGGACGAAGAGCATCGACAACGTTTGCGCATCATCCGACTCCGCTAAAAGCATCGGACCTGCTTCCCTGCCACCTCAGCTTTGATCGGTAGTCGACCCCACTGAAAAAGCTGAACCTGCGCAATCGCAACCTTTACATAACTAAAGCATATTTTTAGCGAGCATGTATTCAGTTCGGCCGAAGAACAATCCTGTTAACCGCAACTGCTCCCGAAGTCAACTCGATCTGAGACTTGGAAACATCGCTAGGTTCATCCATTTAACTTTGCCGCGTGCTCGCTATAGCACAATGCGCAGCGACGACATGTTACTCGATGCAGTGGGAAGAAGTTGCAGTCAAGTTTCTGGTTTGAGATGTTCGGTCAAGTTAGGGCGAGAATGCTCAGCGAGATTTTTCATTCGGTCAACTTTGATGCGTACTTGCTATGGCACAATGCGGAGCGACATGTTTCTCAATGCTGTGGGAAGAATTTGCAGTCAAGTTTGTGACATGGGATGGATGCGATTCGGACATTTCTGACAGGTTGGCTGACTCACCACGTCACCTCCCGTTGTGCGCAGCGACAAATCTCTTGACGCAAGGGAAAGGTCTTGCAGAGATGCAGGGGGAAAAGCTTGTAGGAAGACGAACTGTGGCGCTACCGAAATCAGGTGGATGAACTCAGGCGGGAAAAGGAGAAATCGGGCAGGATGCGCAAGGTAGAATGCGCAAGGTAGAATACGCAGGAGGCGAAGGTTGCATAAGGCGGAATTCGCAGGAGGCCAATCAGGCAGAAGTTGAAGCAGGAGGGATTAAAAGCGGGAATTGGCTGAGCGGGAATTGGCTGGGCGGGAAATGGCTGGGCGGGAAGTCGGTTAAGTCGGTTACGCGATGACACCACCACGACCACCACGACCACGACAATGATTTCTTTATATATATATTCTTTATATATTCCTTATATATGTATATATATATATATATATATATATATATATATATATATACTAGTACGGTAGCCCGTGTGGCCGTTGGCCACACCTGTCAGGATGTTCCCAGCAAAGAACGATGACCCCCCCCCCCCCCCCCCCCCCCCCTCACATGCAGACACACACGCGCACTGACTCACTGACACGCGCTTGCACACACACACACACATTCACACACACTGACACACAAACAAATAGTTGGGTGCCCTGGTGGGTCCCCTGGAGTTTGGCCCAGGGGGCGGGGGCTCGTGTGTCGTTGTTGACTTGTGTTAATGTATGTGGCTTGGAGCAAACAAACTGCTGTCTACATGGGCGCATGTTTGAGCTATGTAGCTTTGGCGTACACACGATTTGGAACGCGATGCATCGAGGGAGGGTGTGCGGGAGCAACAGGGATTGGTGCGTAGCTACCTCGTGTCTGCCGCGGTTCGACCGATAAAGACGGGAGTTAGTTTGGTAAGTTCGTTATGCATGTTGAATTACAGGTGAAATTTTGACCAGTGGTTTCGCCAAATCACGGCAATTTTGCATTAAAAACGGCAATTTCAACCAACGGTATTGTGGTGTCGCTGCATAGGTCTGGCTGCCTATGGGCCGACAAACTGACACACTCTAGTACACACACACACACACACTCAATCCTTCCTGTTCTGTACTCCCGTGTGGGCCTCGCTTCCCTACCCCCCGCCATGCAAACCTCCCATGTGTTGACCTTGCTACACCCTCACCCTCACATACTCACCCTCACCCTCACCCCCACCCCCACCCCCACCGAGAGCACTGCAGTGGTGGCGAAAGAGAACAACATGTGCCCTTAACTCAGCAACGTATTCCTGTGCTTCACTCTAGTGTGTAGCCCTCGCTTCCCTACCCCCTGCAATACGAACCTTCTGTATATTAACCTTGCTTCATCCTCACCCCCACCCCCACCCCCACAGATAGCACTGCAGTGGTGGCCAAAGTGAACAACATGTGCCCAGAACTCAGCAACGTATTCCTGTGCTTCACTCTAGTGTGTTGCCCTCGCTTCCCTATCCCTGCCATGCAAACCGTCTGTATGTTTACCTTGCTTCACCCTCACTGTCACCCTCACATACTCACCACCACCCCCACCCTTACAGAGAGCTCTGCGGTCGTAGTGAACGAGGACGACATGTGCCCAGAACCCAGCAAGGAAAACTCCTGTGCTTCATTCCAGTTTGTTGCCCTCCCCCTGCCATGCGGACCTCCCGTGCGTTGACCATGCTGCAGAGAGCACTGCAGTGGTGGTTAAGCTTGCTTCACCCTCATCCTCACCCACACATACTGACCCTCACCCTCACCCACACCCTCACAGAGAGCACTGCACTGGCAGTGATCCAGGACCACATGTGCCCTGAACTCAGCAAGGAGCACTCCAGTTTAGATAAAAACCTTACATATGTTGGCCTTGCTTCACCCTCAACCTAACCACCACCACCACCACCACCCTCACAGAGATCACTGCGGTGGTAGTGAACGAGGACCACATGTGCCCTGATCTCAGCAATGAGAACGCAAGTGCTTCGCTCCAGTTTAGATAAAAACCTTTCATATGTTGGCCTTGCTTCACCATAACCCTCTCATACTCACCCTCACCCTCACCCTCTCACCACCCTCACAGAGAGCACTGCGGTGGTAGTGAACGAGGGCAACATGTGCCCTGAACTCTGCAAGGAGCACTCTAGTTTAGGTAAAGCCTTACATATGTTGGCCTTGCTTCCCCTGCACCCTCTCACCTTCACCCTCACCCTCACCATCACCACCACCCTCACGAGAGCACTGCGGTGGTAGTGAATGAGGACCACATGTGCCCAGAACTGAGCAAGAAACTACTGTTCTTATCTTCTCCTCTGCTTGACTCTAGTTTGTCGCCCTCGCTTCCCTACCCCCTGCCATGCAAACCCTCTGCATGTTAAGCTTGCTTCACCCTCACGCACTCGCATGCCCACCATCAACCTCACAGAGAGCACTGCGGTGGTAGTGAGCGAGGACAACATGTGCCCTGAACTCTGCAAGGAGCTCTCCTGTGCTTCACTCCGGTTTAGATAAAAACCTTTCATATGTTGGCCTTGCTTCACCATCACCCTCTCATACTCACCCTCACCCTCCCCCTCACCACCACCCTCACAGAGAGCACTGCGGTGGTAGTGAACGAGGACAACATGTGCCCTGAACTCAGCAAGGAGCACCCCAGTTTAGATAAAAACCTTACATATGTTGGCCTTGCTTCACCCTCACCCTCACCACCACCACCACCACCACCCTCACAGAGATCACTGCGGTGGTAGTGAACGAGGACCACATGTGCCCTGAACTCTGCAAGGAGCACTCCTGTGCTTCGCTCCAGTTTAGATAAAACCTTGCATATGTTGGTCTTGATTTACCATCAGCCTCTCACCCTCACCACCACCTTCCTCACCACCACCCTCCCCCTCACCACCACCCTCACAGAGAGCACTGCGGTGGTAGTGAACGAGGGCAACATGTGCCCTGAACTCAGCAAGGAGCACTCCTGTGCTTCGCTCCAGGCTAGAGAAAACCTTACATATGTTGGTCTTGCTTCACCCTCACCCCCTCATACTCACCCTCACCCTCACCCCCACCCCCACCCTCACAGAGAGCACTGCGGTGGTAGTGAACGAGGACAACATGTGCCCTGAACTCAGTAAGGAGCACTCCAGTTTAGATAAAAACCTTACATATGATGGCCTTGCTTCACCCTTACCCTCTCATACTCACCCTCACCACCACCACCCCCACCACCCTCACAGAGAGCACTGCGGTGGTAGTGAACGAGGACAACATGTGCCCTGAACTCAGCAAGGAGCACCCCAGTTTAGATAAAAACCTTACATACGTTGGCCTTGCTTCACCCTCACCCTCACCACCACCACCACCACCACCCTTACAGAGATCACTGCGGTGGTAGTAAACGAGGACCACATGTGCCCTGAACTCTGCAAGGAGCACTCCTGTGCTTCGCTCCAGTTTAGATAAAACCTTGCATATGTTGGTCTTGATTTACCATCAGCCTCTCACCCTCACCACCACCTTCCTCACCACCACCCTCCCCCTCACCACCACCCTCACAGAGAGCACTGCGGTGGTAGTGAACGAGGGCAACATGTGCCCTGAACTCAGCAAGGAGCACTCCTGTGCTTCGCTCCAGGTTAGAGAAACCCTTACATATGTTGGTCTTGCTTCACCCTCACCCTCTCATACTCACCCTCACCCTCACCCTCACCCCCACCACCACCCTCACAGAGAGCACTGCGGTGGTAGTGAACGAGGACCACATGTGCCCTGAACTCAGTAAGGAGCACTCCAGTTTAGATAAAAACCTTACATATGATGGCCTTGCTTCACCCTTACCCTCTCATACTCACCCTCACCACCACCCCCACCACCACCCTCACGAGAGCACTGCGGTGGTAGTGAACGAGGACAACATGTGCCCTGAACTCAGCAAGGAACACTCCAGTTTAGATAAAGCCTTACATATGTTGGCCTTGCTTCCCCTGCACCCGCTCACCTTCACCCTCACCATCACCACCACCCTCACAGGGAGCACTGCAGTGGTAGTGAACGAGGACCACATGTGCCCTGAACTCAGCAAGGAACTGGTAGCCCAGTTTGCGAAGGACAACACCATCATGCTTGCTGTTTGTGACTGGAGGATGTTTGAGACCTTCGGTGAGTGTGGGCCCACATGCTGCGTTGGTGTCAGTGTTTCATTTTTCGACGACGCGTCGCCATTCTGTCGCCATTCCGTCGAACGCTTCACCCCCCGGACCCCCCGATATCGGGAAGCGCTGCCCCCTGACCCCCCCAGGCTCCGCGCTTCGTGCTCTGCCATGCAATGGATACTGAACTATCCTGAAATCAGGGTCGAGTAGCCCAAGTAGCTACTCAACCAGGACTGCAGAAATCTGAAATTAAAAACACTGGTTGGTGTGTGCAACTTGTGGACTCCTGCATGCGTGTGTTTCTGTGTCCTTGGCTGTGTCAGTGTAGTTATTTTATGTGTGTACTGGGTGTGTGAGTGCACTAGTGTTAGGCGAAACGATCGTAAGGTAACACCATCATGCTGTTTGTGACTGAAGGATGTTTGATACCTTTGGTGAGTGTGGGCTCACATGCTGTGATGATGTGTGCGTGGTGTGGGCTCCTGCATGCGTGTGTTTCTGTGTCCTTGGCTGTGTGAGTGTAGTGGGTTTGTTTGTATGTATGTACTGGCTGTGTGAGTGCACTAGTGTGAGGCAAAACCATCTTACGGTAACCCCATCATGCTTGCTGTTTGTGTCTGGGGAATGTTTGGGACCTTGGGTGAGTGTGGGCTCACATGATGTTTTGGTGTTTGTACTGGGTGTGTGCACTAGGTGTGTGCACTGGCTGTGTTTGTGTGTGTACTGGGTGTGTGAGTGTACTGAGTGTGTTTGTGTGTGTACTGGGTGTGTGAGTGTACTGAGAGTGTTTGTGTGTGTACTGAGTGTGTTTGTGTGTGTACTGGGTGTGTGAGTGTACTGAGTGTGTTTGTGTGTGTACTGGGTGTGTGAGTGTACTGAGTGTGTTTGTGTGTGTACTGGGTGTGTGAGTGTACTGAGTGTGTTTGTGTGTGTACTGGGTGTGTGAGTGAACTGGGTGTGTGAGTGTACTGGGTGTGTTTGTATGTGTTCACTGGCTGTGTGAGTGTACTGGTGTGAGGCAACATCATCTTAAGGGAGCACCATTATGCTTGCTGTTTGCGACTGGAGAACGGTTGAGACCTTTGGAGTGTGTGGTTAAAACTGGATGAAGCACTTACAAGAGATTGGCATTGACTATTGGATTGTTGGATCCACATATAGGGTGAACGCAGAGTTCCTGTCTAGCACTGACTGAGACAAAACACCCCCCACCCCCCTACCCCACCCCTCCTCCTCCTCCCTCTACCCCCCCCCACCCCCCCAACCCAACGCCCCCCAACCCAAATCAAAACCCCACCCAAACCCGATTCCACCCCCCAACCCCCCACCATCCTCAATCCCACCCCAATCCCTACCCCATCCCATCTCAAATCCCACCCCAATCCCCAACCCAACCCTCCACCCCAACCCCACCATGGCAGGTAAAAACTGGATGAAGCACTTGCAAGA